>JAGFNQ010003181.1:471094-796655 GCA_024364735.1 Boesenbergia rotunda | reverse complement strand
GGGTTCACGTTGTATACAGATGCCTCTCTCCTGGGACTGGGCGCAGTACTTATGCAGCACGGACGGGTGGTTGCTTATGCTTCTCGGCAGCTGAAGGAGCATGAGAGGAACTACCCCGTCCACGACTTTGGAGTTAGCAGCCATCATATTTGCACTGAAGATCTGGAGGCACCATCTCTACGGGATTACCTTCGAGATCTTCACCGACCACCGGAGCCTTCAGTACCTATTCACTCAGCGAGAGCTGAACCTTCGACAGAGGAGGTGGATAGAGTTTCTGAAGGATTATGACTGTACCATTAGCTACCATCCTGGTAAAGCTAATGTGGTCGCCGACGCACTCAGTCGGAAGTCCAGAGCTACCTTAGCCTGCCACAGAGTGATGGTCACAGATCTGATTCAGAGTTTCTCCGAGCTGGGGTTAGAGGAGCAGTCTCGGACGGAGCGAGGGTTGCTAGTGACTTTGATGGCTCAGTCAGAGATCAGGACGAGGATCAGGGAGGCTCAGATCAGTGATCAGCACATTCAGTTTCTGGGCAGTCAGGCGATTTCAGGCGAGCAGTCGGATTTTTCACGTGATGAGGAGGGTATTCTGTACTTCCGAGGGAGGCTATGCGTGCCAGAGGCGCATCCTGTCATGGAGGAGCTGCTACGGGAGGCCCACCGGTCACGTTTTGCTATCCATCCGGGTGGCACTCGCATGTATCGTGATCTGAGACGTTCCTACTGGTGGAACGGCATGAAGAGGGACATCGCGGATTTTGTAGCTAGATGTCTCGTCTGCCAGCAGGTGAAGGCAGAGCACCAGAGACCTGCTGGACTCCTTCAGAGTATTCCCATTCCCGAGTGGAAGTGGGAGCACATCACTATGGATTTTGTCGTGGGCTTGCCGAGGACTAGGAGGGGCCATGATGCGATTTGGGTAATCGTGGACCGACTAACCAAATCTGCACATTTCTTAGCTATCCGGAGGACAGACTCCCTTGATCGACTGGCCGAGTTGTATTGCCAAGAGAGTCAGGTTGCACTGAGTTCCGTTGAGTATTATCTCAGATAGGGATCCGCGTTTCACATCTCGGTTCTGGCAGAGTTTGCAGAGGGCCATGGGCACAGAGCTCCGTCTCAGCACAGCTTTTCATCCTCAGACAGATGGTCAGTCAGAGCGTACTATCCAGACTTTGGAGGATTTATTGCGCTCGTATGTGATGGACTTTGGGGGCAGTTGGGAGGATCACTTACATTTGGTTGAGTTTGCCTACAACAACGGCTTTCATTCGGCGATACAGATGACACCGTTTGAGGCGTTGTATGGTAGGGCATGCAGGACACCTATCCTTTGGGATGAGGTTGGAGAGACTCAGCTACTGGGACCCCAGAGAGTTCAGCATGAGGCAGAGTTAGTACGGACTATCAGATGGAGATTAGCTGAGGCCCAGGATCGTCAGAAGAGCTATGCTGATCGGAGGCGCAGACCCTTAGAGTTCTCTGTTGGCGATCATGTATTCCTTCGAGTTTCACCCACGAAGGGGGTGAAACGGTTTGGTCTCAGAGGTAAGCTAGCTCCCCGGTATATCGGTCCGTTCCAGATTCTGGAGAGGATTGGAGCTGTAGCTTACCGCCTAGCACTTCCACCAGCTTTGGCCGGCGTTCACGACGTGTTCCATGTTTCCATGCTGAGACGATATGTACCAGACCCCACTCACATATTATCCGAGGTGCCTGTTCCACTCCAGCCTGACGCCACTTATGAGGAGATACCTGTACGGATTCTGGGTTTTCGGGAGCGTCAGCTACGGAACAAGACGATCCGGCTAGTTAGAGTCGGATGGCAGCATCACTCGGATGCAGAGGCTACCTGGGAGCTCGAGGAAACTATCCGAGCTCGATATCCCCATTTGTTCGACGGAGGTAGGTACTGTTAGTTCAGTTCAGCATTTGTAGTTCGTATATATATATTGCTGTTGGTACTTGCTATTAGTAGTATCGAAATTTGGGGACCAAATTTTTATTAGTGGGGGAGAATGTTAAATATTGAAACTTTAGGGGCTTAAGTGAAATTAAGGGCTTGTTTGCGATTTCAGGAAAAGAAGGGACTAAATCGCAAAAGTCCTAGGGCACATAAGTTGAGGTTTTTTCTCCTTCTTCGCCCGTCACTTAATCACCATCGAGCCGCCTCCTCGCTTCTTCTCCCTTCCTCTTCTTCCTCACCATCTTTTCCTCTTCATCTGCTTTTCTTCACAACGGAACTCCACACGGCCACGTCGTGCCTCTGCCTGACCGACGAGCTCTCACCCCTCTGTGTCGAACTCTTCTCCCCTCTCCACTTGCGGCCGCACGCGCTGGTTAGGTAAGTTTCTTTTTCCTTTCATGGTGTGAGATCGGTCGGAGTTGATTTCGAGATTTTCCGTTCGGATTTGGGGCTGATCGATGAGGGTTGTTTCTCTGATCGTGCGATTCTATCAGGGGAGCCAGATCTGGGAGTTGGCCTTCTTCTTCCTCATGCGATCGACCATCGAGCGGTGAGGTCGTCGGAGATTGGCCGGCATCGGGCGAGTCGCAGCACCCAGGCAGACAAGAACGCGCAATTGACCTTGGTCGGATAGGATCTGGGATTTGGGGATTTGCCTTCCAATTGCGAGTCCCGATCCGGCAGCAACCCGTAGAGGGCTGGGTGTGCGAGATATCTCGGGTTGGAGGCAGATCCTGACTTAGGGACTCATTTCCGTGGGTCTTGGGTTCGCGTGCTCAGAGTGTTCTTCCTGCGCCCCGGAATTTGGTGAGCTTCCCTTACTCTAACATAATCAGATTTGGCTTTGCTGTTCAGTGTTGGATTTCGATTCCATGTTCTTGATTCAACTTCTTATTCCGTTTTTCGATTTGGGTTTTCCAGTTTGTTCCCTGGTATGGGGTCTCTGATTGTGAAGGTCGGGTGATTGAATTCGATTCTGCTAGCAGGTGGGTTGGATTGATCTTGATCGATCTTAGATTGGGGTTGTGGTTGAGTCTCTTCAACATCTCTGATCGTGAGATGGAGTTGAGCTTTGGTTTATGTTGTGATTTCGGTAGTGTTCTGCCGAATTGGGAATTGTTTGTTATTAGACGATCTCTGTCAAAATTGTAGGTGATCACAGGATATCTATTTGCCCTTGGGTTTGAACTGGATCAGGGGTTGAGGGATTAATTGGGAATTAATTTTTCTCAATTAATCTTAATTAATTTAGACGGTGTTGGTTAAGAAGTTAGGGTTTAATTGGGATTAATTAATTATAATTATTCCTAATTAATCAAAGGGGTGTTTAATTAGGATTGATTGATTAGAATTAATCCTAATTAAATTAGATGGTATATTTAGCTAAGCCTCCTATGTGTATATAGTTAAATAATTGAATATATATTTTTGGATGCAGGGCTTTGAGCTGACTCATTGATTGCGGATTTTATTTCTGGACGGGGGTTCTTACGCACCGGACGACATCATATTGAGGCGGGTACCTCTGACTTATCTCCTAGATAGTCACAGACCTATATGCTTGATATGCTAGGATTAGCGATAGGGTATTATTTGCATGTATCTGTTTTCCGTTACTATGATATATATATTAGACCTGATATGTGATACTGATACCCTCTAGGATTTAGGATATGGTGCATAATTGTATGTGATCCTTGCATATCATGTTGATATAGGTGGATTAGATAGTAGATGCTGTGGTGACTGTCGTCATGCATCATCGTGCACCTTGCATCACTGTCGACCAGGGGCCCATTGTTGGGTAGGCTAGGTCGACAGTCATACTGACCTACCCATACGGCCATTCATGGGTTAGTGGTTGACGGAGTATGGGTAGGATGCCCTGTGCTGCTCCGCTCATGCACTCATGGGTTAGTGGACCGGAGCGTGGTAGCAGGCAGGGGTCCCTCCTTGAGTTGCCCTAATACCAGGAGATGAGAGAGAGATTTCGCCCCCATATCACATGGGGTGGGTGTAACACTCAGATAGAGATATCCCCCCAGTTCTACGGATGATGACCAGGGGTAGGGATTGCTACCCGGATATGTCATGGGGTAGGGGTGTTACACCGACAGCATACCGTCTACTCGATCGCTCTATTACACGGGGTAGGGATGATCCCCCGGATGGGTCGAGTACTGATGGAGTCACAGCTCTACGCCGGAGGTTGGCCCCCCGCTCAGCTTCCTCCCGTACACTGGTGACGATGTCTGACCGGCGACAGAGGTGACCATGTTATTGCACCATGTGCATACGTATTTCTTTACAATTGCTGTATGTGGTTGTTGCACATGATTTACATGCACATTCAGGAGACCCTTTTTCATGGTCTTGATGACCCTGCATCGCTGGTATGTTCGTTCTACTTCTCGGATTTGTTTTATTTAGTATGGATAGTACCTGTGATATTTTGATAGTTGTATCTCTATTTGCTAGCTTAGACTATCTTGCATATATATGAGTTATCAGCTGAGTTCTTTGAACTCACCCCGTAGCTCCTTGTTTTTATTTCAGGTTGATCGCCAGGAGGGTCCAGCTGCCAGTCCCATCACCTTGCGTCGAGAGGTTTTCTTGATTTTTAGTTCCTGTATTGGGTGTCGGTACTGTGTATTTGCTTTATTATCTTCCGCTGTGTTCTTATTCGATCTGGTTGTACTTTTGTGTGCCGTGGAGGCCCTTTTGTCTTTTGACTTTGTTGTTAGTCATACCGGTATGCACATCTTCCTTGGTTTTGTACGCTAGTTTGGTGTTTTGGTCTTGAGTTTGTGAGTTGTCCGCCGGGCGTGGGGGAAACTGGCCGATCCGTATCGGTCGAGCGACTCCTCGGGGCGTGACAAGATAAGATGAGAATTTAGCTTTGGTAAGGCTAAAATAAGAGTATTGTATCAATATATTGATGGATCCTAAACTTTGAAATGGGGTTTGATGGGATTTTCAATATGGTAAACAATGCATCAATTGACTATGAATATATCCGTTGACTGTGAATAGTAATTTACTACAATAAATTAAATGCGCTACAATAACAGTAAACAATAATCATGTATAATAATTTTGTTACAGTAAGAGTTAACTAATGAGTTTAATAAGTTGACTAAAGACACTATATTAGTGAACAAAAAATATCTTACTCAACTATGGGATTCGATTGAGTAAGTAATAATCGACCTATTGTGATGGCAAATCAACTAATGTTATGGTGGGTAGAGTCGTTAAGCTGAAAGGTTAGAGCAACATTCGAATCTATAGTGAAGAAATAATGGGTAAGATCAATCGAATAATTGGCAGAAATCAACTTGACAGTAACCCTCTTAAAGAGGATTTCAAGGAAGATAGATGATGTCGATTCTTAAGGGTTTGAAGACGAAGTGCTGCTATATTTCTGAACAAACAAAAGGAACTCTAAAATAACTAACAATAATAAAAAAAATAAGATTATGACAAAGTAGTTGTAAAGAGAATAGAAATAGAGAAAGGAAAAGAGGTAACAAAAATAACTTTGTTGATTGAATAACTCATCCATGAGATATAAAATTTATAGTGGTTTTAAGATAACTTAGTCAAATAAAAAATTAATAAAGAAATTGTTAATTAACAAATTCATAAAGAAACTGTTAATTAATAGATTAATAAAGAAAAGGTCTAATCTAATAATTAATATCTATAAATTTATTTTGACTCAATAAAAAATCTTATTAAATAATCATTCTCTTTTACCCCCTGACAAATTCAACGAGAGATCTTTGACGTTGAGTTTGCTTGTTAGCCTGTTGAAACGTTGTCTGGATAATGACTTAGTGAAGATATCAGCAATTTGAACCTTTGTATAAATATAAGAAACCGATAATTGTTGAGTCGTCACACGCTCTCGAGCAAAATGTAAATCAATTTCCACATATTTTGTACGAGCATGAATAACTGGATTTGCTGTAAGATATGTGGTTCCAATATTATCGCACCAAATTTTTAGTGCAATATTTGATGTAAGTTGAAGTTCAGAGAGAAGGGATTGAAGCCAAATAATTTCAGATGTTGCATTTGCTATAACTTTATATTCAACTTCAGTGCTTGAACAAAATATTGTAGGTTGCTTTTTCGAATTCCATGAGATAAGATTTCATCCAATAAATATCCTATATCCATTAGTAGAGTGTCTATCTTCTGGAGAGTTTGCCTCATCCGCATCACTATATGCATGTAAATCTCGAGATGATTGTCAATATAAAAGAAGACCATGTAGAATAGTACCTCTGAGATAACAAAGTATTGTTTTCATACCTTCCCAGTTTTGTTCAGTAGGAGCATGCATGAACTGACAAGTATGATTTACTGTAAAGGTAATATCAGGTCATGTGATATTGACATATTATAAAGCCCCTGTCACGCCTCGAGACCTCAGGAGCCGCTGATCCAATAGAAAATCGGACAGCACCTCCCCTGTTCGGCGGACAATTACACACACATACATCACGTAAATCACAACCACGCAGTTAAATGGGCCTCAGGCCTCAAATCAAAACAGAACATAACATAAAAAACCGGGTAATCCATACCTGACTGCGGATCGGTCCGACTTACGACAAAACACAAGGCACAAAGGTCTCACAAAAGTACAACTATACTGCCGTATAGTATGACTAAATCCAACACAAAAGCAACAGCTGAAGAAAACAATAGAAAATACTACCAACAAACTAGACGATAAATCTCGAAGACATCACGACAAATACGCGAACTGGGACAGGCTGTCGGGCACGCTCCAGTCAATCATCCTGAAATAAAAACAAGGAGCTAACGGTATGAGTCATAGAACTTAGCGAATATCTCATCATATATATATACCAGATATTCTAAGATAGTAACAGGGTAATAGACTACCGGAATAACACATGCATAGGCAGGAATAAGAACAACTGCAAGAGCAAAATAAGAACTACCATACCAAAGTAGCAGAGTCGCCAAGACCAGACATAAGGGTCGCCTGTAAGTGCATGTCAATCATAATACAACATCGAGTAAAAACAAGCACAAGTAAGGGCAAAATAAACGAATACGTAAGATGCAATGACATGGTCACCCCTGCCGTTGGTCAGACATCGTCACCTATGTACGGGAGGAAGCTGAACGGGGCCCACCCTCCGACGTAGGGCTGTGACTGCCGTCTATACTCTGCCATCACTACTCCTGAGCGATCGAGTAGACGGAATGTTGTTGGTGTAACACCCCTACTCCATGTCCTATCTGGGGACCTCTCTGTCTACCCTAGGACATCTCTGGAGGACATCTCTGTCTGGGTGTTATCCCTACCCCATGTATATAAATGGAGGAGAGACCTCTCCGTCTCATCTCCTGGTATCTGGACAACTTAAGGAGGGACATCTGTCTGCTATCACGCTCCGATTCACTAACCCATGAGTGTACGAGCGAAGCAGCATAGAGCACATTACCCATACTCCGTCAACCACTAACCCACGAGCGACCATATGGGTAGGTCAGTATGACTGTCGACCTAGCTCACCCAAAAGGGGCCCTTGATCGACAGTGATGCACAATGCACGATGATGCATAACACTGGTCAAACGACATCCACTATCTAGTCCACCTATATCAACATGATATGCAAGGTTCGTGGATAATGCACCATAACTTAAGTCCTAAAGGTATAGGTATCACAAGTCAGTTGTGGCACAAACAACATCAACAAACAAATATAAGAGTCATGCCACAATCTATTACGCTATTGCTAAACAAACATATCAAGTAAATATATATATCTATGACAAATCTAAAAGAAGAGTCAGAGATACCCGCCTCCTAATATGGTAGTCCGAAAGTGAAGAGAACCCTCCGTCCAAATAACAGTTTGTCGCCAACTGCTCAAGTCAATTCCCTGTATCCATAAAACATAACATAAGTCATCAATACAAATGATCCCAACTAGATTAGACACCACGTCATACCCGGATTAAACCAACCTGACTAAAATGTGGTTCACCATAATACTGAACCAACAATTAAGCTAACCCTAATTTAATTAGAATTAGACCTAGTTAAGGACCCATTATACAATCCACCACAAATAACCAAATGTCTTAATCTAAGACCGGTAACAAAATAACATTATCATTTAGCCTTAATCTCATGTGGTGTTAGCTAATAGTACCAACTAATTACATAGTATTAATTCAAATTAATTAATCCTAATTACACCCTTAATCCCAATCCACAACTCACGGCATAAATAATACCAAGTTCAAAGGTTACCATACTACACTCCAACAAATCTCATTCCAAACTCACAATCCCAAACAAGAGCAATACACAGAATAGAGACAGGATTCATAAACCTCATCTGAACAAATTCAGATCCACTCAACATCTCACGGCAGCACCCAAATGAAAGCCCAAAACAAAACCTAATTTGCATTAACACTGATCACGACAGGAATCAACCCGAGAACCCCATCACAAGATCAAACATCAACCAAGAACAGAGGCTAATATCAATACTCGGACCGAAACCAACAACCAATCTCACTCCCTAAATCCCCAAATCAAGCGTAAGAACAGATCACCAATAGAAATGTCGATCACTCAACAAATCCGGTAGAAATTCAACCAGAATCTTATACCTTCCGAGGTTGGGTTGGTCGGCAATAGCTTGCGTGCCCTAGCCCCTTCCTTTGCACTTCACGCGACTGGAGAAGAACTGCTGACTCAAGATCCTCTCCCCGCCCGGGAGGAAGAAAGAGCTCGATCTACCCCGATCTCGGGATCCACCGCAGGAGGAAGGAGGAGAGACGCCGATTCCCTGCCCTAGGCTCGCGAAGAACAAAAGGAAGGAGTCCCTGTTTTGGCAAAGAATCGGGAACATATATGGGATTCGGCCGGCCGTTTGGGAAAGAAAGGGAGAAGATAGAATCGGTCGAAAATTAGGGAAAAGAAAGGCATTTAAGGAATGTAGCCATTTTGCAATTTAGCCCCTCTTCTTCTAAATTCACCATCTACACCCTCCTCCATAGGAACTTTTGCACCTAAGCCCTTCCCAAACTTAGGTATTGTACATTCTCGCCCACTAATAAGAATTTGGTCCTCAAATTTATCATTGCTAATAATAGATACTAGCAGCAGTATATATATGAAGTACGCATGCTGATAGGAACTAACAATACATACCTCAGTCAAATAAATGGGGTTATCGAGCTCGGATAATGTCCTCGATCTCCCAAGTCGCCTCTACATCCGAGTGATGCTGCCATCCGACTCTAACCAGCCAAATCGTCTTGTTCCGTAGCTGACGCTCCCGAACTTCCAAAATCCGTACAGGTACCTCCTCATAAGTAGCGTCAGGCTGGAGCGGAACCGGCACCTCGGATAAAATGTGTGTGGCGTCTGACACATATCGTCTAAGCATAGATACATGGAACACGTCGTGGAAGCCGATCAAGGACGGTGGAAGTGCTAGGCGATAAGCTACAGCTCCAATCCTCTCCAGAATCTGGAACGGACCAATATACCGTGGAGCTAGCTTACCTCTGAGGCCAAAACGCTTCACCCCCTTCGTGGGTGAAACTCGCAGAAAAACATGATCCCCCATAGCAAACTCCAAGGGTCTGCGTCTCCGATCAGCATAACTCTTCTGGCGATCCTGTGCTGCTGATAATCTCTGTCTGATAGTCCATACTAACTCTGCCTCGTGCTGAACTCTCTGAGGCCTCAGCAGCTGAGTCTCTCCGACCTCATCCCAAAGGGTGGGTGTCCTGCACTCCCTACCGTACAACGTCTCAAACGGTGCCATCTGTATCGCCAAATGAAAGCCATTGTTGTAGGCGAACTCCACCAAGTGCAAATGGTCCTCCCAACTGCCCCCAAAGTCCATCACACACGAGCGCAATAAATCCTCCAAGGTCTGGATAGTACGCTCTGACTGTCCGTCTGTCTAGGGATGAAAAGCTGTGCTGAGACGGAGCTCGGTGCCCATAGCCCTCTGCAAACTCTGCCAGAACTGAGATGTAAAGCGCGAATCCCGATCTGAGATAATACTCAAAGGAACTCCGTGCAATCTAACTATCTCCCGGCAATACATCTTTGCTAATCTATCAAGAGAATCTGTCCTCCGGATAGCTAAGAAGTGGGCAGATTTGGTTAGTCGGTCCACGACTACCCAAATTGCACCATGACCTCTCTTGGTCCTCGGCAAACCCACAACGAAGTCCATGGTGATGTGTTCCCACTTCCACTCGGGGATGGGGATCTTCTGGAGGAGTCCAGCAGGCCTCTGGTGCTCTGCCTTAACCTGCTGACAGACGAGACATCTAGCAACAAAGTCCGCGACATCCCTCTTCATGCCGTCCCACCAATAGGAGCATCTCAAATCACGATACATCCGAGTGCTACCTGGATGAATAGCAAAACGTGATCGATGAGCCTCCTGCAGTAACTCCTCTAAGATAGGGTGCGCCTCTGGTACACACAACCTCCCTCGGAAGTACAGAACACCCTCCTCATCACGTGTGAAATCCGACTGCTCTCCTGAAATCGCCTGACTACCCAGAGACTGAATGTGCTGGTCACTGGCCTGAACCTCTCTGATCCTCGACCGAATCTCTGACTGAACCACCAAAGTCACTAGCAATCCTCTCTCTGTCCGAGACTGCTCCTCTAACCCCAACTCAGAGAAACTCTAAATCAAATCAGTGACCATCACTCTGTGACACGCCAAAACAGCTCTGGATTTCCGACTGAGGGCGTCGGCGACTACATTAGCTTTCCCAGGATGGTATTTTTTTTAGACTTACCAAGAGGGCTAATCTGTTTTCGTTTTTAAATCGGGAAGTGCTCGCAGTGGGCGGTCTAGAAGCCCAGCGTCCCAGGCCAGGATGGTAGCTAATAGTGCAGTCATAATCATTCAGAAACTCCATCCACCTCCTTTGTCGAAGATTCAGCTCTCGCTGAGTGAATAGATACTGAAGGCTCCTGTGATCTGTAAAGATCTCGAAGGTGACCCCATAAAGATGATGCCTCCAGATCTTCAGCGCAAAAATAATAGCAGCCAACTCTAAATCGTGAACGGGATAGTTTCTCTCATGCTCCTTCAGCTGCCGAGATGCATAAGCTACCACCCGTCCATGCTGCATGAGTACTGCACTCAGTCCCAGGAGAGATGCATCTGTATATAAAGTGAACCCATCCTCTCCGGAAGGCAGTACTAGAACTGGTGCAGATACAAGCCTCTGCTTCAGCTCCTGAAAGCTGGTCTCACAAGCCTCAGTCCATACAAACTTCACATCCTTCCTGGTCAGGCGTGTAAGTGGTGATGCGATGCTGGAGAAACCCTCGACAAAGCGTCGGTAATAGCCTGCTAGCCCCAAGAAACTGCGCACGTCATGGACTGACTTGGGCTGCTCCCAACTGGTGACTACCTCGATCTTCTGGGGGTCCACTGAAATGCCTCCACTAGATACTATGTGTCCAAGAAACCCACAGAAGATAGCCAGAATACACACTTGTCGTACTTCGCATAGAGCTTCTCCTTTCGAAGAACCTCCAAAACGATACGAAGATGGCGAGTGTGCTCCTCCTCAGACCGAGAATATATTAGAATATCATCAATGAATACTATAACAAACTGGTCCAAGTATGGGAGGAATACCCTATTCATGAGATCCATGAACATGGCCGGGGCATTGGTGAGCCCAAATGGCATCACCAAGAACTCATAATGTCCATAACGGGTGCGAAATGTCGTCTTCTAAATGTCTGAGTCTCTGACTCTCAACTGATGATAACCAGATCGCAAGTCTATCTTGGAATACACAGATGTACCCCTCAACTGATCAAACAGATCATCAATACGCGGCAGCGGATACTTGTTCCTGACTGTGACTGAGTTAAGCTGCCTATAATCAATGTAGAGACGCATAGAACCGTCCTTTTTCTTCACAAAAAGGACCGGAGAACCCCACGAGGAAGCACTCGGTCGGATAAAGCCACGATCGAGTAACTCCTGGAGTTGGACCTTCAGCTCGTCCAACTCTCGCAGTGCCATCCGATATGGTGCCTTCGATGCCGACGTAGTCCCCGGTATCAACTCAATGGCAAACTCGACCTCCCTCCGGGGAGGTAATCCCGGCAACTCGTCTGGAAATACATCCGTAAAATCCCTGACCACTGGAACGTCGGAGATCTGAGGAGTACTACCATCTGAAGTGCTGAGTAATGATACCAGAAATCCCTGACAACCCCGCGTAATAAGTCTTTGCGCCTGAAGTGCGGAGATAACTGCTATGCCGTCATCCCGAATGCCAAGGAATTCCCACGAGGGTTGGTCTGGAGGTCGGAAAGTGACCACCCTCGAATGGTAATCAACGGTGGCATGAGAAGTCGTGAGCCATTCCATGCCCAGAATAATGTCGAACTCTATCATGTCCAGCACAGATAGATCCACGTAAGGGTGACCCTCCCAAAGTTTAAAGGACACCCTCTGACCTCCTGAGTTACCTCTAGAACTTCTCCTGAAGGTAAAGACACTGATAACTGTGGTACCCTAAGGGTTGGTAACCTGCAGATCTTGCTCAAGAATGCCCGTGATATAAACGAATATGAACTACCAGTATCAATGAGTAAATCTGCAGTGTGTGCATAAAGCAAAACGGTACCTCGAAAGACGGATCCATCCGCTCGGTGAGCCTCCTCTCGAGTAACAGCATAAACTCGACCCGACTCTGGTGGGGGTGGAGGTGGGGGTAATGCCAATGCAGTAGCCACAGAAGGTAGCTGAGGTACCGATGCTCCAGAAACCTGAGACTGCTGATAAACAGGTAGCTGATACCCAGTGTAGACCTGCTGACGAGGCTCTGAAATCGTAGGCTGAACTAAAGGCTGGGATACCACAGATGACGCTGCAGCCTCCTGACCCTGACCAAATAAGCAGTAGAGCTGGATCGGTGGAGGGGCAGTCTGCTGCTGTCGTGAAAAAGTCTGGGCCTTTCGGCCTCCCCGTTGGGCCCCCGACTGACCAGAAGATCCTCCTCCAACTGAGCCTCCTGTACCCGCCTCCTGTGCCCTCTGAGGGCAGTCGCATCTCTGATGGCCAGGATGTTTGCAATGGAAACAAACAGCCTGTCCAATTGTACAACTCGACATGCTATGCTCCCTGGAGCCACACCAAGTGCAATGATGAGACCCTTTGGACCTCTGTCGGTCCTGTCGAGAGGCCTGGGAAGAACCTGACGCTGAACCTCCTATTTTTTGAGGCCGAGAAGCGACCCCAGAAACATCCTGTGCTGTCTGCTCCGGTCTATCTCGCTTCCGCGAGGACTGGGTCTGAGAAGTCTGCAATGTCTTCTTGTCCTTCTTCCTTTTTGATGATAGCCTCTGCTGCATCGCCTCCACATGTAAGGCGCGGTCCAGTGCCTGTCCATATGAAGTCAGATCCCAGGGAGCCATCCGAGACTGGATGTAGGGGGCCAACCCTCTAAGAAAATGGGACATCCTCTCGAGACCTCCAGGAAACATCTGCGAACAACTGTCGGATAAGCGGTGGAACTCTGCATCATACTCAGCCACTGACTTCTCTCGCTGACGAATCTCCAGAAACTCCTGCCATGAGTCAGCTACTGTGCAGCTGGGAAGTACTGAGTGGTGAACGCCTGTCGAAACCTCTCCCAGGTGATCGGCTGAGTGCCCATAATCGATCGCTGAGTGATCCACCACGTCTCTGCTCGGTCGCGCATGTGATACGCTGCGAGCTCAACACGCTCCAAATCTGTACACTCTAGGTATGGAAACGTCCTCTCCAGTGTCTCCAGCCAAGCGCGAGCCATGTTTGTATCAGGGGCTCCATGGAACAGAGTAAGACGGCCCTTAGCCGCCTGTGCTAATGCCAGAATCTGAGCCACAGATCGGCTCAGAACAATAGTAGTAGGTGCTGCCGGGGGTACTGTAGAATCTCCGAATGGTGACGTCGGTCCCGGCGGCTGTATATCTATCGGTGGCGCAGTCTGAGGCTCTGACTGAACCGGAGCAGATGCTGATGGAGCAGATGATGGGACAGCCTGGGTCTGGAACGTCTGAAGCATCTGCTGCATCATCTGCTGCTGCTGAGCCATCTGCTGCATCATCTGCTGCAGCTGCACCATCTGCTGCATCATCTGTTGCATCATCGATGATGCAGCATCCGGAGGTGCCGCAGCAGGCGCCACTGGGGCTGGT
Source organism: Boesenbergia rotunda (assembly GCA_024364735.1). Classification (NCBI taxonomy): domain Eukaryota; kingdom Viridiplantae; phylum Streptophyta; class Magnoliopsida; order Zingiberales; family Zingiberaceae; genus Boesenbergia; species Boesenbergia rotunda. The sequence goes on along the minus strand of JAGFNQ010003181.1, from coordinate 782,431 downwards.
GCTGCAGTCGTACCTACTGGAGGTACCACCGGTACTGCAGTCGGAAGTGGCGACGGTGTCCGCGGGGGCTGAGATCTCTGATCATCAGGAGTCTCGGAAGAGGATCGTCCTCGGCCATGAAACCCTGTCCGTGTCCGTCTCACAGGACCCTCCTCTGTCCCCGTCACCGTCGCTCGCTGAGACACTCCCGTCCTCCTGTGCGAGGGTCGACCTGGCCCACCCGGTCGGCTGGGTGGAGTCAACTCTATGCGTCGCGGCATACCTGTAGAGATACGCCATTCATTAATACCTGCCTAAAAATTTCTAGAATTAACAACAAAACCTGCAACAGAAAGTAAGATCGTCGCCTGGAGCTGTCCCGTCGCCGCCATGTCCCAATCGCGTCTATCGAGAAAATGACTCCGACATAAAATCCGAAAACAAAACACCCACAGGACCATAAGGTATTTCGAGAACCTCGCTCTGATACCAAATAAATTGTCACGCCCCGAGACCTCAGGAGCCGCTGATCCAATAGAAAATCGGACAGCACCTCCCCTGTCCGGCAGACAATTACACACATATACATCACGTAAATCACAACCACGCAGTTAAATGGGCCTCAGGCCTCAAATCAAAACAGAACATAACATAAAAACCGATTAATCCATACCTGACTGCGGACCGGTCCGACTTACGACAAAACACAAGGCATAAAGGTCTCACAAAAGTACAACTATACTGCCGTATAGTATGACTAAATCCAACACAAAAGCAACAGCGGAAGAAAACAATAGAAAATACTACTAACAAACTAGACGATAAATCTCGAAGACATCATGACAAATACGCGAACTGGGATAGGCTGTCAGGCACGCTCCAGTCAATCATCCTAAAATAAAAACAAGGAGCTAACGGTATGAGTCATAGAACTCAGCGAATATCTCATCATATATATATACCAGATATTCTAAGATAGCAACAGGGTAATAGACTACCGGAATAACACATGCATAGGCAGGAATAAGAACAACTGCAAGAGCAAAATAAGAACTACCATACCAAAGTAGCAGAGTCGCCAAGACCAGACATAAGGGTCTCCTGTAAGTGCATGTTAATCATAATACAACATCGAGTAAAAACAAGCACAAGTAAGGGCAAAATAAACGAATACGTAAGATGCAATGACATGGTCACCCCTGCCGTCGGTCAGACATCGTCACCTATGTACAGGAGGAAGCTGAACGGAGGCCACCCTCCGACGTAGGGCTGTGACTACCGTCTATACTCTGCCATCACTACTCCTAAGCGATCGAGTAGACGGAATGCTGTCGGTGCAACACCCCTACTTCATATCCTATCTGGGGACCTCTCTTTCTACCCTAGGACATCTCTGGAGGACATCTCTGTCTGGGTGTTACCCCTACCCCATATATATAAATGGGGGAGAGACCTCTCCCTCTCATCTCCTGGTATCTGGACAACTCAAGGAGGGACATTTGCCTGCTATCACGCTCCGATTCACTAACCCATGAGTGCATGAGCGAAGCAGCACAGAGCACACTACCCATACTCCGTCAACCACTAACCCATGAGTGGCCATATGGGTAGGTCAGTATGACTGTCGACCTAGCTCACCCAAAAGGGGCCCCTGATCGACAGTGATGCACAGTGCACGATGATGCATAACACTGGTCAAACGACATCCACTATCTAGTCCACCTATATCAACATGATATGCAAGGTTCGTGGATAATGCACCATAACCTAAGTCCTAAAGGTATAGGTATCACAAGTCAGTTGTGGCACAAACAACATCAACAAACAAATATAAGAGTCATGCCACAATCTATTACGCTATTGCTAAACAAGCATATCAAGTAAATATATATATCTATGACAATTCTAAAAGAAGAGTCAGAGATACCCGCCTCCTGATATGGTAGTCCGAAAGTGAAGAGAACCCTCCGTCAAAATAACAGTTTGTAGCCAAATGCTCAAGTCAATTCCCTGTATCCATAAAACATAACATAAGCCATCAATACAAATGATGCCAACTAGATTAGACATCACGTCATACCCAGATTAAACCAACCTGACTAAAATGTGGTTCACCATAATACTGAACCAACAATTAAGCTAACCATAATTTAATTAGAATTAAACCTAGTTAAGGACCCATTATACAATCCACCACAAATAACCAAATGTCTTAATCCAAGACCGGTAACAAAATAACATTATCATTTAGCCTTAATCTCATGTGGTGTTAGCTAATAGTACCAACTAATTACATAGTATTAATTCAAATTAATTAATCCTAATTACACCCTCAATCCCAATCCACAACTCACAGCATAAATAATACCAAGTTCAAAGGTTACCATACTAAACTCCAACAAATCTCATTCCAAACTCACAATCCCAAACAAGAGCAATACACAGAATAGAGACAGGATTCATAAACCTCATTTGAACAAATTCAGATCCACTCAACATCTCACGGCAGCACCCAAACGAAAGCCCAAAACAAAACCTAATTTGCATTAACACTGATCATGACAGGAATCAACCCGAGAACCCCATCACAAGATCAAACATCAACCAAGAACAGAGGCTGAAATCAATACTCGGACCGAAACCAACAACCAACCTCACTCCCTAAATCCCCAAATCAAGCGTAAGAATAGATCACCAATAGAAATGTCGATCATTCAACAAATCCGGTAGAAATTCAACCAGAATCCTATACCTTCCGAGGTTGGGTTGGTCGGCAATAACTTGCGTGCCCTAGCCCCTTCCTTTGCTCTTCACGCGACTGGAGAAGAACTGCTGACTCAAGATCCTCTCCTCACCCGGGAGGAAGAAAGAGCTCGATCTGCCCCGATCTCGGGATCCGCCGCAGGAGGAAGGAGGAGAGACGCCGATTCCCTGCCGTAGGCTCGCGAAGAACAAAAGGAAGGAGTCCCTGTTTTGGCAAAGAATTGGGAACATATATGGGATTCGACCGGCCGTTTGGGAAAGAAAGGGAGAAGATAGAATCGGCCGAAAATTAGGGAAAAGAAAGGCATTTAAGGAATGTAGCCATTTTGCAGTTTAGCCCCTCTTCTTCTAAATTCACCATCTACACCCTCCTCCATAGGAATTTTTGCACCTAAGCCCTTCCCAAACTTAGGTATTTTACAGCCCCAACAATGCTTCAATAAATCTAGAGATTAGACATAGCAGGAGAAGGTGCAGAGAAATTGGTAATAGCAATTAGTGTAGAGACTGGAAGTGCTCCATCCATTTTAGCTCTTTAAAGAAGCTTAATAATATATTTACTTTGAGAGAGGAGACAACTTTCTTCATGTGGAATAAGTTCAATACCAAGGAAAAAATTAGCATTACCCATATCTCAAATAGGAAATTTTTGATTGAGATGACTTAATAGAGTTGTAATGCTCTTTTGATTATTATCAGTTATTAAAATGTCATCCATGTTAATGAGAAAAAATATCATAGATTCGTCATTATATTAATAGAATAGAGAAGAGTCAGTCTTAAATCCATAAAATTCTTGAGTTTGCAACCATTCTGATAATCTATGAAATCATGCACGAAGAGCTTGCCGAAAACCATAAATGAATTTCTTTAGCTGACAAACATGAGTTAAAAATTGTGGATGGATATATCCTGGTAGTTGTTCCATAAATATTGTTTCCTCAAGATTGTCATGAAGGAATGCATTTGAAACGTCTAATTGTCATACAGGCCAATTAGAACTAACTACTACTGATAACAATAGTCGGACATACGTAATTTTAATGACTGGGCTAAAGGTGTCGTTGATGTCAATACCTGGTTCTTGATTAAATCCTTTGGCTATAAGTCAAGCTTTATACCATTCAAGAGAACCATCAGCTCAATGCTTAAGGTAAAATACTCATTTAGAACCTACAACATTCATAGAGGAAGTGTGTGGAACTAGACACCATGTTTCATTACGAAGAAGTGCATCAAATTCTGTAGTCATTGCACTACGCCAATTCGGATCCATGTTTGCTTGGGAAAAATAAGTTGGTCCAACAAATTTTGAAGAGACTACTAGAGCTTCTAGAAGAGGATATTGAGTTATCATTAGTGGACAATGTGCATTAATGTCACTTAAGGGAAGCATACGACGAGGAGCATTATCATCTGAATCACTTGTTGATAGTGACAAGGAAGTAAGCTGACATAGTGATTTTGATGATGGGCTTGAATTATTTGACGATCCAGAACTCATTAACATATTATATTCAACTAGTGAGGCTTCTGAGATTGGAGTAGCAACTTGAGGTGATTCTAATGGTATAGGAGAGTTATTAGAGATCTCTGGAGCTGGACCTAGCTAGTATGACATCACCTCGGACAATGTTAGGTGGCATCAGGAATATGCCACTTGTATCCGGAAGAGTGATTGAAGAAATTGCTAAAAAAAGGGAATAGAGACTCATCAAAAGTAACATATCGTGAAATATATATCCATCCTGTCGGTGTATACAAGCATCGATACCTATGGTGCAAATTACTATAACTGAGGAAAACACATTGTAGAGGACAGTCAAGTTTGTGCTTAGAGTAGAGGCATAATCATGGATAACAACCAAAGATTCGAAGAAATGTATAATTAGGAGTTTGATTATAAAGATTTTCCAAAGGATATTTATGATTGAGCAATGGGGTATGAAGTCGATTTATGAGATATACTGTAGTATAAATAGCTTCATCCCAAAATTTATGCGAAACCGATGCATGATGAAGAAGAGTTAAGACAGTTTCAACTATACGTCTATATTTTCTCTTAGCAGAGCCATTTTACTGTGAACTATGAGGGTACAAGACTCGATGAACAATTCTACAAGAGATAAGATGACGATGAAGAGCTTGATATTCCTCTCCCCAATCAGAATGATGAGAGAGTATTTTATAATTAAAATATCGTTCAACTTGATTTTGAAAATGACAGAATATGTCAAATAAATTAGATTTTCTTTTCATAGGATAAAGCCAAGTATATTTACTAAAATGATCAATGAAGGTAACATAATATAGGAAGTCTTGGTTAGACAAGACAGGTGCAGGGCCTTAAACATCAGAATGAATTATTTCAAGTAGAAAATTGGAAACATGATTGGATGAAGAGAAAGGTAACTTATGACTTTTAGATTCCATGCATGCCTAACATGAATGAGATGGAAAGGAAGTAAAGGAAATAGGTAAATCATACCTATTTATGATTGACTGAACAATATGAAGGGAATGATGACCAAGTCGAGCATGCCAAATTGGTTTATTTGTGTGTTCACAAATCAAAGCATTGATTGAAGAATTTTAAAGATAGTAAAAGCTATTTTTTATTTCCCTGTGAAACACTGTAGTATTTGTTCCCCTATCATTTATAAGATAATGATCATGATGAAATTCAAAAAAGACATTGTTATCAAAGTAAACTAATATGCGGAGAGTAAGTTTTTAGCAATATATGGAATATGAAAGATGTTGCGTATGTAAAATATATGATTGGACAAATGAATATATGAGTTTTCAAGATTAGTAATTTACAAACCCAAGCCATCAACTACTTATACTGTATCCGAACTAGTGTATGGTAGTGCTTCTGTAAAGATATTGTAGTTTGATGTTACATGATGAGTTGCTCTAGTGTCAATATACCATTTAATAGATAAAAATTTTGAAGATTTATCCTAAGTAGGCATAGATGAGATAACTTTAGGATAGATTTGTAAAATAGTTGATTATCTTAAAGCTACAGGACCATTAATAAAGGTTTTATCGAGTCTTTTATGATATTGAATATCAGTATATCCAATTTGGAGATAAATTTGACATCTTCTTAAAGCTGCAGGACCACCAATAAAGGTTCTATCGAGTCTTTTAGAATATTGAATTCCAATATATTTAATTTGGAGATAAATTTGATATCTTTTTGAAGTTGAAGGACCACCAACGAAGGTTCTATCAAGTCTTTTAAGATATTGAATACCAATATGTTCAATTTGGAGACAAATTTGACATCTTCGAATATCTATCATCAAAAATAAAAGAAACAAAAAATAACACAAGTTATTGTTGTTGTATCTTGTCTTCTTGCTAAGAAAAATTGCAAGAGTAGAAGAGAAAAAGTAAAAGAAAACTAGTCGAATGGTGATTTAGTCTAGAGCCAAAGGCACGGAGGTTATTCCTCTTCTGCCCTACTATCCCGTCGTGAGTTGATGGGTGATAGAAATGAGAAAGAAAGGTGGTGAGCAATAAATTGAGGAGGAAGAGATAAGACACTTAGAAAAAAAATTCTCTTCAAAATAAAAATAACAATGACAGCAACCGTCATGCGAAGAAAAAGAAATGTGTCACATAAGAAAAAGTAGTTGTAGGGTAAAAAAAGTTATCGCTCTGATACCATGTAAAGAGAATAAAAACAGAGAAAGAAAAAGAGGTAACAAAAATAACTTTGTTGATTGAATAATTCATCTATGAAATATACAATTTATAGAGATCTTAAGATACTTAGTCAAATAAAAAATTAATAAAAAAACTGTTAATTAATAGATTCATAAAGAAACTATCAATTAACATATTATAAAGAAAAGGTCTAATCAAATAATTAAAATCTATAAATTTATTTTGACTCAGTCAAAAATCTTATTAGATAATTATTCTCTTTTAGTAGTTACTTTAATTATATTTGATTTTACATTCTTGTATTCATTATATTTGTTGCAAGAAAAGATGGTAAAAAACTTTTACGCCTCTGAAAGATATTTGAGAAGGAAAAGGTTAGTGATGGTAATTGTCTGGACTAAACTTTGGATGTAGTCGCTTTGGGAGGAGATAAACCAAGTAAAAATAAGTATGTTAATTGTGTTTTAATTTGTTGGCTACGTTTCAAGTTTTTCCCTACATAAAATTATCGAAGCTATGAAATTATTAATCCTCACCTAGCTTGCATCAGTGCAGGGATCCTAACATTTTTGAATAACCATTATTACAGAAGACTCTTTTGTTTAGGAAAAGACTTATTTTTTTTATAATGGCAGTAATTTGTGACGGAGGCATGGATCGAGCCTGAGTGAGGCGTGACATTTTAGAACTAAAATTGACGTAAACCTAATTCTTGTATGGTCTATCAACTAATTACCTATTAATCTGAAAGGATTATAGTTGGACGTCAATCATTTTTTTTATAGAAAATATTAATATTAATTACTTAAATACAAAAAAACCTAGATAATATTTCAGAATTAACTTTTGTTACCAAGCTATTCGATCTTGCACACTTTAATACTTTATCTCCCATAATTTCTTCTTATATAATGACTGTATTATATTCATTTTGCTAGCTCGGTTAACAATAGTCAACTGACTAATCACCTAAAAGCTTAGGTCAGTTGAATCTTAACGGTACAATGTCTTTATATATCTTAACTGTGAGGTCAAGCAGCAATTGTGAATAATAGAGGTATGAAAATAATATATATATATATCTAAATTATAATATATATACAATTAACTTTAATCATTTACTAAACTGCACTAGTTCACCGCTCAGGCAACTCTACAGAAGAAGCCTATCAGAACAACAGCTAATTATTCACCTGTGGAAAATAAAAAATATATGACTGAAATTTCATCCACATCGATGTATATACATGGCGTGTATAAGATTAAAATAAAATAAATAACATGAAGGATATTAAAATAATGATATGGCTAAAAAGTGAGCAATTATCAATTTCTGTTTAAATCTCTTTAATGAAACGATAGTGATTGGCCTGATCACATATTCCTTCAAGTCAAGTCTACGCTGACATATATATTATTAATATTCTCTGATCAATGTTAATCCCACGTTAGCAGAAGGCTCTCTCTATATAAAGAACCCAGATCCTAAGGGATAATTGTACTTTGGTTGAAGAAAGAGGCTAGGCCGTAATCAATCAAGTGAGTTGGCTACCAAATTTGATATCAGTATTTTCTCTTTACTTCTCTGTACTTGTCTTAATTAATCAATATATTTATTTACTCTAAGACTGTTTAATACACATAAATAGAGTGGAATCATCAAAATGATTCATTCTCGCAATTATGATTTTATTTTGATGTTTAATTAGTTGTCCATGTTTGGGTGGTTAATTAGGATGAGAGTGGGCCAAATGAGTCATCAAGCCAATGGAGTTAGGCGTCTTAAAGTTACAATTGAAAAAAAAGGAGTGGATTCAGCAACTAAGCAAGTCAATTACGTAGGGCAATTTGATTGAGTTGAGGGGAATGGTTAGGCCAAGAAATTTGTCAAATGACAAGGTGGGCCGATTAGTCAAGCCAAATATGCGGGAAAGACTAGTCAAGTTGAGTCAAGCAGGTCGGTTAGAGGAGGCTAGGCCAAGCAGGCACGTATAGACTAATAGACTACGTGAACTAATTGGGTCAGTCTAGTCAGCCAAACTAGGAGAATTGATTTGGTGAAGTTAGTTGATCTAGTCAAGAAGACTATGTGAATTGAATGAGCATGCATGGCAAGTTAGTCTCGCACGCTAAGCAGACAAGGGAAACTAATTAAGTCGGATGAGCTAAATGAATGGTTGGGATGGATGATTCAAGCAGTAAGATTGTTGAATTGAATTAGCGTTCTACCTATTGAGTTGATCAAACAATATCTACCGAGCACCTTGAGTGATGTAAGTTAAATTGACTAGAAGAACTAGGGAAACAAAAGAGTTAAACATGGGTTAAAATATTCTTTTTTTTATTCCATTGAATTTTTGTTCTACTATTTGCATTCCATTCTATTCCACTCAAGCTTCCAAATTTCAGCCTAAGTCAAAAAAAAAAAAAAAAAAAGACCAGCTATAATTTCAGCTCTACTCACGAGCTCTCAACGCATCTCATTTTCAACCATCTTATAAACCAACTAACCATCTTCTAAACTAGTCCAAGATCTTTAAACAAATTCCAATTAATAAAAAACTAATTGTGGGATAAGCTACAAGATCTTTAAACAAATTCCAAGATCATTAACCAACTAACCATCTTGTTATCTGATACTAATTGTGGGATAAGCTACTTTCTCAAGTTGAGTTGAAACACTCATAAATTACCAACAAGATGAGATAAATGTATTATTTGGTTTTTTTAAAGAATAATTTTTTTTTCCTAATTTCTTAAACATACATTACATTTTTAATTCTTATAATTATCATTTTTCCTAAAAATTCCAACTAAATCAATTAAATTTTCTTTATCTTCTATCGGAAGAGAAAGGCTACTCTAAATTTAGAAAAAAAGAATAAATATATTGCAACGTGTACATGCATGATCATGCAAATTAACTCGCACCTAGTGATGAAATATTTTTACATGAAGTACATAATTTTTCTTGAAGTAGTTATGTTGTATTTTTTAATTAATGCATATATATATATATATATATATATATATATAGCTCTGTTTATTGATTATATACTTTTATTAATAGTTAATTTGTAGGAATATTATGGAATTCACGGACATATTGTTGCTGCAAATTACTTTATTGATATCATTGAAGGGTGCCACAAGTTGGCTAATGTCAGAAAATGAAAATTTTACGGTCCCTTCCAATTGTTCCAACAGATGTGGTGATATAAAAATTGAATATCCTTTTGGCATTGGCACTGATTGTTCTTATGGTGTTGGATTTAATCTTACTTGTTCCAATGACTCGGATCCTCCAAGACTCTCCTTAGGAGATGGCCATCTCCAAGTAAGAAATTTTTCTATACAAGAGCAGTTGGTATACATTGAACCACCATATATCACATTGAATGCAAATGCACAATTCAATGATATGGTATTGATCAATCTTAAAGATTTGCCACTCTCTTTTAGCTTAGATTTAACTGATTTAGGAAGAACATACAGATCTTCATATACAGGCAGAACCAGATTGGCTGTGGTGGGTTGTAGTGCTATTGCTGATATTGTTGATCTTGTCACCAATAGTACGATAGATGATTGCTTTACAATGTGCTCCACTATCATCAATACTTCAACTATTGAGCAACAATATTTCTCCAAAAATAGACATTGTAGCATTGACTTGGATAGTGCGAGATTTAGCCAACATTCATGGGCTATTCAATTAACTCGACTCAATGGGATGAATTTAGATAATATGATCATCAATAGTATAACCTCCAGCATCATAGCCATCATATACAATATTGATTACACTCATGATGATGACGTCAAAAGATTTATAAACCATGGGAATAGAACTGGATTGATGACCTCTCTTGGTTGGTACTTCAATGACTATACAACATGCAAAGAAGCTGCAGCGAAGAGGAACAATACTTATGCATGTCGTAGTCATAAAAGTGTATGCTATGATGTCCTTTTTACAGATTCATTATATTGGAATGAAACCATTGGTTACCAGTGTCGATGTTCTTCATATTATGTCGGCAATCCCTACCTACCTGATGGTTGTCAATTAGGTAACGATTCTAAATTCCTCTATATTTTCTTGTAAAAGTATACTTGATGCATAATTTTATAGAATTCATATATATATTACAACTAATCATTTGTGAGTTCGTTAACAGATAAAAATTTAGTATCCACTACTCCTGCAAAAGATTGTCCAACCAAATGTGGAAATGTTACAATTTTTTTTCCTTTCGGACTGAAACAAGGTTGTTATCGAGATGAAAATTTTGCTCTTACATGCAATGAGACCTCCCACCTGTTATATAGATATGGTGATCGTGTAGTGAGCAACATTTCATTAAAGGAAGGGCAAGTGGAGTACAGTATTTCCTATGAGACTATGGTCATTAAATGGGTAGTAGACCATCAATCTTGCAATGATGCTGCAAAAGATAACGGTACCTTCGCATGTATCGATCAACACAGCTCATGTTTGGATGTAAAATATGAAGGGTATCCAGATGATGATGGGTATAGATGCATATGCAAGGATGGCTATGATGGAAATCCTTACCTTCATGGTGGATGTCAAGGTAAAAAAAACATCATTTCTCACTTTTGTCAGGATATGTATGATATTATGTGAATTTTAACTATATATGCACAAACAAATTTATAGATATTAAATAGTATGCACGTTGACACAAGTTTAATAACATAGCATAAATATCTATAACCATATTCTTTATATATTTTTATTAATTATAAATATTAATTATTATTTTACACATTAATAAAAAAAGAATACTTTTTTCATGAAAATACCCTTTTCCATGGAATTTTTTTACATGTCTCATTTTCCACAATTATTTTTTAATCAAACAATAATGCAATTGCTTCAACTAATAATTAATATATTAAGACCAAGAAATAATAATTATACTTATTGAATAATTAATATCAATATATATAATGCATAAGACAATATAATTATTGTATAAAAATAGCTATTTATTCAATGAAGTTAAGTAATATATACATGTATATAATTAAATATACAGTTAAATAGAATTGAAGAGTTGATAAAAACATTAAATAATTATTAATGATTAAAATGAATAAACTTTTAATTTATTTAAAATATTATTATAATAATTTTTTTAAAATTTAATTAATAATACAAATAAATGTGCTTATAAAAATTAATAACACTAATATATATATATATATATAGATAAATTAATTAGAGTAGAAGAGGAATTGAATTTAGAAATCTTACATATAATTTTGAGCTATTATTTTATATAAAATACTGATAAAATCTTAATGATTGAAGATATATTTTTCTAAAACAAAACTGTATCTACAGTTGATTATAGTTTATATCAATTTTTGACATATGGATGGATGAAAACTTAGGGGTATATATAATTTATATTTTAAGCATGTGATGCATTGACAAGTCTTTTGGAATTTTAGATATCGACGAATGTAGTTCTTCTACAAAAGTTTGCGGTACTGGAATTTGTGTAAATTCACCAGGAAATTTCAGTTGTATATGCCCCCCGGGAAAATTTGGTAATCCTCCTGAAGGAGAATGCCTCTCTCACAAAACGAGCACTCTTTTACTTGGTACACCCCTATCCCTAGTTCTAAGTAGATTTTATATACTTAAGAAATATCATTTTATGATTAACAATTATTTAATTACAAATAAATTTAAACAGAAAGCAACAAATCAATTTGCTGCAGGTGTCATCCTTGGTGCTAGTATTGGAACAAGTCTTCTGCTCTTTTGCATAACATTGGTCATAGTATGCAAGAAATGGAGGCAAAGAAATCAACAGAAAATCAGAAAAAGGAATTTTCTTCGCAATCATGATTTACTACTTCAACAATTAATCTCCACAGGTGATCATGTTGAAGAGAGAACAAACGTATTTTCTCTGGAAGAAATAGAAAAGGCAACAAATAATTTTGATGGAACTCGAGTACTTGGAAAGGGAGGACATGGAACAGTTTACAAAGGGATTCTATCCGATCAACGAGTTGTCGCTATAAAAAAATCAAAAATAATTAAGACGAGTGAGATTGACCAATTTATAAATGAAGTTGCAGTTCTTTCTCAGATTAATCATAGGAATGTGGTTAAACTTCTTGGATGCTATTTGGAAACTGAAGTTCCTTTGTTGGTTTATGAATTTATCTCCAATGGGACCCTTTCTGATCATCTGCATGTTTCACAAGGTGAATCTAAATTATCATGGGATGATCGTCTCAGGATTGCCACAGAATCTGCAAGAGCACTTGCTTATCTACACTCAGCTGCCTCTATGTCTGTTTTCCATAGAGATGTAAAGTCATCTAATATTCTTTTAGATGATACTTTTAAGGCAAAAGTATCAGACTTTGGAGCATCAAAATTTATTCCTCTTGATCAAACACACATAGTTACTGCTATACATGGCACCTTTGGATATATAGACCCAGAGTATTATCAAACTAGTCGGTTGACAGAGAAGAGTGATGTCTATAGCTTTGGAATTATTCTTCTTGAACTTTTATTTGGAAAGAAGCCCATCTACTCAACCGAAAATGGATTACAACAAAATCTAGCCATGACTTTCCTTCAAGCAACAAGAGAGAACACGTTGCTTGATCTTATAGAAGATCGTGTTTTGCAAGAAGGAACAAAGCAAGAGTTTCTTGAAATTAGTAGTTTGATAGAAATATGCCTGAATTTGAAAGGTGCGAAAAGACCTACAATGAAAGAGGTTGAATATAAATTGCAAAGCATGAGAAAGGTCAGAATGAAAAAGAAAGGAGTTTGTATTCTAGAAGGGAATGAGGATGCTGAATGTTTACTCAGTATGTCATCTCACTCTTCCTCACAAATGGTAGATGAAATAAATCAAGGAAATTCTAGGAATTATAGCTTTGAGAAGGAACTTATGTGGTCACAAAACTGCCCTCGTTAGTTTGTTTTATGTATATGCAAACATGTGCAATTCGCATCTTTTTATTATCATCTTGAAGTTTGTATAAGTAATTTTGTAGCAATTGATATATGTATATTGTGTAATGTAAATTTTTACTTGTCTCTGTATATTTAAATAAATGAATTCCTAAGTTTCTTACACTAGAATACAACTCTTATATTTTGAATAATTATATTGCTCACTATAAAATTTTAGTTTTATTCTTTCTGCACTACCCCCATGATATTTGATAAAGTCAATATATTAGCTTCTTATTTTGTGAAATTATGAAATGTGAAGTTTTCTAGAAATGTGCTAAGAATATTTATCACATAAATATCATATGAAGTTTAAGCATTCGGAAGCACAATATGTATAGATAATCTGATTAAGATTGGCCATTCATATGTTAAATTTCTTAGCATGGTTTTCTCTGTTTCATTTTCCTAAAAATTCATTCAAAGTTAATTGAGTTACATCACAAGGAAGAAAAGAAAATAGTACTTGATATTGCATGATAATCTCAAGAAATTGTTTAGAAAGATATGAAATTTCTAATCGTTTAATCAAACTCAACAAGTTCGGCTCATTAATGCTATCTAACTTCATCTCTGAAGCAATAGTTATCTCTATCTATCAAGGCAATTGATGTAATTCTCTCCCAATATCGAAGAAACACTATATTGGTTATTGATTTTAGTTAGAGAACCATCACGTTTTTTCACAGGCAAAAGAATATTAATTAATCAATTATGCGCAACTTTTGACCTTGTTTAATTAGGCCCAACATAGCATTTAATTTTTTTTTTTTTTTTTTATATCTAGCTAGCACAATATACTCTTTTCATTTCAAATATAACACGCCATCTTCCAGCCATTGATAGTAAAGAATTATTGTATTCATGACAACATGAAACTTAGATGGACCGATGATTAGTGGGTAGGTATTATTATTTTAGGAGGTTAAAATTTGATAAAGTCAGTATATTCGTCTTCTTCACGTGCTAGTTATAGCATCCGAGCTAATAACCCCCCGTAATTTACTTTCTTTGTGTCAACCCTGAAACAGATTGTCGAGGACACTACCGATGAACAAATCACCTTTTGCCATTAAAAATAAATAGATAAAAATATAAAATATAAAAAAAATATTTTAAAATCATAAAAAGTAAAAAGTAAAATCTTAAAAAATAAAAATAATAATAAAAGATCAGGAAATAAGGAATTTTTAAAAATAAAAAATTTATAAAAATAAAAGAATCGTAAAACTGAAGAAAGAAAAAATGTTTACCAAGTAGCAGACGAATCTGGAGTGACCAGCTCGACCCCACTGTTAAATATAAGAAAATTGGAGGGTTAAACTACAAAAACACCTTCACTTCCTATTAATTTCTTTTTCCTTCCTTTTTTTGCTAAAAACCCCACGCTGTTTCTTTTTCTTTCCCCTCACGCGTGCGACAGGAACCGTCGACTCCTCTTCGCTGCACGCGAACGGCAGGCCCCGACGTCCTCCTCTTCCTTCTCCTCACCCAATCGACGCCGACGAGTCCCTCCCGAACCCTTCCCCTTCTCTGTGTTGCAACCGTCTCGTCGCAAACCCTAGGGCGCCACAACCTCCCCCTCATCGCATGATTTCAGAATCAGTGCCCTAATCGTGAGTTGCCTCTGCTCTCTTCTCCTTCGTTTCTCGTCTTGAGCCAGCAAGAGATTCCACCTCAGAGAATTCGAGGGTTCTTTATCTGCACTGGGTGGGAGCGTCTGCTAGGGGATCGGCTGTCTTTGTTTCACAACATTGCGGGTGTTTGGGTGCTCTCCTCTAGTCACAAGCTAGGTAAGATCAGTATCTATAAATTGGGATTATTTTCCACTAATCAAGATGCGGGATGGGTGTTTGGATGTTGATCTAATTGTGAGATGCAAAGGTATAATTTTGGTTGAAGAGTTCTATTGTTTTGTCGTGAGCCGTTCTCTTGTTTTTAGAAGTTTGAGTGGTTCTCGTGGAGTTGGTAGTGTCTTTAGGGTCTAGGTTGCTATGAACCTCAGAGATTGGTTTTAGTTTTTTTTTTTGGGTTGAAGAGATATTGGTTTAGCTGTTGGTTTTGGGGGATAGCTCAGTTTGGATTTTATTCTGAGATGGGGATCCTTGTGTAGATTAAATCACGTGTAGGGTTTCAATTTGGGTAAAAGAATTCTAGTATGTTGTTCGGATCTCTGTTCGCTTATTCGATCATAGTGAATTGGAACATTTGCCTCATCTTATTGATGTGTTATTTCCTCTGCCATGTTATACATGGTTGGAATAGCTTTGATCGATAGGTGAAGGGTTTAGATCTGAGTGATTGGTGGGTGTTGGGGTAAATCCAGTTAGGGTTGCTAAGTTAAATTGTTCCCTTGAAATCATGTTTCTGCCCAATGGGTTATAGTTTGCTTAGTATTATCTTTTTTTTATGATTTACAAGGGGTATCCAGGCTTGCGCCTAACTAATCCACTTAGCAGACCGGCTCTGCCCCACAGCCTTCAACGAGAGTCCCTAGTGGTCAACGAGGGTAAATCGCGGGACGAAGACACGTGGCGACTTCACAACTGATGATATCTTGATATGGAGCGTGATGGCATCAATTGATTCATTACTGTTTCATGGATTAATTTTAGGAAGCATGCCTTGCGAACCTAGAATTTGGAGTTAGTACGAGGATTAGTTTTGTAATGAGGAAGTTCTTTGGATTTAATTTGGGATTTAACCTAATAATCTAAATTGGTTAACCGGGATATGATTATTGTGGTAGATTTTGTTGGACCTTGGATGGCTAGAGAGGGGGGGGGGGTGAATGTAGCCAGACACCGAAACTTAGCACTTTTTGCATTTTCTGCACTTAAACGTTTAGTAGCACAGTGGAAGCAAACAAAAACAGAGTGTACAGAATTTAAACCTAAGCTAAGCAAACACGAGAACGCTAACAAGAGGGTTTACAAGGTTCGGGTATAACTTGCCCCTACTCCTTAGCGTGCCCGTAAGGTGGGCGATCCCTTGATCGTCGGCAGATCAAGCCCCGAAAACTCCGGATAGTAAGCAACCTCCTTCTGGGTGGAGTAACCTCTCCAGAGCGTTTCAACAGAGATAAAGGTTTAAGCACAATGAAACATAAGAAGGATCTTACTTAGCACTCAGGACAGCAAGAACCCAAGCAAACTCCTCATCGAGCTCCACCCAGCGCAGATCTTATGCAAGAACTCCCTTCTTCGTGTCTTCTCGCTGATGGACTCGCCAAGCTGTTAGTGATATGAGAGAAGTGTCCTAAGGCAATCACATTATGATTGTAATTATTTATTTTAATAAATGAATATTCATTATTTGAGTATACATGTTTGTGTATTTGATTGAGATCTTAAACTCATTTACTGAATGCCCGCAATACAATTCACAGCATGAGAGAATTTGTGATGAATTCACAACTAGTGATTATCTCTACATGTGCAATTATGAAGTATTGAAATTGTCCCTAGTCGATGAATTGATAAATACAGACACTATCAATTCTATTGAGACTAGCATGGGTTATTCTCTAATCAGCTGATTCTCACTGGCTGGTGACATTGAGATGTCCGGAGATAAACATGAATGCTAGTTAAGAGAACTAGTTCATTGGAGTGACTGGCTGTAAAACTTCATATGGTAGTCTACATATAGATATGTCAGTGAAGTTCTTACTGCAGCTTAAGTGCGATGTTCCTTTGACTTGCGGTGTTCAAGTCATCTTGGTCATGGAGACTTATACTTTGACATCTTAAGCAAGCATCTCCAAGGAGGTGTGGGCCCAGGATGATTGGGTATAAGCCAAAGTGCCCGAAGATGTTTGAACAGCCTACAAAGGATTCACCACTCCTTGCGAGGAGATGTATATTCCGAGGCCTATCGTCAGATTGTTACTCGAAGCCTCTGGCTAGAGCATGACATGTTCAGAGTATGAATCTCTTAAATACATGAGAGTAATTAGAATCCGTAGGACGAGAAAACGTTACTTGGGCTAGGTGTGACGTAGTCAGCCTAGTGAGGACTGACACATATAGACCATGTCCTGAACCAAGTGGGTATAAGATGGTGAAGGGAATGGGGCACGATTCATTATAGCTGCTGAAGGGTTTCAGAATTTTTCTGAGGTCAACCGTTGATCTTTCGATTAATTGGGGATCATGATGTACTACTAGGTGCCACTCATGATCGTTCTATAATTGATTAATTATAGACGGCCAACATAAATCGAAAGCCTATTTAGTCACACGCACTACGAGTAATCCGAGGGATTTAAAACGAGTTGAAAATTGGATTTTCCAATCAAGAGAGATTAAGTTTGGTTGAGCCAAACGATAAGTCGAATCTGAATTTTTCAGAGACGCATCGGAAGCGTAAAATGGCTAAGTCTTTTGAAGACTTAATAGATGAATTAAATAAGTTTAATTCATTGGGGCTTGGCTTGGATGGGCCGGCCAAAGAGGGCCTCCATCCTCTTTGCTTGGCCGGCCACAACAAAGGGAGAGAACCAAGTTTTTGGTTCAATTTATAAAATAAACCAAGTGTGGTTTGTTTTATAAAATTATGGATGATATAAATTTTTATATAATAAACCAAGGTTTGGTTTATTTTTCATGGAAATTAAAATAAACATGGATTGGTTTATTTTATAAAATCAATCATGGATTGATTTACCATGATAAGGAAATTTATTCCATAAGAGAGAAGAGACTTGATTGATTTTTATCATGAATTAAAATATGATTTTAACCATGATATAAAATCAAACTTGGCATGATGGAATAAGTTATTCCATATTTGAGAGGCTTGATGGTTGAGAGGCCACTATATAAAGGACCCAAGGCAAGGCTTGGGTGATAATATAGAGATGAAGGCATAGGCTCTCTCCCTCTCTTTCTCTCCTTCTCTTCTCCCCTTCTTGCCGTGCGCCAACCAGCCCCAAGAAGGAGCACCAGCCGGCCATCCTTTTGTGGTTAGTCTTCCGACTTCTCTCTTGGTTTTTCTCATCGCGTTCTCGGAGAATCTAGTAGTTCTCGAGAATACGAAACTCGTGGCTTTGCGAAGTCATCCCGAAGATACTCGGCGTGGACGCGAATAGAGGCGGAGCTTCCAAGGGACGCTTACGGTTGGATCTCGTCCCTTCCTTCGAGTTACGCGAGGTAATATGTAAATTAGTTTACGTTTCTGCAAAAATTTTAAATATATGATCATGTCTACACAAGATAAAATTGCATGCTTAGATGTGTGGTTAAATGATTTAGAGAAATTATTTATGCTAAACCTTCCGCTGCACGTAATTAATTTTAAAATTACGAACCCGCATCCATGTCAACATGCACCCGGACCCAACAGTGGTATCAGAGCCGAGGTTTGTGTTCGACATAATCATATAATTGTTTTGCGGAAAGCTTTATCATGATCTCAATTTTAGAAAATTTTCAATTATGGAAACTTTCCAATTATGGTAAATTTTCGATTTAGGAATTTTAAAGTTTGGAAATCCTCATGAAATTCGCAAACTTTTGAAATATCTCTGTTTCTGAAATTTTATGTTAATTGTGAAAACTTTCCATTTTTAGAAACTTTCCAATTTTGGAAATTTTTTATTTTGGAAATTTTCCAATTTTGGAAAAACGTAAGTTTTCTTTGTACCAGAAACTTACAATTATTCTGAAAACCTTTTATTTTTGGAAACTTTCCATTTATGGAAAGCTCGCAATTTTGGGCACTTTCTTTCAAGAAAGTCTAGACAAATTATGGAAAACTTAATTGGCATTTAAATTTATAATTAGAAATTAAATTATTTACAAAATTCTTTATTTTGGATTGAGCCTCGGGGAGCCGTCCAATTTAAAGTTAGTTGTTATAATTAAATTTCCTAAATTGAATTTAAATTGTCAAATTAATTTAAAGTTAGTTGTTATAATAAAATATGTGATCAAATCTTGAAAATTTTTGAGGTGATTCTCAAACGATAATTTCCTTATTTGATTTATGAGGTGATGCTCTTGCATATTATTGTCTCCAAAATTAATTAGGAAAATTGTTTCCTATAGAGTATATTTCCTTAAATAAGATTTTCATGAAAATAATATGTGGTTGAATTAAGAGAATCTGTCTCTTAATTTAATAAGATTTGATTTAGAGAAATCAAAGTCTTAAACATATTATTTCCGAAATTGATTATGATAATTCAGGAAATTGTTTCCCAAAACAATTCCTTGAATAAAGTATGAAATTAGAATTAGGAAATCCGGTTCCTAATTCAATTAATGAGACTTGATAAATTAAGTCACATACATACTTTATTAAGGAAATCGTTAGAACATGACATAATTATATGTCATGAATGTGCATAAAAGAAAAGGATGAGACCCAAAACCCCTTACAAAATATTAAGGCCAACACCTTCCATTAATATGGTTAGAACCGGAGTTTTGTTTCTCGTTTGGGTTGATGGACACATCCATGCCCGGCTTGAACCTCAACATGTTCAAACCATGGAATTAGTTTATGATTAATATAGTTGGAGTCAGAGGTCAATCCTTAGTTTTGGTTGTTGGACACATCCAAGCCTGACTAAACGGTTGAATGAGCTCCAACCATATTAAAACTATTTCTTGATTAATGGGTCAGCCTTAAGCTTGGAGCATCGATTTGTTGTGCCACAGCCAAGGTCGATGTAAAGAGAGGTGCAGTTGGGTGCTATGTATATTGTTGCATACTTGTTAATGAGTTAACAACCCAATGATTTATGCAAACATTCAATTAGTTGATAGCATAATGTGATAGTTACATATGTATAATATGTAATCGGTATAATTACCTACCTTCATAGCTAAGAATAACTTGATGGACTCTAGCCATGGTTGTTCTTATCTATGGTTGGATATCAACCTATTTGGAGATGTTCCTACGATCTCCCGAATTGATAAAAAGGGTTATTCAATTCGAAAAATAAATAGGATTTAATTAATGTATATTGATGCATTCTTTATCATTCTCATCACATAACCTCAATTTGTATTTCTAGGATAATCACCTGATCATGTCTTCTCTGAATTTGCGTTCCATTTTGGACACCAATAAGCTGACTGGGCCAAACTTCATGGACTGGCTTCGAAACCTGAGGATAGTCCTCAAGGTAGAAAAGCTTGCTTATGTCCTTGAAGAACAACTTCCCAACCATCCTCCTAAAGATGCAACTCCAGACCTGTTAGTGGCCTATCAAAAATATGTGGCCGATTCTGAACTTGCGAGTTGCATCATACTGGCCGCTATGGTACCTAAGCTACAAAAGCAGCATGAGCATATGGATGCTCATACCATTGTCTTCCATCTTCATGAGCTGTTTGACGAGCAGGCGAGATCCGAAAGGTTTGAGGTCTCCAGACTCCTCTTCACCTCTAAGATGCAGGAAGACACTTCTGTTTCACAGTTTGTGTTGAAGATGTTGGGGTACATTGAGCGACTAGGCACACTCGGATTTGCAATGGATCACGAACTAAGTATTGACTTAATTCTGCATTGTTTGCCCAAGAGTTACTCACAGTTTGTGATGAACTATCGGATGAACAAACTGGAGACTACCATTCCTGAGTTGCTTAACCTGCTGAAGACTGTAGAGCCTTCTGTAAAGCAGGATCAGAAGACGGTACTGTTAGTTGGTTCCTCAAATAAAGGCTCTAAGAGGAAGCCCAAAGAACAAAATAAGGGAAGGAAGAAAAAGGCCAAAAAGATTGAAAAGGCACCAAAAGGCACTTGCCATCACTGCGGCAAGGAGGGCCACTGGCGAAGAAACTGCAAGATTTATCTTGAGTCCTTGAAGAAGAAGACATCCGATGCCCCATCCTCTTCAGGTATCTTCGTTATTGAATGTCACTCTATTTCCTCGGACACCTGGGTACTTGATACTGGGTGTAGCTCACATATATGTAATGACATACAGGGGCTAAGGAATAGAAGAAGACTCGTCAAGGGAGAAGCGAATTTGCGAGTTGGAAATGGGGCAAAGATTGTTGCTGTTGCCGTCGGAACATATTTGCTAAAGCTCCCTACTGGACTTGTCTTAGAATTGGATAATTGTTATTTTGTTCTTTCGTTAATAAAGAATATTGTATCTATTTCATGCTTGAATAAAAAGGGTTATCATTTAACTTTTAGTAACAATTGCTGTTACATAACTTTAAATGGTGTTCTTTATGGGATCGGAACTTTATGCAATGGTATCTACACGTTAGATTTATCCGGTGACGATTTCAATATCGAAGTTAGCAACAAACATGCTCGAATAGATAATCAAATAGACTCCTATATGTGGCATTGTCGTCTTGGCCATGTAAGCAAGAAACGGATGACCAAATTACACCGATGTGGAATTATAAAATCATTTGAACCTGGTTCATTTGATACATGCGAATCATGCTTAAAAGGCAAGATGACCAAATTACCCTTTTCCAAAAAAGTTAAACCAGTGGGAGAATTGCTTGGTCTAATACATACTGATGTATGTGGACCAATGCCAACTCTTGCACAAGGAGGCTATAGCTACTTCATTACCTTTATCGATGATCACTCACGATTCGGGTATGTGTTCTTAAAGAAACACAAATCTGAAGCTTTTCAGAAATTCAAAGAGTTCAGAAGTGAAGTAGAGAAACAGCTTGGTCTAATACATAATGATGAGCTATCAGTTGAACCTAAAACAACACCACTTCTTCGTAGGTCTGATAGGACACACAATATTTCAGAGAGATACGGATTTCTCATAGGTGAATCGAACAACGTGTTACTCATTAACGATGATGAACCTATCAGTTATGAAGATGTTCTGAAAAATTCAGAAAGGGATAAATGACTTGAAGCCATGAAGTCGGAAATGGATTCCATGTACAAAAATCAAATATGGGACTTGGTTAACTCACATGAAGGGATTAAGCCCATAGGATGCAAGTGGGTTTTCAAGAAGAAAACCGACATGGATGGTAATGTTGTTACCTTTAAGGCTAGATTAGTGGCAAAAGGATATCGTCAGAAACAAGGAATTGATTATGACAAAACCTATTCGCCAGTAGCTATGCTTAAATCCATTCGGATGCTCCTGGCCATAGCAGTTCATTATGATTATGAGATATGACAAATGGATGTGAAAACGACTTTCCTTAATGGAAACCTGCTTGAGGATGTATACATGATATAACCTGAAGGTTTCACATCGGTTAATAAAACTAAAGTATGCAAGCTTCGACGATCCATATATGAACTAAAGCAAGCATCCAGGAGCTGGAACATCCGTTTTGATGAGTCAATCAAAGAGTTTGATTTCTCACAAAATCCTGACGAACCATGTGTGTACAAGAAGGTTAGTGGGAGTGCAGTCGTATTCCTAGTGTTATATGTCGATGACATATTACTTTTAGGAAACGATATATCAGTCTTACAGTCAGTTAAAATTTGGTTGTCCAAAACTTTCTCCATGAAAGACCTGGGAGAAGCAACCTATATCCTTGGAATTAGAATCTATAGAGATAGATCAAAACGGTTGCTTGGTCTTTCACATTCTACATATATAGACCGATTGCTAGAAAGGTTTAGCATGTCGGAATCCAAGAAAGGTAACCTTCCCATCAGGCATGGGATCAACCTTTCGAAGTCTATGTGTCCACGCACAGAAGACGAGCGGATTTGCATGAGTAAGATTACATATGCATCCGCGATAGGATCTATCATGTATGCTATGTTATGTACTAGGCCCGATGTATCGTATGCTCTGAGCGTCACAAGCAGATACCAGTCTGATCCAGGAATGAATCATTGGGCAGCTGTCAAGACAATCCTCAAGTACTTAAGAAACACTAAGGATGTGTTCCTAATATATGGAGAAGGTGATATGGTAATACGTGGGTATACAGATACCATTTTCCTGACAGATAAGGATGACTCCAAATCTCAGTCCGAATACGTATTTATTTTGAATGGAGGCGCAATAAGTTGGAAGAGTTCCATGCAAGACACCGTAGCGGATTTTACCAAAGAAGCGGAATATATTGCAGCTTCGGAAGCAGCAAAGGAAGTAGTCTGGATCAAGAAGTTTGTCTCAGAACTTGGGGTGGTTCCAACCATTGATGAAGCAATACTGGTTTACTGCGACAACAATGGAGCTATTACACAAGCAATGGAACCAAGGTCTCATCAGCGATCCAAACATGTGCTTCGCCGCTATCATCTGATCAGAGAGATTATAAGTAGGAATGATATACAAATTGAGAAAATTCACACTGAAAGGAATTTAGCGGATCCTTTAACTAAGGCCTTACCTCAAAACAAGTTTGAGGGTCATGTTAGAGCCTGTGGTATTGGGTACCGTAGCGATTGAAATTAGGCTAAGTGGGAGTTTGTTAGTGATATGAGAGAAGTGTCCTAAGGCAATCGCCTTATGATGGTAATCATTTATTTTAATAAATGAATATTCACTATTTGAGTATACATGTTTGTGTATTTGATTGAGATCTTAAACTCATTTACTGAATGTTTGCAATACAATTCATAGCATGAGAGAATTTGTGATGAATTCACAACTAGTGATTATCTCTACATGTGCAATTGTGAAGTATTGAAATTGTCCCTAGTCGATGAATTGATAAATACGAACACTATCAATTCTGTTGAGACTAGCATGGGTTATTCTCTAATCAGCTGATTCTCACTGGCTGGTGACATTGAGATGTCCGGAGATAAACATGAATGCTAGTTAAGGGAACTAGTTCATTGGAGTGGCTGGCTGTAAAACTTCATATGGTAGTCTACATATAGATATGTCAGTGAAGTTCATACTGCAGCTTAAGTGCGATGTTCCTTTGACTTGCGGTGTTCAAGTCATCTTGGTCATGGAGACTTATACTTTGACATCTTAAGCAAGCATCTCCAAGGAGGTGTGGACACAGGATGATTGGGTATAAGACGAAGTGCCCGAAGATGTTTGAACAACCTACAAAGGATTCACCACTCCTTGCGAGGAGATGTATACCCAAGGCCTATCGTCGGATTATTACTCGAAGCCTCTGGCCAGGGCATGACATGTTCAGAGTATGAATCTCTTAAATACATGAGAGTAATTAAATCCGTAGGATGAGAAAATGTTACTTGGGCTAGGTGTGACGTAGTCAGCCTAGTGGGGACTGACACACATAGACCATGTCCTGAACCAAGTGGGTATAAGATGGTGAAGGGAATGGGGCACGATTCATTATAGCTGCTGAAGGGTTTCAGAATTGTTTTTCAGGTCAACCGTTGATCTTTCGATTAATTGGGGATCATGATGTACTACTAGGTGCCACTCATGATCGTTCTATAATTGATTAATTATAGACAGCCAACATAAATCGAAAGCCTATTTAGTCACACACACTACGAGTAATCCGAGGGATTTAAAATGAGTTGAAAATTGGATTTTCCAATCAAGAGAGATTAAGTTTGGTTGAGCCAAATGATAAGTCGAATCTGAATTTTTCTAAGACGCATCGGAAGCGTAAAATGGCTAAGTCTTTTGAAGACTTAATAGATGAATTAAATAAGTTTAATTCATTGGGTCTTGGCTTGGATGGGTCGGCCAAAGAGGGCCTCCATCCTCTTTGCTTGGCCGACCACAATAAAGGGAGAGAACCATGTTTTTGGTTTAATTTATAAAATAAACCAAGTGTGGTTTGTTTTATAAAATTATGGATGATATAAATTTTTTATATAATAAACCAAGGTTTGGTTTATTTTTCATGGAAATTAAAATGAACCATGGATTGATTTATTTTATAAAATCAATCATGGATTGATTTACCATGATAAGGAAATTTATTCCATAAGAGAGAAGAGACTTGATTGATTTTTATCATGAAGTAAAATATGATTTTAACCATGATATAAAATCAAACTTGGCATGATGGAATAAGTTATTCTATATTTGAGAGGATTGATGGTTGAGAGGCCACTATATAAAGGACCCAAGGCAAGGCTTGGGTGATAATTATAGAGATGAAGGCATAGGCTCTCTCCCTCTCTTTCTCTCCTTCTCTTCTCCCCTTCTTGCCGTGCGCTAACCAGCCCCAAGAAGGAGCACCAGCCAGCCATCCTTTTATGGTTAGTCTTCCGACTTCTCTCTTGGTTTTTCTCGTCGCGTTCTCGGAGAATCTAGTAATTCTCGAGAACACGAAACTCGTGGCATTGCGAAGTCATCCCGAAGATACTCGGCGTGGACGCGAATAGAGGCGGAGCTTCCAAGGGACGCTTACGGTTGGATCTCGTCCCTTCCTTCGAGTTACGCGAGGTAATATGTAAATTAGTTTACGTTTCTGCAAAAATTTTAAATATATGATCATGTCTACACAAGATAAACTTGCATGCTTAGATGTGTGGTTAAATGATTTAGAGAAATTATTTATGCTAAACCTTCCGATGCACGTAATTAATTTTGAAATTACGAACCCGCATCCATGTCAACATGCACCCAGTCCCAACACAAGCTTCCTGGTTCTTCTTCTAAAATGCTCAAGTATCAGAGGTTGCTTCAGAGATGAATCGACGATGTCGCAAGAGCACAAGAGTTGTAGAAGCAGTAAGTGATTTCGTAAGCTCTAACAACAACTCTACACACTTCTCCACTTCTCAGGTCGTTTTAGCATCTGGCCTCTGCAGCTCACATCGCCAGCCACTAGACGCTCCACTGCAGCTTACCAGCTGCTTCACTGCCACTGCCCAGCTACTCTGGCCTCTCCTGGACCCCTGAGCTTCCCTCAGCCGAGCCCCAGTCAGCAGCTCCAACAGTCGTTGCAACCTGAGACGTAGAAACTGCCAAAACTGATACATGGAAAGAACTCAGTTGACCATCCTTCATTGTTTGAAGTCATCCCTGTCACCTACACACTCGATCAGAGGTTTAGCAAATGAAATCAAACTTATATCAGTATTAGCAGAGAAGATCAAAGTGACATCAATAGTGTATCAGTGAAAGCAGGCGTGATCAGACGCGATCAGAGTGTCTTACAGCGCGTTTGAATTAAAATGATCGGTCACCGGACCGATCCAGGATGATCCCAAACCGATCAGGCTCCAACCTGATCGGTCCCCAGTGAGAAACCTGGGATCACAAGCTTGTATGATCGGTCACCCTGACTGGTCATCAGATCGATCACTAAACCGATCAAGAAATCAACTTGCCACAATCCCGCCTGAAATACACTGGCTGATCGGTCACCAAACTGATCAGGACACTCCTAGACCGATCAGGCTCCAGCCTGATCGGTCAGGGTGAGAAACCTTGCGACAGTTGATCGTTCAGATTGATCGGTCAAGGTTTCTCCCTGATCAGTCACCAGACCGATCAAGAGCCGATCAGTAGGTTTGCCAAAGTTACCGGAAGCTCCCTGATCGGTCACCAGACCGATCAGACATCGCTGGATCGATCACCATACCGATCCATGAGGGAGCTACTTGCCAACTTCCCTGATCGGTCACCAGACCGATCAGACATCGCTAGATCGGTCACCATACCGATCCATGAGGGAGCTCTGTGCCAACTTCCCTGATCGGTCACCAGACCGATCCGGGCAAGGTCAAACCCACTCTAAGCCAAGAGAACCAGCCTCCGACCCATCTCCGACTCGTGCTTGATCCCTCGGACCAAGACTCCATGCCCAGCTCCACTCATCGGGACTTCAGTCAACCTGGCTTCACTCACCAGGACCCGGCTTCACTCACCGGGATTTCCCAACACCTAACTGTTGGATCGAGAGAACCAATAGAGGGGGGGGGGGTGAATATCAAAAAACGTTCGGATTTAGGAATAGAGAAATTGCACAGCGGAAATTAAAACACAACACACGAACACGGATAGTTTTACTTGGTTCGGAACCTAGGTCGACTCCTACTCCAAGGCCCACGATCGTTGATCGTTTATTTTGGGCAATTCTATATGAGGCGCAAAAGCAGTTTACAAGGATTGATTACAGAATAAGTGCAGTAAATTAACAATCAACTCTTCTTTACCGACGTCCGGAGTAGATGGTATTTTCGGAGCGGGAGGACGTCGTCGACGGTTGAGTCTCGTGTCGGGAGGTTTTCGGAGCAGAGCGCGGGAGCAGAAGAGCGTAGAAGCATTGAATGAGAATGTTGTCTTGAAGCCTTGGTTCGAGGGTCTTTTTATAGGGCCTGGGGGCACCCGGAACGTCGGGGGCGCCCCCCACGTGTCGGTCGATCCCCCTTTCGCTCGGTCAACGTCTGATCCCTTCAAACTCGGGATCACATCTTGACCGGGGTGCCCGGGACGCTGGGGGCGCCTGGGTTGACCGGGTCAAACCTTATCCCTTGGCTTCGCTGGCTTGTGCTTCGATGGCTTGCTATTGGGGGCGCCCGGAGCACTGGGGGCTCCCGGGAGCAGCGGGGGCCCCCGGGAGCACGGGGGCGCCTGGGACAGTAGCTGTCGAAATTTGCTTTGCTTTCTTGTGTTTTGTGTTTACCTTGGGGGCGCCCGGGACATTCCGGGCGCCCTGGTCAGCTGTTGCCTCATTCCTTTGAGGCTCTCTGAACTGCAGACACTCATTCCTTCGGTCCTGCATCCAGGGTTAGTCCAAAACACAATAAAACAATAAAATATTAGTTTATACAGCCTTAGCTATCTTGGTTCTGACTTTGGGTCTCCAAAGTGGAACCCTAGGTCGAACCGACGCCTACTGTTCCCTCGACGGGGAACGCGTCCTCACCTACTCCTCTCGGGAGAATGTACGTGATGCCAACCGCTCCTCTGGTTGGACTTTTGCCTGGCGGTCCTTTACCAGGTCTTGGATACCGAGCTGTCCTTCGCCCGGTGCCTAGCATTCCTTCGCTAGGGCTTCAGTCCAAGCTATCCTTCGCCTGGCGCCTAGCAGTCCTTTGCTAGGGCTTTTCATCCTGGCATTCCTTCGCTAGTGCCTAGTAGTCCTTCGCTAGGGCTTTTTACCTTGGCATTCCTTCGCCAGTGCCTAGCAGTCCTTCGCTAGGACTTTTTACCCTGGCATTCCTTTGCTAGTGCCTAGCAGTCCTTCGCTAGGACTTTTTACCCTGCACACTAGAGTGACATGTTAGATAACAAGTAAGTCTTATCATTTGAACCCTGTTGCCATTATCAAAACACAGGTTTGACTTGGGTGCTTTCTGCACCAACAATCTCCCCCTTTTTGATTTATGGCAACCCTAGTTCAAAAAGTTAAGTTTAATTAAAGCATGTAAAAACATTAAATTTTGTTCCCTCACCCTGGAAGGACTTTCCCTCTAGATTTTTTAAAAATTCGTGGGGTTCTAAGTTTAAGGAAAAATTTTTACTTAGAATTTTTCAACAGAGAGCTTTTGTATTTTCAAAAATGATTTTTGTACTTTTGAAAACTTAAGTTTAGGTACTTGGAAATCTTTTGACAACTTAAGTGCATAGAAGAGTTTTTGAAAGCATGAGTTTAGAGTACTTAGAAAAATTTTGAAGCCTTAAGTTTAAAGTACACAAACGTTTTGAAAACTTTTAACTTAAGTACTTAGTAAATTTTTGAGAAGCTGAAGTACTTAGAAAATTTTTGAAAAGAGCTTAAGTACTTAGAGAATTTTTGAAAAGCTTAAGTACCTTTTTGAGAATCTTAAGTACTTAGAAATTTTTTTTTGAGAAGCTTAAGTACTTAGAAAATTTTTGACAAGCTTAAGTACTTAGTAAATTTTTGAAAAAAGCTTAAGTACTTAGAAAATTTTGAAAAGCTTAGTTAAGTACTTTTTGAATAAAGGATAGATTTTGAAATTTTGAGAGACAAAAATAAAAATTTAAAACCAAAAATTGAAAATTTTAAATTCTCTCTTTTCTTATCTCTCCCCCTTTGCCATATATCAAAAACAGATAAATATAGCAAAAATTAAGTTGCATAAAGGAAATAACTTTCATAAAGGAACATATTTGCATGATTTTGCTGTACTGAACCAATTTATGAGAAGACTTAGACCAAATCAGTTGATTTTCTCTTGTAGGGACCTGTCTAACCCAATTAGCTACTCACTAACTGTTATAAGCAGTAGTTTTTGCTAGGGTTAGTCAAGTTAAGTGTTTTTTTTCAAGTTAGATTTTCTAAACTTGACACTTAACTTGATTGCTGTGTAAATTGTATTTAGTGCCCCAATTACTGCAGATGCACTGACTTAAAGCATCTTGAATTAAGGCAAAGACCTAAGCATCTCAACCCTTTCTAGGTTATCAATCAAAAGTACCCTAAAGTGCTTGTGAGATGGTGGCTTCTAAGTCTATAGGTGCATGCAGTTCTAGGGTTAGGGCCTAGGCTAAGTCCATTTGCGAAAAAGCCCTAGTTTTGAAGGGGGGTAGTTTTGAAAAAAACTAAGTCAGAAAAGATTAAAAAAGTTGATTTTAAAAACAATAGTTTTTCAAAATTCTTTTAGAAACTGATTTTTAAATTAAGTAAAGCAGTAAAAGGAATCAAAAGTAGAGATAATCTATTCTACAGAACATAATCCTAACTGCTGTTCAAACAGGTTCTCATTTCCATAGGTCAGCTAGTCAAACAGAACAAGTACTCAAAATTCAACACAGTCACATAGGTCAGACATAAGTCAACCCTACTGAGTAGGGGCAGTCAAATAGTTACTGGTACAATACTAAGCAAATCTAGGACGAGGGACCGGGATGATCAGATGGGCCAGGCTGCCATGAATCGAATCGTGCCATCATCTCAATGTATCGTGCATCAGCCACTTCTCGATCGGCTCTACGAGCGTCCATCTGCTCTATGTGATAGGCCTCGACCTCCTCCCGGAGACTGTGGATCTCCGTCTGTATCTGTGTGAGGCGCTGGTCGAGGGTCGGTGGTGGAGGCTCATCTATGTGTGCTCAGGCTGCTGCCGCTATGTCTCCAACGTCCACGTCTACCTCCTCGTCTGAGTCAATCGGAGCCCCGGCCTGCTGTCGTCTCCAACTCAAAACCCCGGTGGCCGATACCTCTAGACCCGCTAACGAGAAGTTCCTAAATCCTATTTCATCAAAGTCGGTCATAGCGGTTATTTCACCCACGGTAATGTCACGACCGTGGTGATGAAGGAGGGAGGTGATGATGTGGCAGAATGGAGTGCGCACTCGTCCCTGGGTCGTAACACTGGACGCATGCAGAATGGTATGAAACATGTGTAGTCCAATGTCAATGTCAAGGTGATGAACTAGGGCATACAGAAGAAAGGCATGAAAGGGTCGCATGGTCTCGAGATCTCTAGTGGAGAGTGGTAAGATACAGCGGACCAGGACTCTGTACAGGGCATAGTCCTGTGCCTGAAGGTCAACGGCTTGGAATCGTCTATTTGCAGGGAGTCTAGCTTCCCTATAGAAGTAGGAGTGGATAGTGTCTAAGGTAATGTGAGAGTAGGGAGGATCAAATGGAGGATTCCTAAGTGGATAGCAGCAGAATGTGGACTGGGAGGCTCGTAGTCCAAGGAATCGGTTCAACAAAGTAGGGGTGATAGACAGAGGTATCCCTTGGACAGTAGTGTGAAACATGAGATTATCTTGTCGAACTATGTTATTGTAGAATTCTGCACATAAGGATTCATTAATGGTATCAGTGCAGAAGACAAGATTATCTAATTGATAGAAGTTTATAATATTCATGGCTACGGGGCATGATTGAGTAAAGAAATGTCTATTAAGATAGCTTGTCTTAATAGGCTTATAAATGGTTTAAGCAAACTTATTACATAATTCTAGAGTAGGGAACCTAGGGTCGGGACTTGGTTCGGCACCGGGGTTTGCTTGGTTTCCTCGGCGTCTTCTAAGTTAAGAGGTATAAGAAAAGAATGATTCTAAATGCATAAGTATTTAAAAGTAATTTTAAATGCATAAGATAAATCATACTGGGCAGGCATGGTGAGATTTGGGAAGCACAAGTGTCACTTGATCTTCTTGGAAGGAAGGAAGTGAGGAAGGAAGTTGGTTTTTGGTGGAGGAGGATCGGATGCCCTTATATAGGAATTTTAATAGGGGCGCCCGGGAGCTCCCGGGCGCCCGGGAGCTCCCGGGCGCCCGGGTCAGTGGTCTCTGCCTTTGGCAGAGACTGCAGCTGGATGGGGGCGCCCGGAGTGCTCCGGGCGCCCGGGTTAGGGCTTGTTTCCAGCTTTTGCTGCATTGACTGTGATGGGGCGCCCGCGTGGTTCCGGGCACCCTGGTCAAAGGTCAGACTCAATTTTTTGCCTCGAGAGAGGGAAAAGGCATGGTGGGGGCGCCCGCGTGGTTCCAGGCGCCCGGGACTGTATAGGAAAAGACAAGTTTCATGTCTTGTCATCGTTTGACCATGGTTTAATCGGTTTGACCATGGTTTAATCGGTTTGACCATGGTTTGAATTGCTTTGACTGCTTTGACTTGTGGTTTGACTATTTTGACCATGGTTTGACCATGTTGACCATGGTTTGACCATGACCTTAACTATAGGATTAACTCATAATATATGTATTTAAAGAATTTCCAATTGAGTCTTAATCTTACTGTCTCACCCAATCTAGGATTTTCAATCACGTTAGCCTTATAGGTTTTGTGAGACAGGTTTTAATAAGTAAAATTATTTTGAAAAATTATTATTTATTTTGAAAACTTTAAATTAATTTTTGAAAACAGTTAAGTTTATTTTGAGAGAAAATGTTTGAATCTATACTTAACTGAAAATTGTGTTAGATTTGAATTTAACAAAAAGTAATTTGAATTTGAAATTAAAAAATATGCTTCCAGGTCTTGGCGAGGCACTAGGCCTTCTTTGGCCGTAGCCTTATTGGATCATCAACCCTTTCCTTGACAAAGCCATTTAATGAAATTTCATTTTCAAAATTAATCTTTGAAAAAGTTCTGGTCTAACTAGTTTGGATTTGGATCGGTAGCTTCGGCTAGTTTCACCAGTCTAAAGAGACTAAGTAAACTTGATCTTATTAGAATTGGTTTCCCTAACGTACTATCATCTCACCTCCACCCAATATTATGTTGTTTTCAAGTTTCAGTTAAGTTTGTTCAGTCCTTATACTAACCTAAGTTTAACCATGGTAAATTGCAGAAATTAAATAACAAGCAAACATGCAAAAAAAAAGAGAGTTGGATTTTATCTAATAATGAATATAGTTTTCAGTTTGGCTCCCCCTGGACTAAAGCCACGGTAATGATTAGGCAAGATGTGAATCTTATCCTTGGGGATCCAATAATGATTTGATCCAGTTGGTTTGTTCAGGTATAGTTTAGGTACCCATGCCTAAACTTTACTTCTGGACTGATTCAGTATAGCAAAGTAAGATCTTTGTCGGGATTTGGTTCTATAGCCAAGTCCGGATCGATTTAGAATGGACTTCTGTTTTCCAAGAATCATATCAAGACCCTTGGAACCAGAAGTGAATCGTTCTAAGGCAGCTCTAAGATCCTTAACCTGAGTTTTCAGGGAGGAGTTCTCTTTCTCAAGTTTTTCAACTTGAGTAGGTGTTCCTTCTTGATGTTTCTCGGTTAAGGATTTAGAGTCAGCTCCCTCTTTCAGGAATTTTACTTCCTGTCGGAGGGATTCGACTCGGAGTTTGGCTTTCGCCAAATCTCGAGAAAGATATGAAATAAGTTCGTTTAATTGACTTCTATTGAACCACTTACCTTGATTTCGCCGTCTTCTGAAAAGGTTAGTCTGCCGTCGTCCTGTTCTGATTCTGACTCGGTCTCGACTTCTTCTGAGGCGGTCAGGGCTAGTAGGTTTGACTGGGGTGCTTCCTCTTCTTCTTCTGAGGAAGATTCGTCCCAGGTTGCTTGGAGTGCTTTCTTTCTTCTTGTCTTTTTGGTCTCCTTTAGGTTTGGACACTCCGTCTTGTAGTGACCTTTCTTTTTGCACTCGTAGCAAGTCACATTGGGCTTGTTTTTGTCATTTGTGGGTTCAGCTGGTTCGTCCTTTCTTCGGTTGGCCTTCCTTCTGTTGGTTTGGTTCTTCAATTCTTTATAGTAGCTTCGGGCCAATTGGACCAACTTAGGTCGATCTCCTTCTTCGTCTTTTGAGTCTGAGTCTGAGTTAGACTCGGGTTCAGGTTGAGGCTTTTTCTTTGTTGACCTTCCAGTTTTTTCTGCAACAAAGGCAATACCTTTCTCGGCCATATTGCAGTTAGTCTGTTCATGAAGTTCTAATTCGGAAAATAATTCATCTAATTTAATTTTTGAGAGATCCCTTGAAACCTTGTATGCATCTACCATAGATGCCCACAAGGTGTTTCTAGGGAAAGCATTTAAAGCATACCTTATTAGGTCACGATTTTCGACCTTGTGACCTATATTGTGAAGACCGTTCATTAATTCTTGGATTCATGCGTGGAGCTGGGCTGCTGTTTCATTGTCGGCTATCTTGATGGTATACAATTTGTTCAGGAGCAGATCTCTTTTACTGATCCGAGTGTCTGATGTTCCTTCGTGCAGCTCGATCAATTTTGCCCACAGCTCCTTGGCACTGTTGAAGGGGCCCACCCAGTTCAGCTCCTCTTTTGTTAAGCCACATTGGAGGGTCTGAGTCACCTTTGCATCTGCTTCGATTCATCGTTTCAGAGCGGTGTCCCACTCTGTGTAGCTTTGAGGTAGTCCTTCAGCATTTGAGGGAATCTCCAGTCCGGACTGGATGATAATCCACATGTCCACCTGAGTTTTCAGGTGCACCTCCATTCGACTTTTCCAGTAGGAAATGTCTTCTCCACTGAAAAGTGGAGGTCTGGCAGTGCTGAATCCTTCTTGGATGGCCATTTAATCGGAAAAAAATAACTAAAAAAAAAATCCCAAGACTTGGTCTTGGATTAGTAGTTCGGGATAAGGAAAATAAAATATCGAGGGGTGTTGCACCAACCTCGATTAACAAAAAAAATTCGAACGAAAAATTTAGAAGAAATTCGAACGAGAAAAAGAAAAATAAAAAAAAATCCGAAAAATATTCAAACTGGTGGTTGCACCAAATTTGAACTTCCCCGCTCTGATACCACTTGTTGGATCGAGAGAACCGATAGAGGGGGGGGTGAATATCGGAAAACGTTCGGATTTAGGGATAGAGAAATTGCACAGCGGAAATTAAAACACAACACACGAACACGGGTAGTTTTACTTGGTTCGGAGCCTAGGTCGACTCCTACTCCAAGGCCCACGATCGTTGATCGTTTACTTTGGGCAATTCTATATGAGGCGCAAAAGCAGTTTACAAGGATTGATTACAGAATAAGTGCAGTAAATTAACAATCAACTCTTCTTTACCGACGTCCGGAGTAGATGGTATTTTCAGAGCGGGAGGACGTCGTTGGCACTTGAGTCTCGTGTCGGGAGGTTTCCGGAGTAAAGCGCGGGAGCAGAAGAGCGTAGAAGCGTTGAATGAGAATGTTATCTTGATGCCGTAGTTCGAGGGTCTTTTTATAGGTCCTGGGGGCGCCCGGAACGTCGGGGACGCCCCCCCCACGTGTCGGTCGATCCCCCTTTCGCTCGGTCAATGTTTGATCCCTTCAAACTCGGGATCACATCTTGACCGGGGCGCCCGGGACGCTGGGGCCGCCCGAGTTGACCGGGTCAAACTTTATCCCTTGGCTTCGCTGGCTTGTGCTTCGATGGCTTGCTATTGGGGGCTCCCGGGAGCAGCGGGGGCGCCCTGGAGCACGGGGGCGCCCGGGACAGTAGCTGTCGAAGCTTGCTTTGCTTTCTTGTGTTTTGTGTTTACCTTGGGGGCGCCCGGGACACTCCGGGCGCCCTGGTCAGCTGTTGCCTCATTCCTTTGAGGCTCTCTGAGCTGCAGACACTCGTTCCTTCGGTCCTGCATCTAGGGTTAGTCCAAAACACAATAAAATAATAAAATATTAGTTTATATAGCCTTAGCTATCATGGTTCTTACTTTGGGTCTCCAAAATGGAACCCTAGGTCGAACCGACGCCTACTGTTCCCTCGACGGGGAACGCGTCCTCACCTACTCCTCTCGGGAGAATGTACCTGATGCCAACCGCTCCTCTGGTTGGACTTTTGCCTGGCGGTCCTTTGCCAGGTCTTGGATACCGAGCTGTCCTTCGCCCGGTGCCTAGCATTCCTTCGCTAGGGCTTTAGTCCAAGCTGTCCTTCACCTGGCGCCTCCAGTCATTCGCTAGGGCTTTTCATCCTGGCATTCCTTCGCCAGTGCCTAGCAGTCCTTTGCTAGGGCTTTTTACCCTGGCATTCCTTTGCCAGTGCCTAGCAGTCCTTCGCTAGGACTTTTTACCCTGGCATTCCTTCGCCAGTGCCTAGCAGTCCTTCGTTAGGACTTTTTACCCTGCACACTAGAGTGACATGTTAGATAACAAGTAAGACTTAACTTTTGAACACTGTTGCCATTATCAAAACACAGGTTTTACTTGGGTGCTTTCTGCACCAACACTAACCCTCCAGGGTAGAACTTTTCCACACCTAGCCCTCTAAGCTAGGATTTTTCTATACCTTACCCTCTAGGTTAGGATTTTCCAACACCTAGCCTTCCAAGCTAGGATTTTTCCACACCTAACCCTCCAGGTTAGGATTTTCCAACACCTAGCCCTCCAAGTTAGGATTTTTCCACACCTAACCCTCTAGGTTAGGATTTTCCAACACCTAGCCCTCCAAGCTAAGATTTTTCCACACCTAACCCTCCAGGTTAGAATTTTCCAACACCTAGCCCTCCAAGCTAGGATTTTTCCACACCTAACCCTCCAGGTTAGGATTTTCTAACACCTAGCCCTCCAAGTTAGGATTTTTCCAACCTAGTCCCACTAGGTATGCCTAGTCCACGACCAAGACTTAATCCCAATCATCTTATCAACCTAAACTAAAATCGGTGTCAACACCAAAACAACAATCAGGGTCAGACTACATCAATAATCTCCCCCTTTTTATTGTTTGACAACCCGATTTTAAGTTTAGGGATTTGAATCCAATAATCTCAAATCTCAAAATTGTAGGAGAATCAGGATCCTCCCCCTACAACATTTAAACTCATAGTCGTCCTAAACTTAACCAACCTCACTCTCTCCCTTTGTCAAACACCGAAAAGGATGCAGACGGGTTGTTAAGTTTAACCATACTCCCCCTCAACCCTAGGGGTATCCCAAAACATCAAAAGGTTTGATATAATTTTGAAAACATATGAAAACATATGATAGATATAAAGCATGGCAAGATAATCATATGTATCATATGAACATGATATTGAATAAAGTAGAACTAGAAATGAGTCATAAGCATGATCATAGCAACGCATAATAAGGCATGCATAACTATAGCAATCATATAGGTCAACAATAAGCAGAATAGAGTAAGTCAAATATGATAAGCAGGCATAATGTCAGATGCATCATAGCGCATCAAAGTCAAGACAAATACAACACAAAAATCCATCAAAGTCAAGTCATAGGCATCTAGCCATAGAGTCATACAATCCAAATAGTCAAATAGTCAAGTCAACGGCGGAAGCAGAATACATCAACCATCGACGGGGGGGGGGGGGGGTCATCATGCATAGGATCATCCATCTTGGCATCGTCAGGAACAAAAGACCCCGGTGCAGCACTGCCAGAGGCCGCACTGTTGGATCGAGAGAAACGACAGAGGGGGGGGGGTGAATATCGTTAAACGTTCGGATTAACAGTTAGAGAAATTACGCAGCGGAAATTTAAATCAAACACACGCAAACACCAAGTTTTTTACTTTGTTCGGAGTCGCGGTTGGCTACTACTCCAAGGCCCACGGTCGTTGACCGTTTTCTACGGGCAATTCTATATGTTCGCAAAAACAGTTTACAAGAATGTATTACAAAATTAGTGCAGTAAACTTAAAAGTAACTCTTCTTTACCGACGTCCGATGTAGATTGGATTTCCGGAGCAGTGGGACGTCGTCGGCACTTGAGTCTCGAGTCGGGAGGTTTCCGGGGCAGAGCGCGGGAGCAGAAGAGCGTGAATGCGTTGGAAGAATTGATTGTTCGAAGCCTTGGGGTCGAGGGCCCTTTTATAGCCCCTGGGGGCGCTCGGGACATCGAGGGCGCCCCCCACGTGTCAGCTGATCCGAGTTCCTCTCGGTCAGCTCTGATCCCTTCAAACTCGGGATTAGGCTTTGACGGGGGCGCCCGGGACGCTGGGGGCGCCCGGGTTGACTGGGTCAACTCTTATGCATTGGCTTCGCTGGCTTCGCTGGCTTCTACTTCGTTTGCTTGAACTTGGGGGCGCCCGGGACGCTGGGGGCGCCCGGGAGCATTGGGGGCGCCCTGCCCATAAGCTGTCGAAGTACTCCTCTTGCTTCATCTATTTTGTGTTCACCATGGGGGCGCCCGGGACACTCCGGGCACCCTGGTCAGCTGCTGCCTCACTCCTTTGAGGCTCTCTGAGTTGCAGACACTCGTTCCTTCGGTCCTGCATCCAGGGTTTGTCCAAAACAACATAAAGCAATTATATGTTAGTTTTATACAGCCTTAGCTGTCTTGGTTCTGACTTTGGGTCTCCAAAATGGAGCCCTAGGTCGAACCGACGCCTACTGTTCCCTCGACGGGGAACGCGTTCTCACCTACTCCTCTCAGGAGAGTTTACCTGATGCCAACCGGCTCCTCCGGTTGGACTTTTGACCTAGCAGTCCTTCGCCAGGTACCCATCTGTCCTTCGCCAGGTCATCAGTACCAAGCTGTCCTTCGCCTGGTGCCTAGCAGTCCTTCGCTAGGTCTTGGTATCCTGGCATTCCTTCGCCAGGTACCTAGCAGTCCTTCGCCAGGGCTTTGTATCTTGGCATTCCTTAGCCAGGTGCCTAGCAGTCCTTCGCTAGGACTTTTCCTGCACACTTGAGTAATAGGTTAGATAAACATTATACCTTAACTTTTGAACCCTTTTGCTATTATCAAAACACAGGTTCGACTTGGGTGCTCTCTGCACCAACAATCTCCCCCTTTTTGATTTATGGCAACCCTGGTTCAAAAAGTTATGTTAATCAGAACAAGTAAAATGAAATT
Organism: Boesenbergia rotunda; assembly: GCA_024364735.1. NCBI lineage: Eukaryota > Viridiplantae > Streptophyta > Magnoliopsida > Zingiberales > Zingiberaceae > Boesenbergia > Boesenbergia rotunda. Next base: position 743,981 of record JAGFNQ010003181.1, on the reverse strand, counting down.
TTGTTCCCTCCCCCTGGAAGGAATCTCCCCCTAGATTTTTCAAAATTTGTGGGGTTTTTGAAAATAAATTCTAAGTCTAAAGTTGGATTTACTTAGAATAATTTTCAGCAGAACCTTTAAAGATGTATTTTCCAAAATAATTTTCGTTGTGTGCTTTGGAAAGTTTATATTTATAGGAAAATTATTGACTACTTAAGTTTAGCTACTTAGACAGCTTAAGTTAGGCAAGTTTTGAAAACTTAAGTTTTTAAGAAATTTTGAAAACATACGTCTTAAGTACTTAGGAAAATTTTGAAAACTTCAGTTTTAAGTACTTAGTAAGATTTCAAAAATTTTGGTTTTAAGTACTTATGAAAATTTGAAAAAAACAAAAATGTTAGTTTTAAGTTCTTAGGAAAATTTGAAAAATTTTAGTTTTAAGTACTTAGGAAAATTTTTGAAAAAAAACAAAAATTTTAGTTTTAAGTACTTAGAAAAATTTTTAAGGTACTGAGAAAGCTAAGCTTTGAAAACTTTTAAATACTTAGAAAACCTTAGTACTTTTGAAAAATGAATTAAGTACTTTTTGAATATAGAGTTTGAAATTTTGGATTTAGAGAAAAAATTTTAAACTCTCCTTTCCCTTTCCTATCTCTCCCCCTTTGCCATATATCAAAAACAAAGAAGTATAGCAGAAACAGGATAATTAAATTGCATAAAAGAAAATAATAACTTTCATAACTCGCTGTACTGAACCAATACATGATGAAACTAAATCAAACTAATTTCAATTTTCTCTTTTAGGGTCCTGTCTTACCCACTTAGCTACTTACTAACTGCTATAAATAGTAGTTTTCGCTAGGGTTAGTCAAGTTAAGTGTTCTGTTCAAGTTAAATTTTCTAAACTTAACACTTAACTTGATTACTATGTAAGTTGTATTTAGTGCCCCAATTACTGCAGATGCACTGACTTAAAGCATCTTGAATTAAGGCAAAGACCTAAGCATCGCAACTCATTCTAGGTTATCAATCAAAAGAACCCTAAGGTGCTTGTGAGATGCTGGCTTCTAAATCTATATGTGCATGTAGTTCTAGGGTTAGGGCCTAGGCTAAGTTCATTTGCGAAAAAGCCCTAGTTTTGAAGGGGGTAGTTTTTAAAATAAAACTAAGTCGAAAAATTTATTTTAATACTTTTCAAGACTAAGTAAAAGCTGATTTTGAAATGAATAAAGTAGTAGGAAAACCAAGAGTAGAGTAAACCTATTCCCTATTCTACTAAACATAATCCTAACTGCCTTCTTAGTGAGCTGAACTCAGATTCAGGTAGGGGTTTGGTGAATATGTTAGCTAAGTTAGATTTAGAGTCTACATGCTTAAGGACTATCTCACCCCTGGCTACATGATCTCTTACAAAGTGGTGTTTAACTTCTATGTATTTAGTTCTAGAATGTTGGATAGGATTCTTAGTTAGATTAATTGAGCTTATGTTGTCAATGAAAACCTGAGATTGGGTGTAGTTGAGCTGGAAGTCCTTAAGAGTGTGCATCATCCATAAAAGTTGTGCTACACACTCTCCTAAGGCAACATACTCAGCTTCAGTTGTGGATAGAGCTACACAGTGTTGTTTTCTGCTGCACCAACTTACTAGACTATTTCCTAACAGTTGGCAGCTTCCACTTGTGCTCTTTCTATCTAATTTACAACCAGCATAGTCAGAATCTGAGTATCCTGACAAATCAAAGGTTGAGGTCCTAGGATACCAAATCCCTACATTTAGGGTGCCCTTAACATATCTTAGTATTCTTTTTAGGGCTACTAAGTGTGTTTCCTTAGCACAGGTTTGGTATCTAGCGCACATTCTTATAGCAAAAAGAATATCAGGTCTGCTGGCTGTAAGGTACAGTAAACTTCCTATCATACTTCTGTAGAGTTTAAGGTCTACTGGTTTACCATCAGGGTCACTGTCTATCTTTATATTGGTGGCCATGGGGGTACTTATGCTTTTAGAGTTATCCATTTTAAATTTCTATATTAACTCTTTAGCATATTTGGATTGATAGACATAATTTCCATCCCTAGTTTGTTTAATTTGTAATCCTAAGAAAAAGTTAAGCTCACCAACTAAGCTCATTTTAAATTCATTTTCCATTATTTTAACAAATTCTTTTAGAAAGTTTGAGTTGGTGGACCCAAAGATTATGTCATCTACGTAGATTTGGGCAATAAATATATCTTTTCCTAAGGTCTTAATAAATAAGGTTGAGTCAATTTGACCTTGTTTAAATTCTTTTGAAGTTAGGTAGGTTGACAGACGTTCGTACCAGGCCCTAGGTGCCTGTTTTAGTCTATAAAGTGCTTTAGTAAGTTTGTAAACATGGTCAGGTCTTTCTAAGTCTTCAAACCCAGGGGGTTGTCCTACATAAACTTCTTCTTTAATGAATCCATTTAAAAAGGCTGACTTTACATCCATTTGGTATAGCTTAAATCCTTTATGGGATGCAAAGGCTAATAACATCCTAATGGACTCAAGTCTAGCTACTGGGGCATATGTTTCGTCGTAATCTAACCCTTCTACTTGGCTAAATCCCTTTTCTACTAAGCGGGCTTTGTTTTTGACTATTTTTCCTTGATCATTTAGCTTATTCCTAAAGACCCACTTAGTGTCAATGATGGATTTGCCTTCAGGTTTAGGTACTAGTTCCCAGACTTGGTTCCTCTCAAATTGGGCTAATTCTTCTTGCATAGCTATGATCCAATCAGGATCAGGTAGGGCATCATCTATAGTCTTAGGTTCTATTTTTGAAATCATTGATATTTGACTAAGGTTTCTATAGGAGGTTCTAGTTCTGACTCCTAGAGTTGGATCACCCACAATTTGATCGGTTGGGTGACTTAGTCTGGGTTTCTTGGTTTTTCTAGAACTTGGTTCACCCTCAGGCCCGGCTAGTCGGTTTGATTCACTATTTGATTCAACTCTTTGAGCTGGTTCAATTATTGGTTCAGCAATTGGTTCATTTGACTCACTAGTTGGTTCAATAGTTAGTTCGTTTATAGGTTCAATTAAGGATTCCCAATATGTTGATTATCTTCTTGATCAGTGTTTGATGAAGTTAGATTTAGATTTGAGTTAGATCAGATTGAATTAGTTTGTGATTAGATCTGGTTTGTTTACCTTGATTGCATGATTCACATATTAGGTTTTCATGATTTTTAATCTTGGGAATACCTATAATTAGGCCAAGTTGGGTGATTTTTGAAATAACTCTTAGGTTAGTGTGACCTAGTCTCTTATGCCAGAGGTTTGATTGTTCTAACTGAGTTAACATGCATTTAGGTACTAGGGGAAGGTTTATAGTGTAAACATTATTTTTCCTAGTGCCCTTAAGCATGATTTCTGAGTCTTGCAAGTTTCTAATCAGGCAGTTAGAATTGTTGAAGGTAACTATATAGCCAGAATCACATAACTGACTTATGCTAAGTAGATTAAATTTGAAATTTTCAACCAAAAGGACTTTCTTAATAACAAAGTTAGATTTAAGTTTAATATTACCTGACCCAATTACCTTGAGTGTAGCATTGTTGCCAAATGCCACTGAGCCTAGGTTCTTGAACTTGAGTTTGGTGAATTTTAATTTGTCTCTAGTCATGTGTCTGGAGCAACCGCTATCTAACATCCATTGGTCCAAATCTTTATGTTCCTACACATAAAGAGTTTTGTTGATTTCGATCCAATTAGAATCAGGAATCGCCTAAATTGATTTTCACAGCCTAGTCTGTCTCACCCAAATCTAGGGTTATCAATCACGTTAGCCTTACAGGTTTTGTGAGACAGGTTTTGGTAGGTAATATTATTTGTAAAAAGAATTATAATTTATTTTGAAAAACTTGAATTAAATTTGAAAACAATTAATTTATTTTGAAAAGAATGTTTGAATCTATAACTAACTGAAAATTTGTATTAGATTTGAATTTGATAGAGACTAATTTGAATTTCAAAGATTGGCTTCCAGGTCTTGGCAAGGTACTAGGCCTTCTTTGGTCGTAGCCTTATTGGATCATCAACCCTTTCCTTGACAAAGCCTTTTAAAGAAATTTTCATTTTCAAAATTAATCTTTGAAAAATTCTGGTCTAACTAGTTTGGGTCTTGGATCGGTAGCTTCAGCTAGTTTCGCCAGTCTAAATAGACCAAGTAGAGTATACTTGACCTTATTAGAGTTGGTTTCCCTAACGTACTATCATATCACCTCCACCCAATACTATGTTGTTCAAATTTCAGTTAAGTTGATTCAGTCCTTAAACTAACCATTTCTAAGTCTAAGCATGGTAAATTACAGAAATTAAATAAACAATCAAACAAGCAAATTACAATCAAGAATTGAATTTTATCTAACAATAAATATTATTTTTAATTTAGCTCCCCCTGGACTAAAGCCACGATAATGGTTTGGCAAGATGTGAATCTTGTCTTTGGGGATCCAATACTAATTTGATCCAGTTTGTTTGTTCAGGTATAGTTTAGGTACCCATGCCTGAACTTTAGGTCCGGACTGGTTTAGTACAGCAAAGTAGGATTTTTGTCTAGATTTGGTTCTATAGCCTAGTCCGAATCGATTTAGAACCGATTTCTATTTTCCAAGGATCATGTCAAGACCCTTGGACCCAGAAGTGAATCGTTCTAAAGCTGATCTAAGGTCCTTAACCTGAGTTTTCAGGGAGGAGTTCTCTTTCTCTAATTTTTCAACTTGAGTAGAGGTTCCTTCTTGAACCTTCTCAGTTAGGGGCTAGAATCAGCTCCCTCTTTTAGGAGTTTTACTTCCTGTCGGAGGGATTCGACTCGGAGTTTAGCTTTCACCAAATCTCAAGAAAGATAAGAGATTAATTCATTTAACTGACTTCTAGTAAAACCACTTACCTTAATTTCGCCGTCTTCTGAAAATATCAGTCTACCGTCGTCCTGTTCCAATTCTGACTCAGTCTCGATTTTTTCTGAGGCGGTTAGTGCGAGCAGGTTCGACTGTGGGACCTCTTCTTCTTCGGAGGAGGAGGACTCGTCCCACGTTGCTTGAAGTGCCTTTTTCCTTCTATTCTTCTTGGTCTCCTTTAGGTTCGGACACTCCGTCTTGTAGTGACCCTTTTTCTTGCACTCGTAGCAGGTCACGTTGGGCTTGTTCTTTTCATTTGCGGGTTCAGCTAGTTCATCCTTTCTTCGGCTGGCTTTCCGACTATTGGTTTGGTTCTTCAATTCCTTGTAGTAGTTTCGGGCCAGTCGGACCAGCTTAGGTCGATCTCCTTCTTCGTCTTCTGAGTCTGAGTCTGAGTAAGACTCGGGTTCAGGTTGAGGCTTCTTCTTGGTTGTCCTTCCAGTTTTACCTGCAACAATGGCAATACCTTTCTCGGCTAGATTGCAGTTAGTCAGTTCATGTAATTCTAATTCAGAGAACAATTCATCTAACTTAATTTTTGAAAGGTCCCTTGAAACCTTGTATGCATCTACCATAGATGCCTACAATGTGTTTCTTGGGAAAGCATTTAAAGCGTACCTTATTAGGTCACGATTTTCTACCTTGTGATCGATGGTGTGTAGTCCGTTCATTAGTTCCTGAATTCGGGCGTGAAGTTGAGCTGCTGTTTCGTTGTCCGTCATTTTGATCGTATATAGCTTGTTCAGTAGGAGATCTCTCTTGCTGATCCGAGTGTTTGAAGTTCCTTCGTGCAGCTCGATCAGTTTCCCCCACAGCTCCTTTGCACTGTTGAATGGACCCACCCGGTTCAGCTCCTCTTTTGTTAAGCCGCATTGGAGGGACTGGGTCACCTTTGCATCAGCTTCAATCTTCCGTTTCAGAGCGGTGTCCCACTCTGTGTAGGTTTGAGGTACTCCTTCAGCATTTTTTGGAATCTCCAGTTCGGATTAGATGATTATCCACATGTCCACCTGAGTTTTCAGGTGGACCTCCATTTTGCTCTTCCAGTAGGAGAAGTCCTCCCCACTGAAGAGAGGTGGTCTTGCGGTGCTGAAGCCTTCTTGCATGACCATTTTATTTGAAATGTAAACGAAACGAGAAAAAAAAGAAATATCCCAAGACTTGGTCTTGGATTAGTAGTGCGGGATAAAGAGAAAAAAATATTTGTCGAGGGGTGTTGCACCAACCTCGATTAGCAAGAAGAAATTTGAACGAAAAAAATATTAAAAAGAAATTTCGTCAAAATCCGAAAAAAATCTCAAATTGGTGGTTGCACCAAATTTGAGCTTCCCCGCTCTGATACCACATGTTGGATCAAGAGAAACGATAGAGGGGGGGGTGAATATCGTTAAACGTTCGGATTAACAGTTAGAGAAATTACGCAGCGGAAATTTAAATCAAACACACGCAAACACCAAGTTTTTTACTTTGTTCGGAGTCGCGGTCGGCTCCTACTCCAAGGCCCACGGTTGTTGACCGTTTTCTACGGGCAATTCTATATGTTCGCAAAAACAGTTTACAAGATTGTATTACAAAATTAGTGCAGTAAACTTAAAAGTAACTCTTCTTTACCGACGTCCGATGTAGATTGGATTTCCGGAGCAGTGGGACGTCGTCGGTGCTTGAGTCTCGAGTCGGGAGGTTTCCGGGGCAGAGCGCGAGAGCATAAGAGCGTGAATGCGTTGGAAGAATTGATTGTTCGAAGCCTTGGGGTCGAGGGCCCTTTTATAGCCCCTGGGGGCGCTCGGGACGTTGGGGGCGTCCCCCCACGTGTCAGCTGATCCGAGTTCCTCTCGGTCAGCTCTGATCCCTTCAAACTCGGGATCAGGCTTTGACGGGGGTGCCTGGGACGCTGGGGGTGCCCGGGTTGACCGGGTCAACTCTTATCCGTTGACTTCGCTGACTTCTGCTTCGTTTGCTTGAACTTGGGGGTGCCCGGGACGCTGCGGGCACTCGGGACCACGGGGGCGCCCCGCCCATAAGCTGTCGAAGCACTCCTCTTGCTTCATCTGTTTTGTGTTCACCTTGGGGGCGCCCGGGACACTCCGAGCGCCCTGGTCAGCTGCTGCCTCACTCCTTTGAGGCTCTCTGAGCTGCAGACACTCGTTCCTTCGGTCCTGCATCCAGGGTTAGGCCAATACAACATAAAGCAATTATATGTTAGTTTTATACAGCTTTAGTTGTCTTGGTTCTGACTTTGGGTCTCCAAAATGGAGCCCTAGGTCGAACCGACGCCTACTGTTCCCTCGACGGGGAACACATCCTCACCTACTCCTCTCAGGAGAGTTTACCTGATGCCAACCGGATCCTCCGGTTGGACTTTTGACCCAGCAGTCCTTCGCTAGGTGCCCAGCTGTCCTACGCCAGGTCTTCAGTACCAAGCTGTCCTTCGCCTGGTGCCTAGTAGTCCTTCGCTAGGTCTTGGTATCCTAGCATTCCTTTGCCAGGAGCCTAGAAGTCCTTCGCTAGGGCTTTGTATCCTGGCATTCCTTCGCCAGGTGCCTAGCAGTCCTTTGCTAGGACTTTTCCTGCACACTTGAGTAATAGGTTAGATAAACATTATACCTTAACTTTTGAACCCTTTTGCCATTATCAAAACACAGGTTCGACTTGGGTGCTTTCAGCACCAACACGCACCTCCCGGAAAGGTGTGCCGGCGCCACTCGTCGTACCACGTCTGCTGCAGAGAACGGACCCCCGAGACATCGGACTCCAATCCGGGCACTCTATGATCGAAGGAGCGAAACTCTGAGCGGACCTCCTCGCGCCAGAGCTCTGAGACATGGAAGTCGTGCTGCATAGCAAGCTCCAGCTCGGACACCTGCCAGCGGATGTCTGGATCCGGCTCATAGTCATAATCTGCTGCTGGTATGGGTGCCTCCTGATGAGCTGCAGCATCTGCCGGTGCAGGAATGTGTGCGCCCCTGGGTAGCTCTCCAAGGCCCCGTCCGTCCTTCCACACAAGAGTTTGATTGTCCAGCCCAACAACAATACCAGATTTGGCAAACGCGCGTTTGCCCAATCGGCAATCCTGTCTGACCATGGGCACTGTCCTGCCCTTAGTCACATCAACACCTACTGACATAAGCCAGTCAGTGATGACATGACCGAACGGCATATAAACAGTGCGACGACTGGGCTCATGATAGGAAATGATGGACTGAAAGATGCTCTCAATAATGTCAAAGACAAGGCGGCGATGCAGGCCATAGAGCATCAAGCAGTGGTAGGGTCGGATCTCAGTTAAGGGTTTTGAGGTGATCGGCAAAATGCAGTTGGTGATTATCTTGAACAAAACGTAATCAGTAGGGGAAAGTCGGAGGGCCGCAAAAGTCGGAAAGTCGGGCCCTAATTCATCAAGACCAGCTGGTCGAGGGTGGCCAATGAAGTACTGATAAATGCTATCGGGGGTGACGTCCGCAAAAGGAGGCAGTTGTTGGATCGAGAGAAACGATAGAGGGGGGGGGGTGAATATCGTTAAACACTTTTCAGATAAATAATAGAGCAATTACGCAGCGGAATCAAAACAATCGCAAACACAGGTAGTTTTACTTGGTTCGGAGCCTAGGTCGACTCCTACTCCAAGGCCCACGGTCGTTGACCATTTTCTGCGGGCAATTCTATAAGTGTGCAAATCAGTTTACAAGATTGAGTTTACAAGTATAGCAAAGTAAACTTTAAAAAGAAAACTCTTCTTTTACCGACGTCCGATGTAGGTTGTCTTTTTGGAGCAGCGGGACGTCGTCGGCTCTTGAGTCTTGAGTCGGGAGGTTTCCGGAGCAGAGCGCGAGAGCAAAAGAGAGTGTATGCGTTGGAAAGAATGATTGTTGAAGCCTTGGGGTTGAGGGCCCTTTTAATAGCACCTGGGGCGCCCGGAACATCGGGGGCGCCCCCCCATGTGTCAGCCAATCCGCTTCCATCTCGGTCAGCTCTGATCCCTTAAAACTCGGGATCAAGCTTTGACTAGGGAGCCCGGAACGCCGGGGGTGCCCGGATTGACCGGGTCAAACCTCATCCATTTGGCTTCTCGCTGGCTTGCATCGTTGGCTTCACCTGGGGGCGCCCGGGAGCACGAGGGTGCCCGGGAGCATGGGGGCGCCCGGGAGCACGGGGGCGCCCCGCCCTTAAGTTGCCGAAGCTCACCTTGCTTTCCTTTGTTTTGTGTTCACCTTGGGGGTGCCCGGGACACTCCGGGCGCCCTGGTCAGCTGCTGCCTCACTCCTTTGAGGCTCTCTGAGCTGCAGACACTCGTTCCTTCAGTCCTGCATCCAGGGTTAGTCCAAAACAACATAAAACAATAAGATGTTAGTTTATACAGCCTTGGCTGTCTTGGTTCTGACTTTGGGCCTCCAAAATGGAGCCCTAGGTCGAACTGACGCCTACTGTTCCCTCAACGGGGAACGCGTCCTCACCTACTTCTCTCGGGAGAATATACCTGATGCCAACCGGCTCCTCCGGTTGGACTTTTGCCTAGCGGTCCTTCGCTAGGTCTCGGATACCAAGTTGTCCTTCGCCCGGTGCCTGGCAGTCCTTCGCCAGGTCTTCAGTGCCAAGCTGTCCTTCGCCTGGTGCCTAGCAGTCCTTCGCTAGGTCTTCAGTACCAAGCTGCCCTTCGCTTGGTGCCTAGCAGTCCTTCGCTAGGTCTTTGTATCCTGGCATTCCTTCGCCAGGTGCCTAGCAGTCCTTCGCTAGGGCTTTGTATCCTGGCATTCCTTCGTCAGGTGCCTAGTAGTCCTTCGCTAGGGCTTTGTATCCTGACATTCCTTCGCCAGGTGCCTAGCTATCCTTCACTAGGGCTTTGCCTGCATACTTGGGTAACTTGTTAGACACACAATATACCTTAACTTTTGCCTGTTGCCATTATCAAAATACAGGTTTGACTTGGGTGCTTTCTGCACCAACAATCTCCCCCTTTTTGATTTATGGCAACCCTGGTTCAAAAAGTTAAGTTAATAAAAAATGAATTTTTGTTCCCTCTCCCTGGAAGGAATCTCCCCCTAGATATTTCAAAAATTCATAGGGTTTTTGAAAATTAAGTTCTAAGTCTAAAGTTGGATTTACTTAGAACAATTTTCAACAGAAACTATATTTTCCAAAATCATTTATACTTGTAGGAAAATTTAAGTTTTAGATAAATTTGAAAACTTAAGTTTAGGAAAGATTTTGAACACTTAAGTTTAGAGGAATTTTGAAACTTTCAGTTCAAAAAATTTGAATGTTTAAGGAAGTTTGAAAACTTAAGTACGAGTACTAAGAAAAAGTTTTGAAGCCTTAAGTTAAAAGTATTCAAACAAAATTTTGAGAACTTTAAGTTTAAAGTACTTAGTCACATTTGAAGAACTTTTAGTTTGAAGTACTTTAGGAAAAATTTAACACACAATTTTGTTTAAGTACTTAGAAAAACAATTTTAGTTTTAAGTACTTAGTTATGTTTTGAAAACACTTTAAATGCTTTTAAAAACTTAGTATTTTTGAAAATGAGTTAAGTACTTAAAAAGCTTAGCATTTTTGAAAATGAATTAGGTGCTTTTTGAATAAAGGATAGAGTTAAAAATTTTGAAAAAAATTTTATATATAAAGAATTTTAAACTCTCCTTTACTATCTCTCCCCCTTTGTCATATATCAAAAACAAATAAATATAGCAGAAACAGGATAATTAAATTGCATAAAAGCTAAATTATTTTGCTGTACTGACCCAATTCAGGATATGAACTAAACCAAAGCAGTTTCTTTTAGTGTCACGCCCCGAGACCAATGGAGCCGTTGATCCAATATAAAATCGGACAACATCTCCCCTGTCCGGCGGACAATTTACACATACACAACACACGCAGTTTATAAATTGGCCTCAGGCCTCAAAACAGATATATAATATATAAAAATTAACATAACGAAATGCTAAAACTCTGTAATACTCACCTGAGCTGCCCCCTGGGCAGGTGCGAAGCAAAACCACAAACACAAAGTCCAACAGAGGACTCAAAAATATAATACCATATGAATAAATCTCGAATACAAATCCACGACATATAAGGAAATGAATACAACGCATAAGAAATGCTATATAAAAGAAAACAACGCGGAAGCATCCATCAACGGAGTCGTAGGGACCAGGACCGACAACTGGGCTCCTCCGGCGAGCTATCAACCTGAAACAAAAATATTACGACGGGTGGTGAGTCCAAGTGGACTCGCGGGTATATAGAAAGATATGCATGGCTGAAAAGTAGCTAAAGCAGCTATATAGAAACAACAGGATACAGTCTCCATAATAATAACAGAAGTATGCATAACTGAAATAATAAAGGACTGTACATACCAGAATCAGTCTATCATGATCATAATAGGACTCGTACCATACGAGCAAGTGCATGGTCAACATACCATACCAACAGTATCTCCTGTATGTGCATGTCAAACAAGTGCAGCAAGTAAATGCAGCAAACACAATCAATGCATAAATGCATCATATGCACATGATGCAATGTCATGGTCACCCCCTAACTCCAGTCAAGCCACCGAGACAGGCGATACTGTGTCGGCCGAGTGGGTAGAGCCGTGACACTGTCAGCACTCTGCCATCACTGCTCCTGAGTGACCGAGTGGACAGGATGCTGGTGGAGTAAACACTCCGCCCCATGTATATATGGGGGAGATATCTCTCTCATCTTCTCTGGTCTATGGTAAGAGAAGGGATTCCTGCCTGCTACCACGCTCCGAAACCACTACCCATGAGCGGACGAGCAGAGCAGTACAGAGCAAATGCACACACCCAGCGGTATCCACTAACCCATGAGTGGCCGTGTGTGCATATCATGTGCCGGAAGACGATTAGGCTCAACCACAAGGGAGTCAGCTGATCGCCGGCATGCAACAGGGCAGGTATGGTGCATGACTAACACATGCAACCCCTACCAGGTCATCGACACATAACCCAACCTATCATGCACCGGTCATATGTATGCATCATAACCCAATCAATCCTATAACCAGACACACGTGCAAGTATGAATAGAATCAACCAATGCAGATATCAAGTGACATACCACAATAACCCAATCAGTCCATATCTAGACACACGTGCAAGTATGATTAGAATCAACCAATGCAACCATACAATGGTAGGCTAGTCTATATCCACATACTCATGCTCATACCATGCTATACAGAGTCAGATAACAAAACACGAGACTGTATAGAAAGAAATTTAGATCATTTCTAGGGTCAAGCATAAGTATCAAGCAGGATAACAAAACGGTAGCAGATAAAGGTCAATATCAACCTACTGCATAAATAATTAGCCATGCATAAAGATAAAGTGGACTACAGAATACAAGCAAGAAGTTCCCGCCTCCAATAGTAGAAGTCCGTATCAAGGCAGAAAGAACCACCCGCCAATAATAAATAGCAATAGATCCAATCAAGCTCCTGTATCAAGGATGTATTTAATTAGCTATTTACAGAAAGATAATTAGCTAATTACTCCTTGAACCAAACTAGGGTTAACTTAATCTTTTCCCTTGTGTTTCATTTAATTACCTCTAATTAAATGAAGAGTTTCTAATTACTCAGCTTAATTATGATTGAGTTCACTTTAAATTCAATTCAAATTCTACTTTAGTTTATTAGGTTTAAATCTCCAATTTAAACCTAACCCCATTCTAATCATCCCACGTAATTAAGATTAGATTCATTTCCAATTCAAAATAAGATTGAGGCCAAAACTCAATCGAACCCTTACCTGAGCCAAGCAATCCTTCACGGTAGGAGCTTCCAAATCACCCGGTGAGTTGGTGCACCAAAGTTTGACTGAAAGCCAACCTCACCAGCTGCTCGTATAACACCTCACAAATCAAATAGAATAAACCTACAAATCCCAGACCAAAGAGAACTCAATCCACAAGGTCATCCCAAACCGAAAACATGAATCAGCTCCAATCGCAGCCATACCATCCACTTAGCAATTCAATTAGAACCCAAAACATCTCCTTACCTGAGTTGATACGCACATAGTCCTTCTCTGAAGATCCCTAGATCCCTTCCAAGGAAATCGTGCGTGCCAAATCCAACAAGGGAGAACTGGTGAAATCCCTAAATCAGGATACAAGTAGTATCACTATTAGAACAACAGATTGAATTGATTCAAAGGAGACAAGTCTAAATCCCACGTAATTAGATTTACCTAGCTGTTCCTAATCGCCCACCCCACTTCGCCTCAACTCCTTGCGGCAACGACTAAGGAGAATCCCAATCGAGCGTCGTCCCTCTGCAGCGCCGATCAATCACCAAGAAGGCAACCCTGGTAGCCAGTGTCGCGTGAAGGAGAGGGGTTTTCGCGTCGTGAAGCTTGGACGCCAATCTAGGCTCGCAAGGGGGTCTTCGGCCTGCGGCTAGGGCGTGCGCAGAAGAGAAGAGAAGAAAGGCGAAGGAACGGAGGTCGGCGTCTTCGACTGCGACAAGTGAGGCAAGAATGAAGAGAAGAGGGAGGCGACCGGGCGTGGGTGGCTTTGTGCTAGGGCACGCGGCGGAAAGGGTGTTGCGGCTGTGGAGGAAATGAAAGATTTTTATTGGTGAGAGTTTTGCACTTTGGTCCAAGCAATTTTAGTCTAATCGCAATCTCATCCTTAGGGTTTATAATTCCCTATCCATCAAACCCTTAAAGTATAAATTTTTCTACCCATTTAACCCCTTTACATCGTCCAAGAGCACGGAAAATTCTAGAACTTTTTTGAAAAATTTTCCGGAGCTGAATAAAATGTGTCGGATTTAACATCCTCCCCCACTAATAAAAATTTGGTCCCCAAATTTCGATATTCACTATAGTAAATACTATCAAGAAGTATGCTGATATAAATACTGAACAGTAACTAATCATACATACCTCAAATGAACAGGTAGGGGTAGCGAGCTCGGAGGACATCCTCAAGCTCCCAGGTAGCCTCCTCATCCGAGTGATGCTGCCATCCGACTTTAACCAGTCGGATTGTCTTGTTCCGCAACTGACGCTCCCGTTGACCCAAAATCCGTACAGGAATCTCCTCGTAAGATGCACCAGGCTGAAGTGGAACAGAGACATCCGACAGCACGTGCGAAGGGTCTGGCATGTATCTCCTCAGCATGGATACGTGAAATACATCGTGTACACCGGTGATGGATGGTGGAAGAGCCAAACGATAAGCCACTGCCCCAACCCTCTCCAGAATCTGGAACGGGCCGATGTAACGCGGAGCAAGCTTACCTCGAAGACTGAATCGTTTCACCCCTTTCGTGGGTGAAACTCGCAAAAATACGTGATCACCTACGGAGAACTCCAGAGGTCTCTGTCTCCGGTCGGCATAGCTCTTCTGACGATCCTACGCCTCCGATATCCTGCGTCTGAGAGTACGGACTAACTCTGCCTCGTGCTGGGCTCTCTGAGGTCCTAACAGTTGGGATTCCCCAACCTCCTCCCAGAGGATGGGTGTCCGACAAGGCCTACCATACAACGCCTCATACGGTGCCATCTGGATAGCCGCATGATAGCTGTTGTTGTAGGCGAACTCGACAAGATGCAGATGATCCTCCCAACTGTAGGATCGATGCACGTGAGAGGGGGGGGGGTGAATCACGTGACTTTAAAGAAATTTGAGCGCTTTAAAAAGCGTGCACAGCGGAAATGAAAGAAACAAAAAAACAACCACAAAAACACGAACGAGTTTTTACTTCGTTCGGAGCCTTCGGCGACTCCTACTCGAAGGCCCAGGTCCCTCGGACCTTTCCGTTGGGCAATCCACTAAAACTCTCTACCGGAAAACCCCGATAGAGTAGGCGAGTACACAAGAATTGAAAGTGTGACAACCCCACACTTTCAAGTAATTAAATGCAATAAAATATATATTAAAATTAAATTATTTTTACCGACGTCCGGAGTAGGTCGACTCTTTCGGGGCAGCGGGACGTCGTCGGCTCGAAGTGAAGCGATTCTGGAGCAAGGCGCGAGCGTAGAAGAACTTCGAGGCGTTGGAAGAATAGGTGTTCAAGAAGAGGGTCGAGGGCCCTTTATATAGGGCTGGGGGCGCTCGGGATGCTCGGGGCGCCCCCCCCACGTGGCTTTCGATCCGGCGAGCCCTCTGGTCAAGGCTGATCTCTGTTTCTTCGGGATCATCTTTGACTGGGGCGCCCGGAGCGCGCGGGGCGCCCGGATTGACCGGTCAACGCCTATCTCCTTGGCCTCGCGAGGGCGAGCTTCGGCAGCTGGCAGTGAGGTGGCACTGGGGGCGCCCGCAACACGCGGGGCGCCCGAAGCGCGCGGGGCGTTTGCTCGACTGACTTTGGGTTGACTCTGGGGGCGCCCGGAACATCCGGGGCGCCCTGCTCAGCTACTGCCTCACTCCCTTGAGGCTCTCTGAGCTGCAGATACTCCTTCCTTTGGTCCTGCATCCAGGGTTAGTCCAAAATACAGTGTTAGATTGTACAGCCTTAGCTGTCTTGGTTCTGACTTTGGTCTCCGAAATGGAGCCCTAGGTCGAACCGACGCCTGCTGTTCCCTCGACGGGGAACGCGTCCTCACTGGTTCGCTCCTCCAGTGACTTACCTCATTTACCTTGTGCAGCTCTACTTGACTTCTTGACCCACCAGGACTTCCTGCCAAGACTCAACCACCTTGGTCTTCCTGCCAAGTCTCAACCAACTTGGTCTTCAGCCAGTTGTCAGGTCCCGCGGACCCAACTGGACTTCCCGCCAGGACTCAACCATCCTGGACTTCAGCCTGGTATCTGGTTCTAAGTCTTTCATCCCTGCACACTTAGTAAAGAGGTTAAACACTAACAACCCTAACTTTAACCACTTTGTCATACATCAAAACCCGAGTTTGACCGTTAGTGCAAACTGCACCAACAATCTCCCCCTTTTTGATGTATTGACAACTCAGGTTAAAGTTAGAAAAAACAGCAGATATGAACTTGCATAAACATGCAAATAATATTACATAAGCATAGGTATAAAAGTTGCAGCACACAAGAAAGCAGAATTAACTGTGAAATAAGCATGCTGTTTGCAATTTTTCTAACCCTTTACCCTACTCTCCCCCTTTGTCATTCATCAAAAAATAGGCATAACAATTTTAAGGGAGTAGAAATATAGACTAAGTGTTAGAAATAAACAGGTCTTAAATCTTAGATCACAAAGAATTTTTCTTCCAAAATATCAATCTTAAAAAACATGTTTTTAGGGAGTAGTTGGAATTCCCTCTCAATCTTTATCAACTTTTATCAAAATTTTCAAATGTGTTTTGTCAAAAATGACATTTTGAAAAAGTATTTTGACCTCTGCTCCCCCTAAATCAATTAACTTAGCTTTCAAAACTAACAAATAGTTTTCAACAACATTATTTTTCAAATGAATTAGAAATATTTTCAAAGTTAAGCTTGACAATCTTTTTAAAAGAAAATATATAAAAATTTCCCAAATAATACATATTTTTCAAAGCCAAAAGAAACTTTGCTACTGAGCTTTAACTTAGAAGAAGGAAGATATTCTAAGAATAAGCTTTAAAAGTTTTACGACCATTATTCAATTTTTAAAAACTAATTTTTCAAGAATATGCCTTAGATTCTTTTGAAAATAGTTATACTTTAAAAGTAATATCATAGACTTAATCAAACTATTCTTAAAATTAATTTTCCAAGTTAGTTTGAACTCCCCCTTAACTTGACAAGCCCTTAGAATTCCTTGTCAATTTCAAGGTAAACATTCTATTATGTCCTAGGGATATCCAAACTACAAATAAAAATATTTCAAAAGAATCATTTTTGGAAGTAAATCAATCAAAATATTTTGATACTTTCTAGTATAAGAACAAGCTAATAGTGGATTTTAAAAAAAACATAAGTGTTTTTATTTTAAAGTTAATTTGAAAATAGTTTATCACAGAAAATTAGTAAAATTTGAAAAAGGAGATTTGCAAGACCCAAAAATACGGATTTTTCAATGCTAAAAAGGAATTGCAAGGAACTATTTATAAGCATAATCCTAATATTTTTCAAACAAAACAGTAAAAATAAGACATGTATGGCATCTCTTAAAATAGGTTTAGATATAGGGCATTTTTATTATTTAATCACATATTTTAATAAAATAGTTTAAAAGTATTTGAAGAGAGATTTTCAAGAGGATTGTTTAATATTTTGAAACAAAATTTGATATAGTAATAAAGTTATTATTATTATTTTTAAATGATAATAAGACTATCTTTGAAAGCACAAAAAAATTGAAAATAAGTTTTGAAAAGAATATAATTGAAAGAATAAAAAAGACTTTAAAGCAAAAAGCATTTTTAAAACAGTTATTTTCAAATATGTTATAAGGAATTTGCCAAAAAGATGTATAGAAATATTTTCCCTCCCCCTCAACTCGATATTCTCCATAAGTCCTTAGGGGTAAGTTCGTAAAAGAACAAGCAGAAAGAGAAAAGGAAACAAAAGAGTTTTTTTTTTTTTGTTAAGTTGATTTAATTAAGGATTAGGTGTAGGCTTAATTAAGCTTTTAGTGTGGGTTTGCTTTTAGGTTTGGTTTAATTAGGTTTGGATTCATTAGATTTAAGTTTGGTTTAATTAAAGTTTAATTAGGTTAATTATATTTAAGTTTGGTTTAATTAAAGTTTTTAGTTAAGTTGGTTAAGGTTGGTTGGGTTGATAAATTTTAATTAAACATTAAAAATTAAGTTAAAGTTTTAAAATTTAATTATGATTTTAATTGAAGTAATATTTAAAGTTTAATTTTAATTAGGATTCAATTTTGGTAAAATTAAATTAAGATTTAATTAAGAGTTAAAGTTTGATTAAGATTAAGATTAAAGTTTAAATAATTAAGATTTTTAATTAAACTTAAGGTTAAGGTTTAATTAATTAAGAATTTTAATTAAGATTAAGGTTAAAATTATTAAGAATTTCAATTAAGATTAAGGTAAAATTTTAATTACAAGCTTTAGTTATTTGGGGATTAAAGTTAGAGGTATTTAAATGAAGTTTTAATAAAGGGTTGAAGTTCAATTAGGTAAAATTTTAGGGGTTAAAATTTAATTTGGTCGAATTTTAAATAAATTAAAGTTAGTTAAGATTTAATTAAAGATTCAAGGTTAATTCATTGGAGTCTAAATAAAGATTGAAATTCTAATTAATTAAGGATTAAAGTTTATTAAGGATTCAAGTTTAATTAATTAAGGATTAAAATTTGATTATGTAAAGAGTTAGATTTTTAATTATATAAAATTTAATTAACGTTAAATTTTAATTTAATTAAAGTTAATTTAAGTAAGGTTTGATTATGCAAATTTTAGTTAAAGTTAAAGTAGAATTTAATTAAGGTTAATTTTTAATTTATGTTGAAATTTAATTAGATGAATTTTTAATTAAGGATTTAATTAGGTGAAAAATTAAGATTTAGATTAAATTAAAATGTGATTTAATTAAGAATTTTAAAGTTTAATTTTAACATTTAAATAAGATTCAAATTTATAGATACGATTAAAATTTTAATTAATATTTAATTTGGTGAAATGAAAGTAAAATTTTATCGGTTAAAATTTAATTAAGTAACGGTTAGGTTAAAATACCCAAGTTTCAAATTTTATTGTCTCTAATCATCTCACTCAGTCTAATATTGTCAATCAAAGGGATCCTATAGTTTGTGTGAGATGAGCTTGAATTTGATTTATAAAAGTTAGTCTGACTTTTTTTTTGTTAGATTCAGGTTTTACAAGAAGTAGTTTAAAAGTATACTTCGATAAATAGCTTCCAGGCGGGAGGCGAGGCACAAGGGCCTTCTTTGGCCGAAGCCTTATTGGAACAACAACCTCTTTCTAGGCAAAGCTGCTTACGGAAGTTATACTTTTACCCTACCTGTTGAGACACCCTGGTCTAACTAGTCTAGGATGTGTCGATATAGTTTCAGCTAGTTCTCCCCGAGAGTCTGTTCTAGCGTACCGTTATCTCGACCCACCCTAATACTAAGTCGGTCAAGAGTCAGATTAACTTTTAAGACTAGTCCTAAGTGCCCAACTGGGCAAAGGCCGATTTTGAGGTGCCAACTAGTTTGGTGCCTCCCCCTGGATTATAGGTTGAGTGCATTGGGCTGTTAAAGTGGACTCTTAAATTTTCTTTTAATTTTGAATTAGTTAAATTTTTTAATTTGTCTTTATTAGGAATTTTTGTAATGCTTAAATTATTGTTGGGTTTTAATTTCGAATTACCCAAGTTTGTAATTTTCAGTTTTGAAGAATTGTTAATTAACTTGGGTTTATTTTCAAGTTTAATGGGTTTTGAATTTTCGATTACAATTGAACTATTAACTGAGTTAAAAACTTTATTGAGATAAACATTGATTTTATCGAGGGTTAGATTTTCACAATCTGAATTAACTTGGTCAATGTTTTGTTTAACCAAGTCAGAGTTGAGTTTGTTCTGGTCTGAAAGTCTAAAATATTGCAGGAAGTTTTTAACAAAATATGCATTTCGGGAGGATTTATAGAGATATCTAATTTATTACAAGAACCTTCTACACAGTCAGATATTTCAGAGATTTGCTCAGAATCATGCAAGACATTTGTATTAATAATACTAGGGGTATTCTTGTAATTTACCTCAATCGCATCCCCTAATTTAGTAGGCTTTACCGTTGGTTCAGGCTCGACTTTAGTTGCAAATTGGACTTGATCTTCCATCTTTAAGTTTGGTTCTGCGATTGATTTAGTAGACTCATCTTCAGCTTTAAGCTTAGGCTCATCCAGCTCCTTCAAATTCTCGTGCAATTCATTCAGCCGAGTCCATAGGTCATATGCGTTGTTATACTTTTCCAGTCTGCAGGAAATTTTGTTAGGCAAAACTGTACAAATTAATTTATTTACCTGCTTGTTAAGTTCATCATTTTGAGATTGGTATCTCAGGGCTAGCACGTAGTCGAAGTCTTGACTGCCCAAGAAGATCTCCATTGATCGCCTCCAATAGTCGAAATCTTCTGGATCGTAGTGTGGGGGCTCGTTGACATTTCGCCCTTGCATCTTATTTTGTGCCATTTAGAAATCTTGCACACAAAAAATAGACCAAACAAAGTCCCAAGACTAGGTCTTGGATTAGTAGTGCCGGCAGAGATAAATATATAAAAATAAAATGACCAACTCGAATGGTGTTGCACCAAATTCGTGTAAAATCGATCGATAAAAAAAACTAATATATAAATATTGATAATAATATCAGATTTAGTCTGTGAGCAAAAAAAATCACAGACAACGATAAAAACTGGATTTCCCCCGGCTCTTACGGTGGTTGCACCGATAGAGAGCGTACCAGGCTCTGATACCACTTGTAGGATCGATGCACGTGAGAGGGGGGGTGAATCACGTGACTTTAAAAAATTTGAGCGCTTTAAAAAGCGTGCACAGCGGAAATGAAAGAAACAAAAAAAACAACCACAAAAACACGAACGAGTTTTTACTTCGTTCGGAGCCTTCGGCGACTCCTACTCGAAGGCCCAGGTCCCTCGGACCTTTCCGTTGGGCAATCCACTAAAACTCTCTACCGGAAAACCCCGATAGAGTAGGCGAGTACACAAGAATTGAAAGTGTGACAACCCCACACTTTCAAGTAATTAAGTGCAATAAAGTATTAAAAAAATATTCTTCTTTTTACCGACGTCCGGAGTAGGTCGACTCTTTCGGGGCAGCGGGACGTCGTCGGCTCGAAGTGAAGCGATTCCGGAGCAAGGCGCGAGCGTAGAAGAACTTCGAGGCGTTGGAAGAATTGGTGTCTGAAGAAGAGGGTCGAGGGCCCTTTATATAGGGCTGGGGGCGCCCGGGATGCTCGGGGCGCCCCCCCACGTGGCTTTCGATCCGGCGAGCCCTCTGGTCAAGGCTGATCTCTGTTTCTTCGGGATCATCTTTGACTGGGGCGCCCGGAGCGCGCGGGGCGCCCGGATTGACCGGTCAACGCCTATCTCCTTGGCCTCGCGAGGGCGAGCTTCGGCAGCTGGCAGTGAGGTGGCACTGGGGGCGCCCGCAACACGCGGGGCGCCCGAAGCGCGCGGGGCGTTTGCTCGACTGACTTTGGGTTGACTCTGGGGGCGCCCGGAACATCCGGGGCGCCCTGCTCAGCTACTGCCTCACTCCCTTGAGGCTCTCTGAGCTGCAGATACTCCTTCCTTTGGTCCTGCATCCAGGGTTAGTCCAAAATACAGTAAAACACAGTGTTAGATCATACAGCCTTAGCTGTCTTGGTTCTGACTTTGGTCTCCGAAATGGAGCCTTAGGTCGAACCGACGCCTGCTGTTCCCTCGACGGGGAACGCGTCCTCACTGGTTCGCTCCTCCAGTGACTTACCTCATTTACCTTGTGCAGCTCTACTTGACTTCTTGACCCACCAGGACTTCCTGCCAAGGCTCAACCACCTTGGTCTTCCTGCCAAGTCTCAACCAACTTGGTCTTCAGCCAGTTGTCAGGTCCCGCGGACCCAACTGGACTTCCCGCCAGGACTCAACCATCCTGGACTTCAGCCTGGTATCTGGTTCTAAGTCTTTCATCCCTGCACACTTAGTAAAGAGGTTAAACACTAACAACCCTAACTTTAACCACTTTGTCATACATCAAAACCCGAGTTTGACCGTTAGTGCAAACTGCACCAACACCAACTACCTCCGAAATCCATAACACAGGCTCGTAGTAAGTCCTCCAAAGTCTGGATGGTACGCTTTGACTGACCATCGGTCTGCGGATGGAAGACGGTACTAAATCTGAGCTCGGTACCCAGGGCCTTCTGCAGACTCTACCAGAAGCGTGATGTGAAACGCGGATCTCGGTCAGAGATGATACTCAACGGTATACCGTGCAATCTGATGATCTCTCTGAAATACAACTCTGCTAATCTATCCAATGAATCGGCCCTCCGAATAGCTAGAAAGTGCGCGGATTTGGTTAATCGATCTACGATCACCCAAATCGCGTCAATGCCTCGTCTGATCCTAGGCAATCCCACCACGAAATCCATAGTAATGTGTTCCCACTTCCACTCGGGAATGGGAATACTCNAGGCGTAGGGCAGAGCGGCAGGCACTCGGCTTAGCCCAAATATGTACAAGACGGCGTCGTTGAGTAGTTTCATGCCGTCGAAGTGGAGGCCACCGAGTAAAGAAGTAGCCCTTACAAACAGAGGGTCGGTTTTAAAGTTTCTTAAGGGAGCTATAGGGGGCATATCTTCGATCCATCCGATCGGGAACCCAGGGCTGGTCGGGGGGCCTATGAAGAAGAAATGGGTTTTCCATCCCTTATTCGAAGAAGGAATATTCTCCACGATAGATAATTTTGCCCGGGCTTGGAGAAAGAAATTCCCGGCTTCCTGCTTCTTCGGGTAATAAAAGAAGTACAGAACCTCCGGTCGGAGGGGGACTCGGTAAAGGGTGAAAAGAACAACTATGTTGCACAATATACGAATGGCGTTGGGAGAAAGCTGGAAGATAGGAACATGGAAGAAGTTACAGAAGTCTACAATAAAGGGATGAAGAGGGTAGCGCAGGCCAGACATATGTTGATCCCTGAAAAATACAAAGAAGCCAGCCGGAGGCTTGTGCGGTCGGTCGTCCTTTGTCGGAACGGCAATACGGTAGTTCCCGGGGATGTCGTATGCCAGTCGGAGGTCCGAGATGGTCTCGTCGTGAAGGGAAGACTCGACAGAGGCATACCATGTAGGGGTAGCCATGAAACAGAAAGAAAAGGAAGAAAAGGAAGAAGAGGGAGAATCTGACCGTAGGGGGGGCGGAAAAGATTAACCGACGGAGAAGCACGAGACCGGCGGCGACACGCGAAGACGGCGGCGAGAGCGAGAAGCACCGAGCTAAGGGAGAAAACACTGAAGAGCAAACGAGGGTTTCTGTGAAAAGGGAGACCAATTTATAGCTAGGCCGGAAGAAAGGCAACCGTCGGATGGCGATCCACGTGTACGGCGATCGCCTCATCCATGTCGAAGAGTCGTTCCACGATCAGCCTCGAAAAGGCGCACCGCAGCCGCTGACGTCGCCTGATGCGGCGGCAGGGCGCGTCGTCGTATCGGCCAATCAGAAGCTGCCGCGTGGCAGAAAGAATTACGCGCATTAATGGCTATTAAAAGCTCGTAATCATGGGGATAAATCGCATCCCGGTCGGCAAGCCAGCGCGCTCCACGTGTCCTGGTTCATTAAAGCTGAGATGATGCCGTTATGGCGCAGGCCGCATCGGGCATATCACATCACCCCATTCGGCTTAGAATGTCCTGTCTCCATTAATTGACTGACTCGGGCTATCCCGAGAAAATCGTCTTGGGGCGTGCGACACTCCACATTTCTTGCAACTTAAGGCAAACATTCTCCCGCCCAAACGTGTTCAACATACCTCTCATCGATTAACATTCGTCCGGTCGGACGCACCAACAGTTTACGAGGACGTGGTGGCCCACGTTCCTCCGGTCAGAATCGTCAGCCGCCCGGACATCTTCATCAGGTCTATGACTAGTCGGGGAAGCGTGGCAGCCCACGCTCCTCTATCATGCTTCGTCTAGCCAGGCGACCTCGCTAACGGACAGTCGGGTGCGTGGCGGCCCACGCACCTCGGTTTACAAGCTTATTCCGCCCAGACTAGGCAAACATACTCAGCACCAGCTGTTGAGCATCGTGGTAAGCCGGCCGGATATTGAAAGGGCAGAAAACGCCCGGCCGCGGAATGGTTGTACACGCTTGTAGTCCAGTCAGTCGGACTAATCGCCTCCTTCGACTAGACTCGAGGGGAAGGCTATTGATCCTGCCCTATATTTTGCACGATACGGGCAGCCAACGTGGCGAACGACCTGGCCTGCTTCAGGGTCCACGTCATTATACGAGCAGCCGACTCAACAGACATTCTGACCGGGCCCAAAGCCTTCCCAGCCGGTCAAACCTGGCCGACCACAGTAGAGCTTACATGCCTCGTTCAGCCGAGTGCATTCGCCCGGCAGTCCTTTATGCCCGGGCCTGATACCCATCCGGTCGAACCGTCCGGATATCCACTCAGGCACTCTCTCGGAATCACCCTGAGAAAAGGACAATATATACCTGCACCAGCTGCAGGTAACAGGATGTCACTCCTCGTACGAACGGACACTCTCTGACAGGCGCCGCCTTACCGAAACCTGTCTTTGTCCTCGCATAAGACAAATAGTATACGACAAAAAAGGATGGTTACAGTCGACACAACCATGCCATATCTTCTGACCCTGTCAGAAGATCCTGACACAGGCCATACCCATATCGACAGCACCATACCACATCTTCTGACCCTGTCAGAAGATCCTGACACAGGCCATGCCGGGTCCTTTTCCCCGGCTATATAAGCCACTCCACTCCTCATTCTCAGGTACGCATACATACTCGCGCGAAGCCTCTTATTTTTCCAGTGCTCCATTATTGCTACTGTTCCTCGGAGTACTGACTTGACCGTCGGAGTGCCTTGCCGGGACGTCTCCCGGCTGGGTTGCTAACGGTCATCTTCCTCAGCAGGTTCACCTCTCGTCGGCCGGCCCTGCATCAGGTGACATCCACTTCCATTCGGTCGGAGGATACCCCCCACGAAGCTGCCATTCTGCGCGAGGACGCCCCGTCAGCATCCACGTCGTTCATCCCTACACCGTCATTCCGGTTGCGGCTCCACCACGCTCGGCGACAGGATCAGTCATGATGGAGCAAGAAATGATTTTTGCATTCTCTTGTGCAGTTGTCTTTTATTCATCAAGGTATCCTCATCAATCCTACTGATGTTTGTGATTTGTAGTTATTGCACCTGGATTTCATTCTTTATTCCTAGAAGCTATGGTAAAAGTTTTCACCAATTGTTCTGAGCAAAGCATATCGAAGTTTGAGAAACCCCTTGAAAGTGAGAATTCTGAAATAGAAGAAATTGAGTTGGATGTTGAGGCTGAATTTTCAAATTTAGCACTTGACTTAATTGGGATGGGGATATTCAACTATGATTTTGGTTCTGTGACTACAGAATCTCCTGTTATCAAGGTTTGGTCATTTGAATGCTATATATTCTAGTTATGTATTTTCTCCATTTCACATTTTTTTAATATTTGAACATGCACATACTTCAATTACTCTTAAATTGTCTCTCTGATATCTTATGTGTATGGGCACACTCCCAGTGATCCTGGAAGTGGAGGTCAGTTTGTCGTGGTTCATAAAGCTAAATCAGTTTACCAAAAAATTGGGCTTCATCATTTATGAACGATTTGAAGCGTTAGATTGACTGTCCTTGTAAGGTAGGATTATGTGGTAGTGAAAGATAAATTTCTAGTTGGCTAAAAGTTATTTTGAAGCTTTATCGTTACTATTGAATAGGGATGGCAATGGGTCGGATTCGGGTTGGATTCTATATCCTCCGTACCCATACCCATCGGGTATCGGATATCCATCGGATATACCCATACCCATTAAAGGATCGGATATCTTGTATACTAATAATTTTTTTTCTTTCTATCCAACTATATCATTGAACAAAAGTACATTATAATTAACATTAAAGTTAAAAAAATATATATCTATAATTTTAAAAATAGATAAAACATATATATAATCTATTTCTAACAATAATACAAATTATTAGTAGGTTTTGGGGAAAAAATATTTAATGTATATATGTATTTTTTATTTAATCGGGTATTTGGGTCGGATATCGGGTATTGGTAGTCCCTCCATATCCTCCTCCATTCGGGTCGGATGTCGGATTCTCCATCGGATTCGGGTGAAATTGCCATCCCTACTATTGAACAACTGTGACTGAATTGTAATGTACAAGCTACTACAATTATAGCAATGAGTCGAAAACTTATCACTTTTAAAAGTTATTTTGAAGCTTTATCGTTACTATTGACGGTCGGCAAGACTTTTATTTTTAAAAATAACCTTTGACTGAATTGATTCATCTAGCTCTGAGAATAACTCTTTTCTTCCACACATATAATTACTATATCCAGTATCAAAAAATCATTTTTAAAAGTTATTTTGAAGCTTTATCATTACTATTGACGACCGGCCGGACTTTTATTTTTAAAAATAACCTCTGACTGAATTGATTCATCTAGCTATGAGAATAACTCTTTTCTTCCACACATATAATTACTATATCCAGTATCCAAAAATCATACGTTCTCATCTGCAGATAAACTGTTACTAGCCAAAAGTAAAGTTTAAGATTCATTAGAGTTCTCATCATAATTTCTAGCAATGTTTGTCTGGTTGCCACGATTGTTAAATTTCTTGTATTTACAATCTATAATTTTGTGCTCGTATTTTCCACAATTATAGCAATCAGTCGAAAACTTATCATGCTTGACATTATCTCCACCTCTTCCTTGATTTGAGTAATTATCTCGTCCTCTTCCTCTATATCCTCCTCTTGCTCTTCCTCGACCTCTATTGAATCCTCCTCCTCTTTGACTACAGTCAGTCGTGTTAAGAGTAACCTGACTCTTTAAAGCTTCTTCATTTGTTAGTGCTTCCGTCTTTGCTTCGATCCTGTCAATATGGCTTTCCATCATACTTTTTAATTTTGCAATTGTCAGCAGTTTAATATCATGTGATTCTTGAATTGAGGCCACCACACGATCATACTTCAATGGTATGGTTCGAAGAATCTTCTCAACTACGGAATCATCTCCAATTTTATCACCATATAACTCATTTTATTAACAAGATCAGTAAAACGTGAAAAATATTGCTCAACTGTTTCTGTAGAGGTCATCTCGCATCAATCATATAACCTTCGTAACGACTGCAACTTTGATTTTTATGCTCGATCAACTCCTTTGTATGACAATTTTAAGATGTCCCACGCCTCATTTGTCTTCTTGGCATTTGTTATTATGTCAAAAATTGAATAATCAACTCCTTGATGAATTTGTCCCAACGCAAATTGATCTCAACGTTGAGAGTTTGCATCGGCTCCTTTTGAAAGACCCGGATCAATAGAGCTCCAAAGATTTTGAGCTTTCAAATGTGTAGACATCATTATCAGCCAATAATTATAATCGAGCTTCCCATCTAATTTGAGACCAGACCAAACAACATTAAAATTGTTTGTCATATTTTACTACTAAGAAAAAACGAGCTAGAAGGTTATCGGCTCTGATACCACTTTGATAGCACTCAAATGAAGAAGAGTTAAAGAAGATATTTGATAAAATGATTAACGAGGTTTTCCAACCTCGGATGACAAAGAAGACACTTGATAACACTTAAATGAAAAAGAGAAAAAAGAAAATAGTGGAGAATTAATATATTCTTGGTTGATGATAAATAAAAACTTGATTACAAACATAGGTTATATATACCTTTATATAGCAGTTGAAATAACCAATCCAACCCTAAAATCATATTATGAATCCTAAAATTATGCATCTAGATCTAATTTTAGCCTTTCATTTATTCAAAGTATATTTATTAAATATAGATATATTTTATCTTAATTTTAACTTGATTTAAATAATATAACATGGCCTCTTCATATATTTTATTTTGTAAAACAAAAATAGAAATCAGATAAATTATGGAATACTTTATCTAGTATGATGGTATTTTATATGAAAAAGACCGCACTGAAATATTTTATTTTCTCAAACATTTATGATATAAGAGAGACGAATGCTAGGAACATCATAGCATTGACACCGGCTTTTTTTAAACATAGAATTTATCTAAATTATCAGCTGTTTTTAAACATGGAATGTACCTAAATTTTAAGGGGGGAAAACTTAACTGTGGATATTCTATTTATTTTTAAAATTTTGATTTTACGAATAATATTTTTTTAATTTAGAGAGAATAAAATTTATTTTTTAAATATTAAAATACAATTTAATTTAGGAGATAAGTCAAATGGAATGGAATGGAATGGACAGGACAGTGAAAAATTATATTATATATGGAAAGAAAAAAATAATAATAAAAATATGATAAATTATAAGAAAGAGAAAAAAACATTAAAAACAAAAATATGATAAATTATAAAAAAGTTAATATATTATTTTGTAAAAAATAATATTTAAATTTAATAAAATAGTTTTTTATTTTAAATTTTAAATTTTAGATAGGGATCTAGCATTCTAAAAAAATTATATGTAGAGAAGTGTTTTTTTTACACCCACTCTTATATTTTTATTAACTGTTTAAAAATTGCTCTTTTGGTTGTCATCCCTATATTATATAGAAGTGGTTTTTATAGCCGTTGATAAATATTAAAAATTCGTTCCTATTATTCTTTATAAGAAGTACGATTTAAAATTGATCTTACGTTGTACATATATAACGATTTCAAATCGTTTTCGTAGCTATAATTAAGGAGTGGTTTGAATCACTCTAAAACTATTTCGTAAGAAGTAAGAACAGTTTTAAATCGTTTCTACACGTCATGAATATAAGAACGATTTCAAAATGCCTAAATATAAAACTATTTCGGTAGATAGACCCGACCCTAGGCCAGGTTCGAACTGGATCAGATCTTGGGCTCGTAATCAGTTCAGATACCTGTTGACCCGATTCTGATCTAAACTAATCAGTTGTAGATAGACTCGACCCCGAGTGGGGTCCGCACCAGACACAACCTCTGGCTCATAACCAATTCGAGTACTCGTTGTAACCTAAGTCTCCTATATTAAAATCTAATATCCTAACTAACTAGACTACAACTATTAATATATTTATGTATTAGTTAATTATTCATAACTAATCAATAATTTCTTTAATATATTATTATTCTTAATAATTAGAAGAAGAATAACAGAGATAATTACTCATTTATTAATTAATTTATAATTATTTTGTAAAAATAGTTTCATATGTTAGTTAATTATTTAATCACCAATAAATACTTGAGGCTCTTATGACAAACTCTGAGAAACTCTGGACGATCTCGATAACCAGAACTCGGTGGTAGGCCAGTACCCCTCTAGACTTCCTACTCAAGGCGTCAGTCACGACATTAGCTTTTCCAGGGTGGTAGCTAATGGTACAATCGTAGTCCTTTAGGAACTCCATCCACCTCCTCTGTCGGAGGTTGAGCTCCTTCTGCGTGAAAAGATACTTGAGGCTCTTATGATCCGTGAATATCTCAAAAGTGATCCCATACAGGTGCCTCCAAATCTTCAGAGCAAAAATAATCTCTGCCAGCTCTAAATCGTGAACTGGGTAGTTCTTCTCATGCTCCTTCAGCTGTCGAGAAGTATAAGACACTACCCGCCCGTGCTGCATCAGAACGGCACCCAATCCCTGATAGGACGCATCCGTATAAAGCACAAATCCGTCCTCTCCTGATGGAAGAACGAGGACGGGTGCCGACACTAATCTCTGCTTCAGCTCCTGGAAACTAGCCTCACAAGCCTCTGACCATGTGAACTTCACGCCTTTCCTGGTAAGGCGTGTCAGCGGCATAGCTATGCTCGAGAAGTCCTCAACAAATCCTCGGTAGTAGCCAGCTAATCCCAAGAAACTGCAAACCTCCTGAACCGACTTCGGCTGCTCCCAACTGGTGACAGTCTCGATCTTCTGGGGGTCTACTGAAATACCACGGCTGGAAACCACATGCCCCAGAAAACCGACTGAGGATAGCCAGAATGCGCATTTGCTGAACTTCGCAAATAAGTGCTCCCGTCGGAGGGTCTCCAAAACTATGCGAAGATGCTGCGCATGCTCCTCCTCAGAACGCGAATAGATCAAGATGTCATCAATGAAGACAATCACAAACTGATCTAAATACTCCAAAAATATGCGGTTCATCAAGTCCATGAATATCGCTGGAGCGTTGGTAAGCCCAAATGGCATTACCAAGAACTCATAGTGCCCATATCTAGAGCGGAAAGCTGTCTTCTGAACATCTGAGTCTCTAACCCTCAGCTGATGATATCCGGACCGCAGATCAATCTTAGAATACACTGAGGTGTCTCTGAGCTGATCAAACAAATCCTCTATCCGTGGCAACGGGTACTTGTTCTTGATGGTTACTGCATTCAACTGTCTGTAATCTATGCATAACCTCAAAGAACCGTCCTTCTTCTTGACAAACAGAACCGGTGAACCCCCAAGGAGATACGCTCGGTCTGATGAACCCTCGGTCTAATAACTCCTGGAGTTGGACCTTCAGCTCGTCCAACTCTTTCGGTGCCATGCGATAAGGAGCCTTAGATGCCGGCACAGTCCCCGGAATCAGCTCTATAGTGAACTCTATCTGTCTCCTGGGAGGAAGACCCGGTAGCTCCTCTGGAAAGACATCTGGGAACTCCCGAACAACTGGAATGTCCGGAAGAGAAGAACAACTGTTGTCATCCACGCTAATCATCGATAACAGATAACCCTGGCAGCCCAGTGATAGCAATCTCTGTGCCTGGAGCGCAGAAATAACAGATATACCGTCGTCTCGGATGCCGGTGAAATCCCACGAGGGTTGGTCCGGAGCCAAAAGGTAACCACCCTCGTTTGGCAATCCATGGTGGCATGGTACACTATAAGCCAAACACTGCTAAGAATGGCAGCGAATTCCACTACCCCGAGTACCAACCAGTCATGGAGATTCATAAATCTCAATCCACCTCTCAACACACATAAGGAAAAGGTGATATCAACTTTATCCTTTCGAGAACTAGTGAATCCACAGTGGGGGTATAACCACCGAAATACCAATGGTCGTTCTTTGGCCACCAGATTAATGTCTCATACCTCTTCAAAAGGTAAGGGCATAGTTAACTCCACATTCGCTACACCCTAACCAGTTACACATCCCGATGTACCATCAAGATTATTCAACCACATACATCCAATCTATGAGTCAAATCCCTCACAAAATAACGTAGTGACGAGCGAGTCGATCAACCATCGCCTCAAACCCCAAACTCTTCAATTCCTCCACTCAAGGTTCAAAAACTTCTGAGGTTAACTCCTTAGCAAGAAAATAGAGACACTCTACCTCTCAAGTGTATCTCAACATAATCACGAAGTGATTCTTTATTTCATGAAGGTCGTCTTCGGCATCTTCCACCCAAAGGTGGTATAGCCTCGTAAGTGATTCGCTTCAGCGCAAATCATGAGTACGAAGGTACCGCCTTGGTTATCCAAACCAAGTACATGTGGTAACCCGTAGGAGTCAAGCAATTCGCCCCACACTTTTTCGTACTAGCTTAAGTCACCCATCAAACTATAACTTCTAGGTCATCAACCAGGTACAGGTGATCCATGATGAAAATTCCCATGAGATAGGATGTATCAATCCTCCACTAACAATGATAGCACGTAGCTAATGCTACCCTTCTACATCAATGTAAATCGTCTACCCTAAACGTGTCTTCCAAGTCCTCTAATCAGGCACGAACAACCCAAAGGTCTGAAACCCTTTGAACCAGGGCAATTCGATCCTACACTGATCGAGCCAACTACGGTAGCCGACCCTAGTTCTCACTCAGCTAATAATAGATGATACATGTACTATGAATAGTAAGGTCTAGGAAAACCAAAATCCTTAACCTCCAATAGGTTACCGACATATTCGACCTTAGCTTTCCGACTCAACAATCGGTGTCACTAGAGAATTTAACATTCTCTGCTCCAAGGTCTCATCCGCAACATGTTACTAATCGCTCACATGAACGATCACGAATAGGATAGATTGATAACATGTCAATCCAACTAAAACCAAATATATGAATACCTATCCATCTAGTATGAATATACGATCCCACCAAACTGGGATAATCTAACCAATCCTAACTCTAATAGTGAATACTAAAAGTAAGATAGTTCTAAAAAGATATACCTCTTGCTGCCTGGAGATGTCCCGTCGCCGCCAGGTCCCATGGTCCAAATCACGCCGTGAAACGACTCCGAAAATCCGAAATGTACTCGGGTAGACTCATCTAACCCGAGCTCCGACACCTACCGAAAAGGTATCAGATTTAACTCTGACAAATCCGTAAATCATGTACGCAACGAAAACCTAAATCCACAAGTCCCAAAGGTATCCGGCAACCTGAGCTCTGATACCAAAATAAATTGGTATCAGATAAACATCGAAAATCCACAAATACCCGAGGTATCTCGCAACCTGAGCTCTGATACCAAAATAAATTGGTATCAGATAGATATCGAAAAATTCGTAAATACCCGAGGTATCTCGCAACCTGAGCTCTGATACCAAAATAAATTGGTATCAGATAGACACCGAAAAATCCGCAAATACCCGAGATATCTCGCAACCTGAGCTCTGATACCAAAATAAATTGTCACACCCCGAGACCAATAGAGCCGCTAATCCAATATAAAATCGGACAGCATCTCCCCTGTCCGGCGGACAATTTACAAATACACACAACACACGCAGTTTATAAATTGGCCTCAGGCCTCAAAATAGATATATAATATATGAAAATGAACATATCGAAATGCTAAAACTCGTAATACTCACCTGAGCTGCCCCCTGGGCAGGTGCGAAGCAAAACTACAAACACAAAGTCCAACAGAGGACTCAAAAATACAATACCATACGAATAAATCCAATACAAGTCAACGACATATAAGAAAAATGAATACAACGCATAAGAAATGCTATAACAAGGAAAACCATGCGGAAGCATCCATCAACGGAGTCGTAGGGACCAGGACCGGCAACTGGGCTCCTCCGGCGAGCTATCAACCTGAAACAAAAATATTACGACGGGTGATGAGTCCAAGTGGACTCGCAGGTATATAGAGAGATATGCATTGCTGAAAAGTAGCTAAAACAGCTATATAGAAACAACAGGATACAGTCTCCATAATAATATCAGAAGCATGCATAACCGAAATAATAAAGGACTGTACATACCAGAAATCAGTCTATCATGATCATAATAGGACCCGTACCATACGAGCAAGTGCAGGGTCGACAAACCATACCAAAAGTACATCTTGTATGTGCATGTCAAACAAGTGCAGTAAGTAAATGCAGCAAACACAATCAATGCATAAATGCATCATATGCACATGATGCAATGTCATGATCACCCCCTAACTCCAGTCAAGCCACCGAGACAGGCGATACTGTGTCGGCCGAGTGGGTAGAGCCGTGACACTGTCAGCACTCTGCCATCACTACTACTGAGTGACAGAGTGGACAGGATGCTGGTGGAGTAAACACTCCGCCCCATGTATATATGGGGGAGATATCTCTCTCATCTTCTCTGGTCTATGGGTAGAGAAGGGATCCCTGCCTGCTACCACGCTCCGAAACCACTACCCATGAGCGGACGAGCTGAGCAGTACAGAGCAAATGCACACACCCAGCGGTATCCACTAACCCATGAGTGGCCGTGTGTGCATATCATGTGCCGGAAGACGATTAGGCTCAACCACAAGGGAGTCAGCTAATCGCCGGCATGCAACAGTGCAGGTATGGTGCATGACTAACACATGCAACCCCTACCAGGTCATCGACACATAACCCAACCTATCATGCACAGGTCATATGTATGCATCATAACCCAATCAATCCTATAACCAAACACACGTGCAAGTATGAATAGTATCAACCAATGCAGATATCAAGTGACATACCACAATAACCCAATCAGTCCATATCTAGATACACGTGCAAATATGACTAGAATCAACCAATGCAACCATACAATGGTATGCTAATACCTATCCTCATACTCATGCTCATACCAATGCTATACAGAGTCAGATAACAAATACACGAGACTGTATAGAAGTAAATGTAGATCATATCCAAGGTCAAGCATAAGTATCAAGCAGGATAACAAAACGGTAGCAGATAAAGGTCAATATCAGCCTACTGCATAAATAACATCTAGCCATGCATAAAGGTAAAGTGGACTACAAAATACAAGCAAGAAGTACCCGCCTCCAAGAATGAAGTCCGTATCAAGCAGAAAGAACCACCCGTCAATAATCCGCAATAATAGATCCAATCAAGTCCCTGTGTAAAGGACACATTTTAATTAGCTATTACAAAATTAGTAACTAGCTAATTAATCCCTAATCCGTTCTAGGGTTAACCTAATTATTCCCCTTTCCATTTCAATTATTCCTAATTAAATGGAAGTTCTCTAGTTATTCCTCGTGATTAGAATTAGGTCCAAATCCAAATTCACCACGCTTAATCATTAGGTTTAAGTTTCAAAACTAAACCTAACCCCAACCTCAACTCCAAGCATTCAGGTAACAACACCACCCAATCTAATACAAGGTTATCTAAATTGATACAAACGGATCAATAAGAATTACCTTCACAACAAAACCTTACAACATCACAAAGCTTGCAAAGTTCAATACCATCACAACACTTACCTACTGGAGGTCACAACCACATGGCAAGCATAGATAGTGAGTTGCATACACTCTCCCACTTAACTCCACCCGTGATCAGATCTCCAAAACAGCAAGATCCAACCTCCAATCCAACTCCTTCTTCCTGATCAAATAGGAAACTAAGTCATCGGATCACAACATCAAGCTAGGGATACATATCTACTCAACATGAATTGGTTTTAAGAAGAGTTCAAACCAATTACAATCCCTTACCTCAAATCCCAATTGTAGACCCTCAGCACACGCAGAAGATGCGGGATTGGAGCCCTAGTTCCAATTCCAATTTTCGGAATCCGATCTGCCCGCACCCACAAGGAATCGATTTATACCCAACCTCAGATTCAATTATTGTCTATGGAATCGACAGTGCATCAGCTAGAGGAACCCTTACCCTAGTGGCTACCGGCATCGCTCCCTTTGCCGGCTTGCCCCACAGTGGCCCGTAAGCTATGGGAAGAAGAAGAATCGTATTGAGTAGGTAGCACAAGAATCCTTCAGACGGAAGGACTGACTCAAGCTCTCCGCTCCCCTGTGCGTGGAGGCGTCCTCGAGTGAAGCTGCCGACGGAGCAAGGATCGGCTAGGGAAAGATGAGGAAGGAGGTACGGCAAGCTAGGGCCTCAGTGATCGGAAAGCAGGGGAAACGAGATGAGATCGCAAAGGAGGAGTTCGGCTTTCGGTTGCGGCGAATGAAGAGGAGGAATCGGGCGTCGGCTGTTGGGTTCGGGCTAGGGCAGCGAGCAGCGATCAGTTGTGGAGGAAGCGACGGCTAAAAGTTGACTTAAGTACTGGGACTTTTGCACTTTGGTCCAAGCAATTTTAGTCTAATCGCAATCTCATCCTTAGGGTTTATAATTCCCTATCCATCAAACCCTTAAAGTATAAATTTTTCTACCCATTTAACCCCTTTACATTGTCCAAGAGCACGGAAAATTCCAGAACTTTTCCGAAGAATTTTCCGGAGCGGAATAAAAAGTGTCGGATTTAACAAAAATTAACTTGAAATTTTATTAGATATATAATTTGATTTAGTTTTTTAATCTTAAAATCAATTGATTTCCCTCACGGAGTGCGCTCCTCACGTGCAGTCCACGGCCGACTATATGTTGCCCCAAATTTAATCATGAAATTTAGGATTTCAGTGATGAAAAAAGGAAAATGAAGGCGCAAAGGCTTTGTAGAACGAAAATTATGGGTTTAGGGCAAAAATATTAAGAGAAAAATTTAAGGGAAATAAATATAAGAAGAAAAAAATTGATATAAATAAAATTAAGAATATTTTTAAAAAAAAAAAAGCGGTGTGTTGCAATAAGAGCAATTTACAACAATAATTTCTACAAATCAACACTAAAATTATGCAATAGATGTAGTTTAAATATCAACTATACACTATTAGAGTAGTAGAAACGATTTATAACAATATTTTACATAATTCTATTAAAAAAAATTCAATATGAACAGTTTGAAAATTATTCCTAGAAGTTAGAATAGTATTTTACATAATTCTATTCAAAAAAATTCAATATGAGCGGTTTGAAAACTATTCCTAGAGTAATAGAAACGATTTATAACAGTATTTTATATAATTCTATTCAAAAAAATTCAATATTAGCTGTTTGAAAATTATTCTTAGAAGTTAGAGAAATAGAAACGGTTAGTAGCAGTGTTTAATCTAGAATCGCTACTAAAAATATCCAATATTAACGGTTTTAATATTATTTCTAATAGTTGTATCATTAAGAGTGATTTTTTCAATTTGATGCCAAAATTATTCAACAATAATGGTTTCAAAATTGTTCTTGTAGGTTAGACAATAGAAATAGTTGAATTCAAATCGATTTGATTGATCGATATTAAAGGATGATATTAAAATCACTCCTAAGTCATTGTTCCTATATAGGTTTTTTTTTTTAAAAGCGGAGATGCTTTAAATGTTCACTTAAAAATATATATACCTACACCTCTGTATATATATTATAAACATAATTATTTTAGAAACAAAAAATTATAGTCAAATTAATAACTTGTTTAAAATTTTAATTTATAAATTATGTAATAGAAGTTTATTCAAGAGTTTTTTATGTAATAAATTATTTTAAAATTTCCAATATTATTTATTTATTTATTTCTAAGTGAATAAATTTGATTTTCTGATTTTATTAGGTAGACAATTTACTAAACTAAAATTAACTTGAAATTTTATTAGATATATAATTTGATTTAGTTTTTCAATCTTAAAATCAATTGATTTCCCTCACGGAGTGCGCTCCTCACGAGCAGTCCACGTCCACGACCGACTATATATTGCCCCAAATTTAATCATGAAATTTAGGATTTCGGTGATGAAAAAAGGGAAATGAAGGCGCAAAGGCTTTGTAGAACGAAAATTATGGGTTTAGGGCAAAAATATTAAGAGAAAAACTTAAGGGAAATAAATATAAGAAGAAAAAAATTGATATAAGTAAAATTAAGAATAATTTTAAAAAAAATAAAAACGGTGTGTTGCAATAAGAGCAATTTACAACAATAATTTCTGCAAATCAACAGTAAAATTATGCAATAGATGTAGTTTAAATATCAACTATACACTATTAGAGTAGTAGAAACGATTTATAACAATATTTTACATAATTCTATTAAAAAAAATTCAATATGAACAATTTGAAAATTATTCCTAGAAGTTAGAACAGTATTTTACATAATTCTATTAAAAAAAAAATCAATATGAGCGATTTGAAAACTATTCCTAGAGTAATAGAAACGATTTATAATAATATTTTATATAATTCTATTCAAAAAAATTCAATATGAGCTGTTTGAAAATTATTCCTAGAAGTTAGAGCAATAGAAACGGTTAGTAGCAGTGTTTAATCTAGAATCGCTACTAAAAATATCCAATATTAACAATTTTAATATTGTTTCTAATAGTTGTATCATTAAGAGTGATTTTTTCAATTTGATGCCAAAATTATTCAACAATAATGGTTTCAAAATTGTTCTTGTAAGTTAGACAATAGAAATAGTTGAATTCAAATCGATTTGATTGATCGATTTTGAAGGACGATATTACAATCACTCCTAAGTCATTGTTCACATATAGGTTTTTTTTAAAGCAGAGATGCTTTAAATGTTCACTTAAAAAAATATACCTACGCCTCTGTATTTATATTATAAACATAATTATTTTAGAAACAAAAAATTATAGCCAAATTAATAACTTGTTTAAAATTTTAATTTATAAATTATGTAATAGAAGTTTATTCAAGAGTTTTTTATGTAATAAATTATTTTAAAATCTCCAATATTATTTATTTATTTATTTCTAAGTGAATAAATTTGATTTTCTGATTTTATTATGTAGACAATTTACTAAACTAAAATTAACTTGAAATTTTATTAGATATATAATTTGATTTAGTTTTCCAATCTTAAAATCAATTGATTTCCCTCACGGAGTGCGCTGCTCACGTGCAGTCCACGACCGACTATATGTTGCCCCAAATTTAATCATGAATTTAGGATTTCGGTGATGAAAAAAGGAAAATGAAGGCGCAAAGGCTTTGTATAATGAAAATTATGGGTTTAGGGCAAAAATATTAAGAGAAAAACTTAAAGGAAATAAATATAAGAAGAAAAAAATTGATATAAATAAAATTAAGAATATTTTTTTTAAAAAAAAACGGTGTGTTGCAATAAGAGCAATTTACAACAATAATTTCTGCAAATCATCACTAAAATTATGCAATAGATGTAGTTTAAATATCAACTATACACTATTATAGTAGTAGAAACTATTTATAACAATATTTTACATAATTCTATTTAAAAAATTCAATATGAACAGTTTGAAAATTATTCCTAGAAGTTAGAATAGTATTTTATATAATTCTATTTAAAAAAATTCAATATGAGCGGTTTAAAAACTATTTCTAGAGTAATAGAAACGATTTATAACAGTATTTTATATAATTCTATTCAAAAAAATTCAATATGAGCTGTTTGAAAATTATTCCTAGAAGTTAGAGTAATAGAAACAATTAGTAGCAATGTTTAATCTAAAATCGCTACTAAAAATATTTAATATTAACGGTTTTAATATTGTTTCTAATAGTTGTATCATTAAGAGTGATTTTTTCAATTTGATGCCAAAATTATTCAACAATAATAGTTTCAAAATTGTTCTTGTAGGTTAGACAATAGAAATAGTTGAATTCAAATCGATTTTGAAGGACGATATTAAAATCACTCCTAAGGCATTGTTCCTATATAAGTTTTTTTTTTAACCAGAGATGCTTTAAATGTTCACTTAAAAAAATATACCTACGCCTCTGTATTTATACTATAAACATAATTATTTTAGAAATAAAAAATTATAGTCAAATTAATAACTTGTTTAAAATTTTAATTTATAAATTATGTAATAGAAGTTTATTCAAGAGTTTTTTATGTAATAAATTATTTTAAAATTTCCAATATTATTTATTTATTTATTTCTAAGTCAATAAATTTGATTTTCTGATTTTATTAGGTAGACAATTTACTAAACTAAAATTAACTTGAAATTTTATTAGATATATAATTTGATTTAGTTTTTCAATCTTAAAATCAATTGATTTCCCTCACGAGTGCGCTCCTCACGTGCAGTCCACGGGCCGCCTATATGTTGCCCCAAATTTAATCGAAGACATCTGTCTCATCACTAGGGTTTGCACCAACAGAGCGGAAGCTTCGATTCCCTCCTCTCGCCCGTCGCCCATCCGGGACGTACTACTATTTTTACGGTTTTCCAGTCGAATCCTTCGTGGTTTTCCGATCGAATCCTTCGCCTTCTCTTTCTCCTACAGGTTGGATTTCTGTCCTTGGATCTGAAATGCCCCCGCCTTTGCTCGTATTTTTCTATTATTTCTTCTTGAAGATCTCGGTTTTCTATCTCTAATCATGTGGTTTTTTTTGTTTCTTTCTATCAGAAATATTGCTTGACATGTTTATATGTATTTTCGTTCGTATTATGACCTATTTACTTTGATGCAATGAGATCAGTTTGTGTGCCTGCTAAAGATTAAGTTTTCTGACGTTTCTATCGCTTTGACCACTTGATATAGGTTAGGGAGTCTGATACGCGATTAGTAACAAATCTCTAGCTACCTTACATGACTCAATGCTGAAGCTTTGATAACAATGTCTGTCTGAGTTTAATACTGTTTACATTAGTCTGTCTTTGCTTATTGTCTGAGTGTCATGGTTTCTTTACTTTTAAAATAGGGGCTATCTAGGCGGTATTTGTTAGCTTGCATCTTCTTTCAGGTTAAGTTAATTTAATATAGTTGATATTGGAAATTCGAGATCTGATCTGCTGAGTTCATTGGCGTATGGTTATACAGTGTAGAAGTTTGCTAAATATTTGATAATTCAGGAAGGCATCATGTGATGCCTCTTCAATCACAGGCATTACTATTAATTGTTGGATGCTAGTAGAGTTAACATACTTCTTGCTACATTTGATGAACTTCTCATGCCAAAAACCATTGCAGTGCTATTCTGTTACACTCCAAAATATTCATGTGACTGGAAACATTTAGGAGCCACATGATCTCAAGTACCTGTCAAACATGAAATTGTTCTTCCTAGAAAGATTGCTGTTATATTGTTTTTTCACAATAATTTGAACTAATGTTGTATGTATTGTTTCTGTTGGTATGATAATCTCTTGTCATTAGTGACTTTCAATAAGAAATGATGAATTTTGGCTGCTATTTTTCAGATTTCTGATGAGGAGGTACAGTCCACCTTACCATAGTCCACCCAGGAGGGGTTATGGTGGTAGAGGAAGAAGTCCACCGAGGAGAGGTTATGGGGGTGGGTATGGTGGGAAGGAACAGGGATCTGGCAGCCTTTTGGTTCGGAATATTCCTCTAAATTGTCGGTAATGTATCTCGTAACACTTTTTTTTCGCAATTATTTGATTACTATAAATAGATAATTTATGCGTGTATCTGTTCTGATGGCCAATCAACAACAGTAAATTTATTCGAGAATCCTTTTTATTGTCCTACAGGCCTGAGGATCTTCGAGCTCAATTTGATAGATTTGGTCCTGTTCGAGATGTTTATCTGCCAAAGAACTACTATTCTGGGTATGTTTATGTTGGTTTTACTAGTGATATTTATCATTTTGCATGTATCTGTTTGATTTTTACAAGATTAATGGTTCGTAGTATTTTCTAATATTTGGTTTTTGGGATCTAGTGTTTTATTTGTTCTTAATACTTGGGATCTTTTAAAAGATCTTAAATTAAGGCAAGCTATCACAGTTAGTCTACTTAAACCATGGTTGACTTCTCAAGCTATATTGAACGTGTTTAGTTTCTTGCTGTATGTTTAAATTGGCTCTTAAAAGGCATTCTGTTTGTGAAAAATATGGTATTTTTAAAATGCATAATTTGCTACTATTCTTTTTTTCTTTTCAATATGAATTAATTGTTCAAATGATTCTCAGGGATGTTTTGACTTGAAGTAAATAGAAGCCATGCATTTGTTGAAGAACACTCTTTATCATTGCATAATATGTTCTTTTTGTTGAGGATTAGTGTTTTGTTCAAATCAAGAAGTCCCTGTTTGAAGAGAACTAAGTTCCTCGTCAAGTTTAGTTTTGTAAAGCAAAGATAGGAACCTGAACCTTTTGAAGTGAGTTTGACAAGAAGATAATCGGAGGATTATATTCTAAAGTGCTCCATAGTGTGCATTCGAGTGAAGAATATGACATGCAAATTATAAAGTGATTGTAGAAGATACTCGAAGACATTAGAGTTTGATTGGTAACCCCTTTCCTGACACTTGAGCATCTTTTTGCTGGTGTGTTATTTGTCATTGTCTGTGATCCTTCAACAAGTGTGCAAGACATATTATGTGATTGCTCCATTCCGGTAAACTTAGCAACATGGAGATTTTTCCCACCTTTTCCTAATGTTATGAATAAATTAAATTATGTTTGTTTTCTGATAAGTAGCTATCATGTTGCAGAGAGCCACGTGGCTTTGCATTTATAGAGTTTGTTGATCCTTATGATGCTTCAGAGGCACAATATCATATGAATAGGCAAGTGTTTGGTGGTAGGGAGATAACTGTGGTTGTTGCAGCTGAGTCAAGGAAAAGGCCAGATGAGATGCGTAAAAGAGGTAGAGTGAGGTATTTTTCTCGCCTTCATGTTTTATTGTTTTCTTTTATTTTACTTCTTTTTATTCTTAATCATGGTATAGCATGCTACTAATATACTTGCAATTCTTTACCTTTTGCTAGAGGGCCATCTGGTTATGATCATCGCCGCCCTTCTCATCATGGTAGGTTTTTTTTTTTCCTTTTTGCAATTTTTATAATATAAATTTCTTATGTGCTTTCTTTAAGTAATAGTTCTGACATGGTACTGTACTTTCATTCTGGTTTGTTTCTAATACATTTTTCCATGTGCAAATTTGCTAAAATATTAATTTTTCATCAAATTTCGAGTAGGAAATTCTATGCTTTTACTTCTGTTAAACTTGAATTGTATTTCTTGTCAAATTACTAAGCATAATTTGTGATAATATAACTTCAGAATCTGAAAACATGATACGAGAAATCAGTGATATCCTAAGCTTTGGTTCCAGCATATTTTAATTCGAAAATTAGCATGTAGAAAAATGAAAAGGAGACCCAAGGACGTTTTGAGATTATCCAATTCATGAGTGGCTTCTTTATTCATTCAACCATTATGTAAATACTCTTTTCTGCAGTTTTTTTGTTGGATCTCATTGGTTATCACGTAGTTCATCAAACTTCATAAATTTTTACTGCTATACTTGCTTTCTTGTTTCAACAAATATGTGCCTTTCCTTTTTATACTTAACCAGTACACTACCATTTGCACCACCAATTCAAGGATCTAATATTTTTGTTGGGTACCTCATGGTTGTCAAGATTATGCTTGTACCTTAGAATCTTAGGATTTTGCCGTCCAAATTGGCTTTAACACCCCATATCCTACTTCCAATGGTTTATGGATTTGGTTGGGATATCATAAATCTACAATCTGATTCACCTTTTCTAAATAGAATCTTGAACCTAGTAAAGTTGACTCAATGGGATATACTTTTATTCACAATGCTTGCTATAAGAGAATAATTTCAATTGCTTTAAATTTTTTTAAATTTCTTAACGAAGTATTTTTGCTCCATTTGTTATCTTGAAAGTAACCATTTACCACATGTTTATGTAAGACCATAATATTTATTGCTTTCATTTTATATTGCTAGTGTGAATTATTCTCTGTTATGCTTTGAAAAATCTTATTTAACTAATCAGAAGATCCTACAAAACTTTACGTAGTGGTCAATGGTGGGATAATATGTAGCACGCCCCAAAAAATTATGACTTCAGGGCTTGTAGTTGTGTTGATGCTAGATATCAAAAGTCAAATGGATGTTATTTCTGATTTTAAAAAGTATTATTGTTAAATCGTGGGATTTAGTTTTTTGTTCTGGTCTTATGAGCTGATGCTATAAACGCATCTCTGTTTCTTAGGTATCATCTCAATCCTTACAATCCTGGTTCTAATGTTGGAGGTTATTTTAATTCTAGCTTTGTAGAGACTAGTATATTTTCTCCCAATCCTTTTTAGAGTACTATCTTACATGAAGCTATTTTTTCTTCTTCCGAGTTGAATATAATAATTATTAATGGTTTTACATTATGGTGGTATATAATTTACTTGTTTCTTACAGCAAAATGTGCGGCTGTTTTTTGAAACATTACTAATTTTATGTTACTATTGATTGGAATTAAATACACTGTGGTATCTGATGGTGTGGCCTTGTGTTTGTATTTTAAATTTACAGGACGGTCACGGTCTCGTTCAAGGTCACGCTCACACTCTCCCCGTTATTCTTCAAGGGCTCGACATCATTCACGGTAAGATTATGTGAATTTCTTTATGTTGGAAGTTTCTGAAAAAAATTTCTTTATGAACTATTATTGAATTTTTCAAAAAAAAATTGTTTATTCTCTAGATCATATTCACCTGCACCAAAATCCCGCTATGATGACTATTCTCCAAAGAGAAGGCAACGCAGTCGGACAAGATCTCCAAGAGAACATTCAAGAGAACGCATTGAAGATGATGACCACCGAATCACTTCTCCAAGCTACAGTGATGCTAATAGAAATGGAGATGCTACTGGTTATGATGAGTAAGTTAAACTTGACCATACAAAATTTTATTATGATTTTTTATTTTTATTGTAATGTTATATCTGCTCTCAACTTTTTACCATTCTTGAGGAATTTTACACTACATGATACAAGATCTGCAATATATATAAAGACCATATTTATATGCTGAAGCTATAATGTTGAGTAGAACTAGGAAATATATTGAATGAAAAGAAGCTTCACAGTGTGAATGGGACTTGTATCTGTTGCATA
The DNA here is from genome assembly GCA_024364735.1 of Boesenbergia rotunda. Lineage (NCBI taxonomy): Eukaryota > Viridiplantae > Streptophyta > Magnoliopsida > Zingiberales > Zingiberaceae > Boesenbergia > Boesenbergia rotunda. The sequence goes on along the minus strand of JAGFNQ010003181.1, from coordinate 700,209 downwards.
TAAAAGAAGTTTATGTATTCATACGATAATTTTCTAGTAGCATAGCAAAAGAACCTTTCACTTTTATGAGATTGTCACATCTCGAGGAGTACTTTTGGGTGGTAAGCTCATGCAAAATGATACTACAACAAAATAGAATTTTAAGATTGATAAGGCTTAGTGAGAGAAGCTCCACCTTCTCTCTAGGATTCTTGGTGCTCCGGTGGTGGAAATTTGCGGTGCTCTCCTTCTCCGATGGCTAACCGGTAGTTGGAGGCTGTGGGGTGCATTTGGGTGGCTTCTACAGAGGGTGGAGGTCATTCTCAGAGGTTTCAAGGCACTAGGAATAAAGCTAAGTGGTTCTTTATAGGTTTTCTTGGCTAAAATGTGGAGTTTGTGTAGTCTTTGGAGCTTCCGGTGAGCTTTTGGTGTTTTCTGGCAAACTTTGCCAGCTTCGGCCATCTTCTCCGGCCGGTGGAGGTCATTCTCAGAGGTTTCAAGGCGCTAGGAATAAAGCTAAGTGGTTCCTTATAGTTTTTCTTGGCTAAAAAGTGGAGTTTGTGTGGTTTTTGGAGCTTCCGGTGAGCTTTTGGTGTTTTCCGGCGAACTTTGCCGGCTCCGGCCATCTTCTCCGGCCAGGAGCAGGCCAAGGCATCCCCCCAACCAGGTGCCACGTGGTTGGTTCAGGGGTGGGCGGCAATCCACTAAGAAGGTAAAAGAAACAAGGCATGCAATGAGGTGAGCTCTCATTGGGGGAATTGGGTGGCTATTGTCCTTCCCAAGGGGCAGCTGTAATCATCAATCAAAATGGCCAAGAAAAAGAGGAATTCCAAAGGTTTCAGGTCAAAAAGGAACTAGGGATGTGGCAAGTCAAGATGAGGTGGAAGAACAAATGTCCAATGAAGGTAGCACACCAAGACAAGCAACCAATCCGGCCTTTGAAGTGGAGAATGAGGTGGCTGATGAGGTGGTTGATGATGTGGCGTTTCATGAAGACCCAAGTGAGGAAAATGTTGCTCCTCAACAGGCCCAACACCAAGAGGGAAGCATAGGAGGGCCGGCCATGCCAAGAACATCACCGGAGGAGGCTTTTACGGAGACACAAGCGGAGGAAGCAAATGGACCGACTGCTGGAGTTCGTTGTAATGATCAACCAACTAAAAAGAGATCTTGGGCAAGCCTTTTCAGAGACAATAGGGAGACAAAACAAGCTGTGATGTTGGATCAATATCAAGCCAAAGGTGAAAGGTTAGTTTTTGGTTATGAAGACATTGATAACATGGAAGATACTTTGGGATTTTGTCTTGTTGGATGTTTTATGGGGCAGCGATCGGACAAGAATGGAATTAGTTGGATGGCCAACCGATGGAGAGTTCCGTACAAGTTCTTTATGCATAAGAGCGGATGGATTATATTCCAATTCGAAACAGAGCAAGATATGGACAACGTGTTGACGAAGGGACCATACTTTGTGTATAAGATACCCATTTTCCTCAAAGTCATGCAACAATGTTTCTTGTTCGATGAAGATTGCAGGCTAGTGCCGGCTTGGATTCAAGTGCATGGATTGCCTCCAGACTGTTGGTCGCAAAAAGTCTTGAGTATGGTGGGATCGAAGTTGGAAAACCACTCTATACCGATAAGTTGACACGCACAAGGGAAAGGTTGGAGTATGCAAGGCTTATGGTGGAGATTTCGGCTTTCGGTGAAAGAGTCATAGAAGTGCAATTACACTACCTACGGGAGCACAAACCAACCTAAAGATTGTCTATGAGATGCTACAGGATTTCTGTGACGTTTGTAAGAAAATTGGGCACAAAAATGGGCACTGTGGAGGGGCTGATCGAAATGGACAGCAACATCAAAGGAATGCAAGAAGCCGACCAAGGGAGTACAATGCAAGGGCAAGATCCCAATCTACTCGAGGATGCGGAAGAGCAAGAGGTAACACACGTACAAAGAGACAATGGCAACCTAGGCAACAACAACAACAAGCGCCAAATGACCAACAACAGTAAGATCAACCACAAATGCCGAATGAAGAGCATGACTGTGCGCAAAAAAGTGGACAGCAAGAAGTGTCGAATGAAACAACCCAAGTTGATCAAAATTCCGCGGCAATGGTCCTTCATAGTCCAATTCCTGTAGAGGAAGATTGTACGGGAATGTTTGGGCCAGAGGATGGGGGAGTCCCAAGCACTACTATTCCAAATTCACATCAAAATGCGGCTCCGGAGGTGTTAAAGGAGAAGGGTACAGCAGCTAGGGATGAGGGCTCTCCTCCTTTGGGAGGGTCTTCTTTCCATCAAGGTGAGACTTCTATTCCAAACTACCAATATTACAACAGAAGGGGAAAGCAAAATACAAGGACTACACAGGTGCGAGCAGCCCGCAATGGTGGACAATGAAGATTGCATCCTGGAACTTCAGGGGCTTCCATCAGCCCCTAAAACATGGGGGTGTCCAACACTTCCTAAGGAGCAAAGACATTCAAGTACTAGCATTATTGGAGACAAAGCTTAAAGAAGACGATATTGAACCTATCATGCAAAGAAGGTTCCAAGGTATGAAGTGTGTGCATAATTTTCATATTTCTAATCATGGACGGATCTTGCTTCTTTGGGATGAGCAGCGCGCTGATGTGGATATTATAAGCAAGACGGAGCAATGCATTCATACATATATTCGATGTCGAGTTTCCAGCCGGAGTTTCTATGTTACTTTCATATATGGGCTTCACTCAGTATCCAACAGAAGACAATTATGGGAGTATCTCTTGGAGCGAGGGGGACTCATTTTTGGACCATGGATGGTTATGGGGGATTTCAACTCAATATTGTCAATTCATGAGAAACAAGGTGGCAATCCGGTCACAAATTATGAGATGAGGGACCTTCAAAGATTTGCCCATGGGTGTGGAATGGTGGACCTACGATCTATAGGTTGTTGATTCACTTGGTCTAAAGGTAATGGTGTTGCTTCCAAGTTGGATAGAGCAATGATGAACTCAAAGTGGCTTTTGGAGAATTTTGATGCTTATTCAGAATTTTCGGCCCCGGGATGTCTCTCCGATCATTCTTGCAACACGGTTCACATCCTAGACAAGGAGCGACCAGCAAAGCCTTTCAAGTTTTTGAATATGTGGACTCTACACCAAGACTACAAGAGGCTAGTGGAACACTCATGGGCTACCCCGGTACAAGGAAATGCGCAATTTCGCCTCAAAACCAAAATGTTCAGATTGAAGGTTGTTTTGAGGGAGCTGAACAAGAAGGGTTTTGGGCACATTTCGGAGAAGGCAAAGAGGGCAAATGAGGAGTTAGAGAAGGCACAACAAAGCATACTATCGGGTGGCTCCATATCCGCAAATTATAGTGACATAAGGAGGCGTGCAATTCTCTTATCGAAGGCGGAGAAGATGCACTATCAACAAAGAACAAAGAGCACTTATTTGAGGAGCTCAGACAAATGCACAAAGTTCTTTCATGATGTGGTCAAAAGGAATAACAAGAGGAATGTGATTATTGTGCTTACAAAAAGGAACGGTGAAAGAACAACAAGTATCAAGGAGGTAGCGGAGGAGTTTCTTGATCACTTTCATGGTATTCTTGGGCAACCGGAGGCTTGTTCTCCCTTGGATGGTGCTGCCCTCTCGGGGAGAAAGCTCAATAATGCATAAAAAGACTCCCTCATTCAATCGGTTGGGATGGAGGACAGAGGACATCAAAAATGCATTACATGATATTGGGAGTGAAAAAGCCCCTGGTTCGGATGGTTTTGGAGCTCAGTTTTTCACTTTCTCATGGGATATTGTGGGAGAGGATTTTGGGACTGCGGTACAAGAATTCTTTGGGACAGGTAACCTTTTGAAACAATGGAATCATTCTCTAATATATCTTGTGCCAAAAAGTGATCATGCAGATAGTGTTTCGGATTACCGCCCCATCTCTTGTTGCAATACTTTTTATAAGGTCATTGCAAAGATATTAGCAACAAGGCTTTCTATGGTGATGGGTTTCTTGATCGATCCGACACAAGCGGCTTTCGTCCAAAGAAGGAGCGTTGGGGACAACATTTTCCTTACCCAAGACCTACTAAGGAAGTATGCCCGCAAGTGGATTTCTCCAAGATGTATGGCCAAGGTGGACTTAAAGAAGGCTTTCGATATGCTCAATTGGGATTTTCTTATGGAGGCGCTTGTTGGTTTTGGTTTTCTCCAACAGTTTTGTGCTTGGATTAAACAATGTGTGACAACGACGACATATTCTATATGCCTAAATGGAGGTGTTTATGGCTTCTTTGGTGGAAGAAGGGGACTAAGGCAAGGTGATCCACTCTCACCACTTCTTTTTGGCTTATGTGTGGAGGTCTTATCAAGAAGAATCAAGGATATATCTATGTCACCATCCTTCCATTTTCATCCAAGATGCAAAGAGGTGGGCATCACGCATCTCATATATGCGGATGATCTTATGCTATTTGCTAGAGCGGATTTTTCCTCTTTAAGGCTTCTTGCGGGCTGTTTGGAGGGGTTTGGAAACGAGGCGGGTTTAAGAGCAAATCCACTAAAATCACAGCTTTATATAGCGGGAGTTGATGGCAATACAAAGGCCGAATTGTTGGGAATCTTGGGGTTTCAAGAAGGGTCCTTTCCCTTTAGATACTTGGGTATTCCACTAGCGGCGGAAAAACTTCGAATTGCAAACTATGTGGCTCTTTTGGATGTGATTACAAGAAGGATAAGCAAGTGGCTGAAGCACTCTCTATCGTATGCGGGGAGAATAGAGCTTGTCAAAACGGTTCTCCAAGGAATGGAATGCTATTGGTTTTCAATGCTCTCTATACCGGGTGGAGTAATAGACAAGATCAAAGCTATTTGTCGGCTATATGTATGGGATTCAAAGTATCCTCCAATTGCTTGGGACACACTTTGTATGCCAAAGGAAAATGGGGGATTTGGACTTCGGAACTTACTTGCATGGAATGAAGCTTTGCTTGCTAAAGTCTTATGGGATGTTCAATCAAGAAGAGACACACTATGGGTCAAATGGGTGCATCATCATTATGTGAAAGGGGCTGATTTTTGGGCATTGAATGCAAGGGCTATGGATTCACCCTTGATCAAAAGGTTGGTAGAAATTAAAGAGAAAATCAAGCATCTTTCAAATAGGGAAGGGGAGGCAAATATGAGAATGATGGATTGGTTCGTTATGGAAAAGAAGGGTGTTGGAAAAACCTATGGTTTCTTTCATGGTGCTAATCTAAAACCCCCATGGGTGGCAAACCTTTGGAGGCTGGAAATCATGCCAAAGCACCGTTTTATTATGTGGCTCTTAATACATAGGAAACTTCGCACGGCGGATAGAATGTCATATGAGAATAACAAGACATGTCAGGTGTGTCGGCAAAAGGAGGAAACAATGGATCATCTCTTCTTTGAATGTCCTTTTGCTTGTGCGCTTTGGGGGAAGGTAAAACAGTGGCTTAACATCAATTTTAGCTTCAACAAAATGGAGGAGCTGCTGAATGGTATGAGAAGAAGATATAAAAGAGCTGGGAGGAAAGTCAAAGCACGATTTCTTAGCATCTCAAGTGTCATATATCATGTATGGTTAGCCCGCAACAAGTGCAAGGTTGAGGGGGTGCCGCCTAGCATTGATGGAGCCTTTAGGAAAGTGCAAATCCATGTTCATAGGGTTGTAGACCTAGCCGGCACGGATAAAGGAGCTGCTGTTCGGTGGAAGGAAGTTGCTGCCCAATGAGTTCTAATGGGTATAGAGGGTCTTAGATACCTCTATTATGCTCTTAGATGATGGTGCTTACGATGTAAATGTTGATTGATGCTTTGCCCACTTGTTTAGGGCTGTTTTGTATTGTCTTTATGATGTAAACCTCATGGAGGTGGCTGGGATCTGAGGGTGAGTTGTGATGTGAAATTATGGGATGTATGGGGACCTAATGGGATAATGACCTCTTCTTTGGAGGCCTAGTCCCATGCCCCGTGTTTTGACCCGTGGATTGAGACCTTAACCTCATGAAGCGTGATTTATACATATGAACCTTTTCAAAAAAAAAAAAAAAGAATTTTAAGATTGATGCGTGATGCTATTAGGAAACGAATTAAAAAGATCTCATTATTTTCTGAGCAATTATCTGTGCAATACTTTCCCAGATTATAGGATGAGAGAGATACATGTTAATATGTTGTTTTGGCATATCCAAACCATCAAAGCAAACACTTTAGGCATATAGTCTTACCTAGAGTTTGATTACAGGAAAAATGGTGGGGCACTTGGCTTGCCATTGTTTGTAATGCCGACATCTCTAATACCATTGCGTGTTTCTACGTGGTCTTTGAGTTGGTTCTGTTTTAGTCCATGCATGATCCAAATGATTATAATGTAAATGCTTTCAATATGCTGAAAAGTAAATGTCTATTTCAGTAAAGCTTTATATCCCAGAATTGCTTGTTTTGCCTACTAAAGTATATGGCTATTAGCATTTAACCTTCTGATATCCCTAGTATATTCCACAAAATGCTAAAAAAAACTCTGCCACATTGATTAACCAAAAGGAGAGTTACCTTTAATGTAAATATTTAATTCTGGCCTATGATTACTGTATTATTCTGCTTCATGTATAGTAAGCCTTTGCATGATGCTGAGGGATCGCGATCCCATCGGAGATCACCTAGGCCAAAACGTCTCTCAGTTTCGCCTCCTGGTTCAAGATCCAGATCTGCTGATTCCAGTCCTAGATGAAACTGAGTGAAAAAAGGTATGACTTGTTTCTGTTCTAAAGTTCTTGGATGACGATAACAATGTATCTCATCTCTTGCATGGTAACCAGGAGCTGGATCACACTTGCAAGTCTGAAGTCTCGTTGTGGATGAGTTGTAGGATTTTGTGGTTTGATTATTGTAAGATATTTGACATGGATTGTGATGTTACTTAAACTCTTCTGAGAACAGCTTCAGCTTAGTAACAGATTTGCCTTAACTTTTAACTAATTGGTTTGCCCAAAAAGTTATCATCTTTGAGATTAGATTTCATTGCTATCACCATGAATTGTTTTTTAATGAAATGCAATCCGAGCTTTACTACGTGCTATCACTTGTTCCATAACTTTTGAGAAATGTCTCTTGGGAATATTTGTTTTGCCCCTTATTTAATTACTTGGCATTTGATGATATTTAATTTTGAATTATTTTTTTACATTATGTATATGTGTGATTATATTATTTGGCAACGCAAGTACTTGGTTGATTAAATAGCATTGGACTTATTATAATCCTTTTAAAATATTAGATTAGATTATATTATGGATAATATAGTATCATTATTTCTCAAGTTCCTTAGGTTTGAAAGTCAAAACTCTTTGTGTCAACTTCACATTTTTGAAATTAGACCACCTTGAAAAGTCAAACCAATTTCATTTGACTCGATTTGGATGGGATAGTGATTTTTTGGGGGTATATCGATTTCGTTGATTCGATTATGTGGGAAATAATTTTGTGAAATCTGTTTGGTGATTATTCTTCAGGTTATATTGAAAAAAAAATCCAACTAATAAGATGTGAATTATTAAAAAAATAATATAAAAGATATTTGAATCTTTCTACGTTAGTCATCCGGGTAAACAAAAAAATTATCTGTTTAGAATAATATCATGTGATAATTTCGGAGAAGATCACCTGGCAGAATTCTGTTCTAAAAAGTGAGATCCATACAAAATTTCAACGCATAATGAGGAGAAATAATATAAAAGATATTCGTACTCTCTTATATAAAAGATATTCTGTTTTTGAACTTTTAACTATATAAAAAAAAATCGTACATGATCTAATCGACCAGAAAAGTATCCCGATGTAATTTGCATTTAAAAATAAAGTGATTTAAAATCATATTTTAAAACAGGTATATAAATTTTGAAAAAAAATAACATTTTTAAAGAGGTGTAAAGAAAAATATATATATTTTAAATATCTTATTCCTCAGAATATTTGTTGTTTCCCAATTGCTCTTTCCTTCTGCTTCGATCAATCCCTATATAAGGCTCCCCAATCCATCAATCTAATCCTTCTCCTTTGTCGATCCATTACTCTCTTCCTCTTGGATGGCGGCAGCGAGCCAGGCAAGCCTCCTGTTGCAAAAGCAGCTCCGCGGTAAGCATCTCGATCCTTCAGTCCGATCGCTCTGTGATTCTTGCTCGTCGCGTTTGCAGTCCGATCGCTCTGTCCTTCTTGCTCGTCGCGTTTTCTACTTTTCGATTGGGGGTTTTCTTGCTGCTTACGACTCTCTTTCTTTTTCCATTTTTCTGCTCAGATCTCGCGAAGAACCCTGTCGACGGCTTCTCTGCTGGCCTGGTCGACGACAGCAACATCTTCGAGTGGAACGTCACAATCATCGGGCCACCGGACACGCTATAGTGAGTGATCGTTTCGGAGTCGTAGTTTATTATGGATGGATTGATCGTATTTCGTTCAAAATTGTTCCTTTTCATCTTGATCGGTGCCCTGCTATTTGACATGTTATGTCGCTTCTCATTGGACGGATCGTCTCAAGGCTAACAGGGCTTGTGTTTATTAGTTGATGGATTGATTGTGCTTTGTTCAGAATTGTTTCTTTTCTTCTTCATTGGCGTCCTGGGATTTGTGCACAACTTTTTTTTCCGTATTTAATTTTTCTTCCTCTTTTATCATTCAGTGAACAAAATGGGGCGCTGGGGCGAGCGATTCGCCTTTTGCCACCATTCAGTGAACAAAATGCCCGTATTTCGAATTATGTACCGCTTCTTTTTTTGGTGGTTCATAACAATACTAACTGGACTTCCGATCGATTAGTTGAGGGATTGATTGTGCTTTTCTCAAAATTGTTCTTTTTCTTCTTTATTTGCGTCGTGGGATTTTCCATGAAATATTCTATATTTCGTAGTTGATCGGTTTTTGCCCCTTTTTTCTGCATTCAAGTGAATAAAACGCCTTGCTATTACGAATGTTATATTAATTCTTTATTAGTTCAGGCTGGTTATATTGTCTAGTTTCTAGATTGAATTTGATCTTTTGGCTAGAAATCAATTTTCTGCCTCCAGCTCTTTTGGTGAATGATAAATTGAAGATCTCAAGCTATATGTAATAATTGAAGAGGAAACTTAGCGTGAGGCACTCCTTAATGCAAGCAGTCCTTGAAGGATCATGCCATCCACTACAAATTTGAGTCCAGCCTCACAACAGTGTGCAACTGCTATTAATCCTATATCAATGGATGGCAAATGGATCCACTTCATCGGCTATGTGTGAAGGGGGATGCATTAAAATTTTTTTCCCAAACTGAGTTTTTATACAACCACAGTGGGTGAACAACACCCAAGTAGTATTTCATTGTTAGGGTAGTTTAATCTTTATCAATCTTTTAAAAAGGGCAAGTGACTAATGATATTCACGTTTTGCATTTCATTATATTGGATGCATTAAATTCCATCACGTTTTGCATTTCATTATAATGCAAGGGATAAACCAATTTCCCTTTTATCCAACGTTTAAACTTGATTTTTCATTTGCTTTCTCTCAAATATTTGCAGTGATGGTGGCTATTTTAATGCAATTATGAGCTTTCCATCCAACTATCCTAACAGTCCTCCTACAGTTCGATTTACATCAGAGATGTGGCATCCCAACGGTGAAAATATATTTTTGTTAACTAAATCATATTCCTTTTTCTTATTGTTGGATGATCCATATCAATGAATGCATCTGCAATGTGCAGTTTATTTGGATGGTCGTGTTTGCATTTCTATTCTTCACCCTCCTGGTGATGACCCAAATGGTTATGAGCTTGCTAGTGAGCGTTGGTCACCAGTGCACACGGTACTATCTTTGTTGCAAGTGGCAACTTATAATTTTGTATTTTACAATGTTTTTGATATGTTATTGTTATTGTCTTTTTTTTTCCATTTTTTGTTTTTACCCCACATAGTTGGGATTTTTGTTGATCTTATTTTCATTGTCATAAAGTTAAGCTTCTGGTGTTTAAAAATAAGATATGTGACCCTGAAATTTCTAATTACAAGCAATATGAAAAAAATATTTAGTAATGCACTGTGGACTAGATCTTTGAACATTCATATACACTAAGGGAGTAGGGGGTAAGTAGAAAAGTGTAATGCTGCTAGTTATGACTTCTTAGTTATTTGTTTGTAATATGATTTCTTAGTAAACGAAGAAAGTAAATGAAAACCAAGACAACATATTTAAAAGGATAATAGCCCTTAACCATAAAGTGACTCAAACTTCATAAAGTTCACCTTTCTTTATTGGAAACCACACTTTCTCCATTGTCACTAGGAATAAGATAGAGGCCCCCAAGGTTGACATAGTTGGTAACTGCATGGGCGTTGCTCCAATAAGTCTTGGGGTCAATTCCCAGGGGGTGCAAAATACCTTGTTGGGTGCCTAACTCCCCCACGCAAAGGGCTATTGTACCCCTCTGTGATTTACCTGCCTGTATCTAGCTGGGGTCCGACGATACTGGGTGAGTGTTATCATCTTTTGCACCAACTAGGAATAAGATAGGGAAGAAAATATATCAGTCTCATTTTCTTGAGTAGCTTCCCTCCAAAATATAAGGCGGACACAAGGATGATAATAGAGCAGAATATGAGGGGCCGGGTATTTCAATTCCCACCTTGCCCCATATAGGAAGGATGGTGCAAGGTGAACAAGAATTTTTTTAATTTTTTTTTTCCCCAACTTGCACCACATGTGCAGGCACAATCTGGTCGAGTTCTTGATAGGAGCGGGGCAAATTATCATACCAAGACAGTTTAAAGAGGCTTCTAATGGAATGAGATGGTAATCTATTTGATATAAACAATATTTCTCAATATTCTCTTCCTTCACAGAATCAATGACAAAATACAAACATGGTAAATTATGGCAAGGCAAACTGGCACAAATAGATATGTATATCAAATAAATTAAAAAATTTAGTAATTTTAACTAACTTTACACCATATAAATAGCTTTTAAAATGTCAAATCAAATTTATTTCATAGTCCTTGTACTCTATTGGTTGATATAATGTAATTTTGATGCCTGATTTTACATGATTATCAAAATCTTTTTTTTCATGTTCATTTGCTGTTTGTTTTCTTTTTGCTAGCAATGCTTCAGGAAATTAATTGGTTAATGGATGTAGTTTTCCTTGTTAATTAATTGGATAGCCGACCTACCTAGGGGGATAAGGCTCGGTGGTTGTTTTTGTTGTTGTATTGGTTTATTAATTGGAGTTAGTTTATGTTCTAATGCAGGTTGAGAGTATAGTTTTGAGTATTATTTCTATGCTATCAAGTCCAAACGATGAATCTCCTGCAAATGTTGAAGCTGCAGTAAGTGAAGCTGACACTTAGCTGTTATTCCATGCATTTTATTCTATGCCCTATAAATGTGCTTTATTTGTGAAAGCAACTGCAAAATCTTTTTTTGCCACTGAGTCTGGCTGATATCCAACTTATTCTCATTCTTTTTTTTCTTTCCTAGTTTCTCTCATCAGCAAAATCTTAATCCGTCGTTCAACCAACACCATTTTGGATTTTCTGCTATTTGTTCAAACTTTAACCTTGCATGCCATGACAACTTCAGATAGTAGTTCATTTGGCATCTATAGAGTTTTTGTTCAACCTCAATAATTTATTTTGAGGTTTCCTCTGATATCTCTACCTTTTGTTTTGTTACATTCTGGCGTAGGAGAGAATCATGTAGGAGAGCTTCTAAGTGATGATCACTGTTAAGTTAGCGTTCGATAAGTAAGCAATTATAAGCGGTGATCACTGTTACTTTTAGAAATACTGATCATCTGTCATTTCTAGTGATTAACTGCGCCCTTAATTACCTCTCTTGAAAACTTATCAGGGCATTCATTGAAGCAAGAAATTCAGAAGAAACTTTCATTTCTTGTTATAGTAGAAAGTGATTCTTGATATTTGAGGCTTTAGTATCGTTAAGTAATTGATTCTTTCGAACAAAGCTGTGAACCCGTATGCCCTTTTCATATGATCTTTCTAGCTGTAGCAAAATTTCCCAGTTGCAATTATTCCCTCAACATTATCAATTTAACAAATTAGGAGTTATGGTAAACACCCTCACCGTTGATTGTTATGAATATTTAGACTTGATATTATTCTACATTGATTTGATACACTACCAAGCAGAAGGACTGGAGGGATCGAAGGGATGAATTCAAGAAAAAAGTAAGCCGTGCAGTCCGACGCTCCCAGGAAATGTTGTGAACTCAAGAGTTTAGTTCAGCATCAAGACAAACCGCAGATAGTGTTTTATCTTCGGCTATCCTTGCTGTTGATTGCTCAAAGCCTCTGTACATTTTCCCATTTAACTTGGTTTGTAATTCTTCTCAAAGAGTTGTTGATAGGTTGTTATTTAGTAGGTTATTTAAAGATTGATTTCTGGTCATTGATTATTATGGTTTATGATACTCGATAATCTAATCTTTTTTGTTTAATTAATGAGTCTGTTTCCCATGTTTCACTGAGAACTCTATCAGTATATTATTCATTGAAGTCATAGCAGGATTTGTCAAAAACTAATATGAAAATTTGCTTGAATTCTCGCAAATTTTTTTGTAGCATGTTCTTCATTTCAAGCAAAACTTTCTTTGTTTAACCGAGAAACAAAGGGAGAAAGTCATATTCGGCGCTAGTCACATGATGATGAATATGAAGATTGGATGAATATTTTTAACTTATGTCCCAAATCAAGAGAAATATCATATGGGCACCCTTTTTTTTCAAAGAAAGTCAAATGAGTGTTTCTCTTTATCCGGGCAGAAGGAACTCAGGTTACATGTATAAGTCAAGATAGACGGCTGACGTGGAGAGGACAAGTCAAGACCCATGGTCGGTATGAAACGGGCAGAGCGGGGTTTCATTCCCTGATAAGAAGCCAATCAGGAATATCTCACCCGAGTCCTCGTAAAAATAACTCTGCAGAGACTAGGAGTTCCAATCAAGCGAAGAAGTAGGCAGTCAGTCGAGCAAACCCAACATGATAATTTCTTTAGGCGGCCAACCTCAAACTCCTCTTGGTGACCCAAGTTTACTGCAGGAGTCCAAGCGAGAAGATATGTTTTCCCAATTCGGCAAACCCTATGACCAAGCCCTTAGGGGCAAGTGTCGCCTGATGGGCCTAGAGCCTCAATCCCTTAGGGGCAAGTGTCGCCTGATGAACCTAGAGCCCTCATGGGCCTTGCGACCTTGTTAGGCCTCCACCATGACCTAGCTCGCATCAGTCCTTTCCAAGGGCACGTGGGAATTGTATCCCCCACAAATACTCCTTAAATGTGGGGTATCATTATGTTGCGGCGATAAAACAGCCATGGTTGTGGTGAGATATCCATCTACCTCAAGAGCCCTTCAATGGGACGTGCATGTTTATTAAGAACTGACATCTCCTCAGGGTGAAGGTTATGAGAGATGTCTATATAAGAGATATCCCTCTTTCACAGCACAAGTATGCGCATAAGTTCGCTCTCATTCCAATTCTTCACTTTAACTTTCACCTTCATTCTCTAACTTGATCGTCGGAGTGCCTATGCTGGCAACCCCTCCATGGCCAGCGTCTAATGGTTTTCCTTCCTGATCTTTGCTCACTGTTCTTGCAGCCGAGAGTCTTCTTGTGATCAACCCTAGCACTAGTTTGTTGGCACCACATCTTCACCGCTCGCGGACAAGATGACACTGTCTGTAGAAAACTCCGCCTGATCAAGGACATGAGAATGGTAGAGGTCGGCAAGATGACCACGGTGACATTGTCGCGGGAGGACTTAGAGTTGTTGTTGGTGGCCAAAGCTCAGGCTATCAGTCAAAAAGTTGTAGCCCCCCCCCAACTGGACTTGTTGCTTCCAACCTCCCGGCCATATCGAGAACGGGCCCCTTAGCACACAGGTGCGACAGTTCATCCGGACAAGGGAATGAACTTCCTCCGAGCCTTGCTCTGATCGAACGATGGAGCGCAGGCTCGGTTTGACCCTATGGAGATATCTTCACCTGAAAACATATTAGAGCAAAACCATCAAAAGGGAAAGTCATCGGTTGGGCGATGTTCACCCGATTGACCCAATGTCCCCTTCACACAGGAGATCTTAGAGGATCTGTTGCCCACCACTTCAAAGTCATCTCTATGGGGGAATACAATGGGTCCTCGGATCCAGAGGACCACCTGCTGAAGTTTGAGAGCACCGCTCTGCTGTACTAATATACGGATGGCGTGAAGTGTCGAGTGTTTCTAACAGCACTTGCTAGGTCGGCCCAAAGGTGGTTCAGTCGGCTCCCCTCTGGCTCTGTCTCTAGCTTCAAAGACTTCAAGAGAGTGTTTCTTCAGCACTTTGCCAACAGCGAAAGGTATCATAAGACCAGTCTTAGCCTATTTGCTTTGAAGCAGGGCCCCAGAAAGGCGCTAAGGACATCCATCAAGAGGTTCAATCAGGTGACACGTCCCATCAACCACCCCTGAGGTGCTAGTAAGCGCTTTCTCTCAAGGACTCTTAGACAGGCTTCTGCTCTGTGGTGAGGAAGCACCCCAAAGACTTCAACAGTCTCCTGGGGAGAGCCACGAAATATGTAAATGTGGAGGAAGCGCAGACCGCCATGAGGAAGGAGGTGACACACATTGCTCCAGTCAACCCTGCTAATCAAAGATCTAATCCATCAATCGGACCTCTCAGAGGTTCCCGATTGGCCCAAGTGGGCCAAACGATGGAACCGAGACAAATTCGACAAGTAGAGATCGCCTGGGTGCCTACACCCGAGCTCCAGTGATGGACACACCTTTTTGTTCTTATCATAGAAGTGGGGGCGTGCCACGCAAGATTGTTGACAGCTCGTGAGGGACCGAGCTCAACTGGTCCAGCGAGGGCTCCCACGCCGAGCTCCCCCACAAGATAATGTTAACAGAAGAAACTAGTGAAGAAAGAACTCACCGAAGCAGATAGATGTTAATGTACAAACCACTACAGCCCCAGAAAGAGAGTGATATATTTACCCTCCCATAGATGAAGAGCGGGAGAACCAGTGTAATGCCGAACGAGAAAATGTGGGCATTATATCGAGAGGACACACGTATGGTGACACCAACCCGACCCAAAAAAGCTTAGGTGCATAGATTGGAAGTACACACAAGACCTACAAGGAGTGGAGGTTCCTCATGAGAACACCTTGGTCATTTTGGTCATCATCGCCAACTACAAGATACAACTCACCTTCAAGGACACGAGAACTTCGGTCGACATCTTATTCAAGAAGGTGTTTGACCAACTCCAGATTGAAGCGGCTGAACTGCAGCCAATGATGACCCCATTGTTCGAGTTCCTCGGTAATGAGGTATTGCCCCTGGGCCAGATCAAGTTAGCCATTACCTTAGGAGAAGAGCTGCTGAAGCGGACACACTGGTCCATCTTCCTGGTGGTGGACGCCCCCTCTGCTTATAACATCATCCTGGGACGGCCAGCTCTGAACAAGTTCTGAGTTGTGGTCTCTCCGTTCTATTTGAAGCTCAAGTTTCCGGTAAGCGAGCAAGTTGGAGAAGTGAAGGGGGACCAAGTGGTGGCTCAGCGATGCTACGTCGATGACGTACGAATGGAGGCACACAAGGCATTCAAGGCGTCGTCGGCTGGCTGCAATATGATACACCATTCAGCCCGATCGAAAGGAAGTTGTTGTGAAGATAGCAACCGACTTGCTGACCAAGCTTAGGCGAGACCTAATCTTTTGTTTATTTCGGAATCAAGAGTTTTTGTATGGTCACTGCAGGAACTCAAGGAGATATCCCTTGAGCTGATGGAACACGAGCTCCATGTGTTCCTCAACACCCGGCCCATCAAGAAGAGGAAATGAGACTTCTGCGCTGACCAGAACAAGGTCATCCAAGCAAAGGTGGACCAGTTCTAGAGGCAGGACACATCCAGGAGGTACAGTTTCCCACATGGTTGGCCAATATAGTTTCAGTGTCGAAGTCACAGAACAAGTGGCAGGTCTACATTAGCTTCAGAGACCTCAACAAGGCATGCCCCAAGGACTGCTACCCCCTCCCATGGATTGATAGAATGGTGGACTCTACTACACGAAGCGAGCTGATTAGCATGCTGGATGCCTACCAAGGGTACCACCAGGTGGCCCTCATCCGGGATAACCGAGAGAAGATCAGTTTCATCATGGTGGATGGTACATACTGCTATACCGTAATGTCATTCAGGTTGAAAATGCAAGAGTCATCTATCAGTGCTTGATGAACAAGATTTTTCGGGAGTAGACCCGAAGAAATATTGAGGTCTATGTAAATGGCATACTCATCAAGACCGCTCGAGCCTCTCAACTGGTAGCCGACATTGAAGAAACCTACAGCACCCTGAGGGGGCTGATGATGAATCCCAACAAGTGTCTCTTTGAAGCCAAGAGCAATAAATTCTTGGGGTACATGGTCACAGAAAGGGGATCGAAGCTCCAGTAAAGTCAAAGCATTGCTCGACATGCCTCCCTCTCGCAACCTAAAAGAAGCTCAGCGTCTGATTGGACGGATCACAGCACTATCCAGATTCATCTCCAACCCCGCCGATCGGAGCCTACCTTTCTTCAAAATCTTGCACAAAACAACCAAGTTTCAATGGGATGTCCGCTGTGACGAAGCTTTTGAGGAGCTCAAAGCATATTTAGTCAACTTGCCCATCCTGGCCAAGACAGAGGTTGGAGAGCTGCTATATGTCTACTTGTCGACCATGGAGGTAGCCCTGGGAATGACATTGGTCAAGCAATGTGATGGGGAACAATAGTCTTTATACTTCTTTGGCCATTTATTAAAAGATGTCGAGTGCCACTATAGCGCACTAGAGAAGTTGGCTTATGGACTCATCTTATCCGCTCGAAGACTAAGGTCATACTTCTTAGCTCATCCTATTATAGTACTGACCAACATCACATTGGGTAGAGTGCTGGTTAATCTCAAAGTTTTATGTCGGCTGATCAAATGGACCACCGAGCTAAATGAGTACGACATACAATATCAACCCAGAACAGCAATCAAGGCACAAGCTCGGGCAAACTTCCTCAGTGAATTGCAGAATAGAGAAGCTGAAGACACTTGGAAGTTGTATGTGGATGGCTCATCGACTTGGCAAGATAGTGGCCTAGGGATTCTTATGATATTAGCCAGAGAAGACATGTTGTAGCTCTCAGTGCGGTTCAACTACCGAGCTACAAATAACAAGGTAGAATATGAAGCCCTGATCACTGGTCTGCAGTCGGCTGAATATGTAGGAGCCTCCTGGGTGATACTCCACTCGGACTCACAATTAGCCAATCAGCAAATAGCCAGTCGATTCGAGATCCACAATGAAAGGCTTCAGATGTATGTTAAGGCCTATGAGAATTTGAAAGCTGGATTTCAAGAGGTGAAGCTACAGTAGATCTCCCGAAAAAAAAATTTAAAGGCAGATGAATTGTCTAAGTTAGTTAGCTCTCTCACGCCTTAGATCCTAGAGAGACTCATAACCCAAACCTTATTGTCTATTTCCTCATCCTCCTGGGTACTTGATACTGGGTGTAGCTCACACATATGTAATGACATACAGGAGCTAAGGAATAGAAGAAGACTCGTCAAGGGAGAAGCAGATTTGCGAGTTGGAAATGGAGCAAAGATTGCTGCTGTTGCCATCGGAACATATTTGCTGAAACTTCCTACTGGACTAGTCTTAGAATTGGATAATTGTTATTTTGTTCCTTCGTTAATAAAGAATATTGTATCTATTTCATGCTTGAATGAAAAGGGTTATCATTTAATTTTTGGTAACAATTGTTGTTACATAACTTTAAATGGTATTCTTTATGGGAACGGAACTTTATGCAATGGCATCTACACGTTAGATTTATCCGGTGATGTTTTCAATATCAAAGTAAGCAGTAAACGTGCTCGAATAGATAATCAAACAGACTCCTATATGTGGCATTGTCGTCTTGGCCATGTAAGTAAGAAACGCATGACCAAATTACATCGATGTGGAATTTTGGAATCATTTGAACCCGGTTCATTTGATACATGCGAATCATGCTTAAAAGGCAAGATGACCAAGTTACCTTTTCCCGGAAAGGGTGAACCAGTGGGAGAGTTACTAGGTCTAATACATACCGATGTATGTGGACCAATGTCAACCCATGCACAAGGAGGCTATAGCTACTTCATTACCTTTATCGATGATCACTCACGATTTGGGTATGTGTTCTTGATGAAACACAAATCTGAAGCTTTTGAGAAATTCAAAGAGTTCAAAAGTGAAGTAGAGAAACAGCTTGACAAAAGCATTAAGATACTTCGATCCGATCGGGGTGGTGAATACTTAAGTCAAGAATTTCAAGATTATCTAAGGGACAATGGTATATTGTCTCAATGGACTCCGCCTTATACACCACAGCATAATGGTGTGTCTGAAAGGCGTAACCGAACTTTGATGGACATGGTTAGGTCTATGATGAACCATGTAACTCTTCCAAAATCCTTTTGGGGCTATGCACTTAAGACAGCTGTTTACTTATTAAACAGAGTCCCGACCAAGGTAGTCTCTACTACTCCATATGAGACATGGAATAGTAAGAAACCTCACTTATCTCACTTAAAGATATGGGGTTGTCCGGCTTATGTGAAGCGGACTGTATCAGACAAATTGGATGCTAAGTCTGACAGATGTCTATTTATTGGATACCCTAAGGAAACTAAGGGTTACCAATTCTATCATCCCTTGGAACAAAAGGTGTTTGTTTCAAGGCATGCTGTATTTCTAGAAAAAGAATTTCTTTTACAAGAAAACAGTGGGAGTAGCATTGAACTTGAAGAAGTTCAAGAAACTCCAATAGACATTACAGAGACACCTAGTCTAGACCCACAACCAATAACTCATAATGATGAGCCATTAGTTGAACCTATTATAACACCACATCTTCGTAAATCTAGTAGAACACGCAACATTCCAGAGAGATACGGATTTCTCATAAGTGAATCAAACGACGTGTTACTCATTGACAATGAGGAGCCTACCAGTTATGAAGATGTTCTAAAAAATTCAGAAAGGGATAAATGGCTTGAAGCCATGAAGTCAGAAATGGATTCCATGTACGAAAACCATGTATGGGACTTGGTCAACCCACCTGAAGGGATTAAACCCATAGGGTGCAAGTGGGTTTTCAAGAAGAAAACCGACATGGAAGGTAATGTTGTTACCTTTAAAGCTAGATTAGTGGCAAAAGGATATCGTCAGAAACAAGGAATTGATTATGACGAAACCTATTCGCCAGTAGCTATGCTTAAATCCATTCGGATGCTCCTAGCCATAGCAGCTCATTATGATTATGAGATATGGCAAATGGATGTGAAAACAGCTTTCCTTAATGGAAACCTGCTTGAGGACGTATATATGATACAACCTGAAGGTTTCACATCGGTTGATAAAACCAAAGTATGCAAGCTTCGGCGGTCCATATATGGACTGAAGCAAGCATCCAGGAGCTGGAACATCCGTTTTGATGAGACAATTAAAGAGTTTAAATTCTCACAAAATCCTGACGAACCTTGTGTGTACAAGAAGGTTAGTGGGAGTGCAGTCGTATTCCTAGTATTATATGTCGATGACATTTTACTTATAAGAAACGATGTATCAGTTTTACAATCAGTTAAAATTTGGTTGTCCAAAACTTTCTCCATGAAAGACCTGGGAGAAGCAACCTATATCCTAGGGATTAGGATCTATAGAAATAGATCAAAACGGTTGCTTGGTCTTTCGCAGTCTACATATATAGACCGAGTGCTAGAAAGGTTTAGCATGTCGGAATCCAAGAAAGGTTACCTTCCCATCAGGCATGGGATCCACCTTTCAAAGTCTATGTGTCCGCGCACAGAAGATGAGAGGATAAGCATGAATAAGATTCCTTATGCATCCGCAATAGGATCTATCATGTATGCTATGTTATGTACTAGGCCTGATGTATCATATGCTTTGAGTGTCACTAGCAGATACCAATCTGATCCAGGAATGGATCATTGGGCGGCTGTCAAGACCATCCTTAAATACTTAAGAAGGACTAAGGATGTGTTCCTAATATATGGAGAAGGAGATATGATAATACGTGGATATACAGATGCCAGTTTCCAGACAGACAAGGATGACTCCAAATCTCAGTCTGGATACGTATTTACATTGAATGGAGGCGCAGTGAGTTGGAAGAGTTCCAAGCAAGACACCGTAGCAGATTCAACCACGGAAGCGGAATATATTGCGGCTTCGGAAGCAGCAAAGGAAGCAGTTTGGATCAAAAAGTTTATCTCAGAACTTGGTGTGGTTCCAACCATTGATGAAGCAATACCGGTTTACTGCGACAACAATGGAGCTATTGCACAAGCAAAGGAACCAAGGTCTCATCAACGATCCAAACATGTGCTTCGCCGCTATCATCTGATCAGAGAGATTATAAGTAGGAATGATATACAAATTGAAAAGATTCCCACTGAAAGGAATTTAGCGGATCCTTTGACTAAGGCCTTACCTCAAAATAAGTTTGAGGGCCATGTAAGAGACTATGGTATTATGTACCGTAGCGATTGGCATTAGTCCAAGTGGGAGTTTGTTAGTGTTGTGAGAGAAGTGTCCTAAGGCAATCGCCTTATGATTGTAATCATTTGTTTTAATAAATGAATATTCACTATTTGAGTATACATGTTTCGTGTATTTGATTGAGATCTTAAACTCATTTACTGAATGTCCGCAATACAATACA
This sequence comes from Boesenbergia rotunda, assembly GCA_024364735.1. Taxonomy (NCBI): domain Eukaryota; kingdom Viridiplantae; phylum Streptophyta; class Magnoliopsida; order Zingiberales; family Zingiberaceae; genus Boesenbergia; species Boesenbergia rotunda. The sequence continues at coordinate 679,407 of JAGFNQ010003181.1, read as the reverse complement.
CAGCATGAGAGAATTTGTAAATGGATTTATAACTAGTGATTATCTCTACATGTGCAATTGTGTAGTATTGAAATTGTCCCTAGTCGATGAATTGATAAATACGGACACTATCAATTCTGTTAAGACTAGCACGGGTTATTCTCCAAGCAGCTGTTTCTCACTGGCTGGAGACATTGTGATGTCCGGAGATAAACGTGGATGCTAGTTAAGGGAACTAGTTCATTGGAGTGACTAGCTATAAGACTTCATGTGGTTATATAATGTCAATGAAGATCTTATTGCGACTTAAGTGCGATATTCCTTTGACTTGCGGTGATCAAGTCATCTTGGTCATGGAACCTTATACTTTGACATCTTAAGCAAGCATCTCCTAGGAGGTGTGGACCCGGGATGATTGGGTATAAGCTGAAGTGCCCGAAGATGTTTGAACAGCCTACAAAGGATTCACCACTCCTTTCAAGGAGATGTATATCCAAGGCCTCTCGTCGGATTATTACTTCGAATCTCTGGCCAGAGTAAGACATGTTTAGAGTATAGGACTCTTAAATACATGTAAAGTAATTAGAATCCGTATGACGAGGAAATGTTACTTGGGCTAGGTGTGACGTAGTCAGCCTAGTGGGGACTGACACAAATAGACCATGTCCTGAACCAAGTGGGTATAAGATGGTGAAGGGAATGGGGCACGTATTAATTCTAGTCGCTGAAGGGTTTCAGAATTGAATCTGAGGTCAACCGTTGATCTTTCGATTAATTGGGGATCATGATGTACTACTAGGTGCCACTCATGATCGTTCTATAATTAATTAATTAATTATAGACGGCCAACATAAATCGAAAGCCTATTTGGTCACACGCACAACGAGTAATCCGAAGGATTTAAAACGAGTTGAGAATTAGATTCTCCTATCAAAAGAGATTAAGTTTGGTAGAGCCAAACGATAAGTCGAATCTAAGTTTGTTAGAGGCGCAATGGAAGCAAAGAAAGGCTAAGTCTCTTCAAGACTTAATGGATAAATTAAATTGATTTAATTTGATCCAAGAGGGGGTAATTGGGCCGGCCAAAGAGGGCCTCCTCCTCTTTATGTTGGCCGGCCACATCAATGAAGGGGAACCAAATTTTGGTTCAATTTATAAATTAAATCAAGTGTGGTTTATTTTATAAATTTATGTAATAAATTTTATATGTATCATGAATTGATTCTTCCATGATACAAAATTTATTCCATAAATAAGAAGAGACATTAATTGATTTTAATCATGAATTAAAATAAGATTTTAATCATGTAGTAAAAATCAAACAAGGCATGATGGAATAATTTATTCCATAAACCAATTGATTGATTGATTCATGGAATAAATTTCCATAAATAGGCCATGGTTGGGGACTATATAAAGGACCCAAGGCTAGGCTTCAATGATCATCCAATTCTTTCTTGCCTTGGTGCTCTCTCCCTCTCCTTGGTGGCCGGCCCCCTCTCTCCCTCTTCCTCTTGGCGTGGAGCAACAGGGAGGAAGAAAACTTCTTCCTCTTGGCGTGGAGCAAGAAGTAGCAAGTCTCTCTTCTTCTTCTTCCCTTCTTCTTGTGGAGCAAGAAGGGCGTCTTCCATATTGATGGTTAGTCTTCCAATTTCTCTTTTGGTTTTCTTGTCGTGTCGGCAAAGAATCTAGTAGTTCTTGTCGATACGAAACTCGTGACTTTGCGAAGTCATCCCGACGAACTCGGCGTGTACGAGAATAGAGGCGGAGCTTTCGAGGGACGCTACGGTTGGATCTCGTCCCTTCCTTCAAGTTACGTAAGGTAATTATTAGAATAATTTCCTTATTTGCAAAATTTTAATATGCAAGTATACGGACACATGATCTAAACCATGCATGCTAGGATATGTGATAGAGTTAATTTTGGAATTATGTCCATGTTTATACTTCCGCTGCGTATAAAACTTACCATAAATAACTTCGTATCCACGTCGGCATGCATCCGGACCCAACAGTGGTATCAGAGCCGGTAGTGTTCGACTATATTGCATATTGTTTTGCGGAAAACTTTGTCATGATCTAATTTTGGAAAAAAATTTCCAATTATGGAAATTTTCAAGTTACGATAAATTTTAATTTAAAGAGTTTCTAAGTTTGGAAATCGTCATGAAATTTCGCAAACTTTAGAAATATCTTTAATTTTAAAATATTATCATAATTGTGAGAATTTTCCATTTTTGGAAACTTTCCATTTTTGGAAACTTTCAAATCTGGAAATATCGTAAACTTTCTTGTACCAAAAGTTTACAACTAATATGAAAGTTTTTATTTTTGGAAATTTTCCATTTTTGGAAACTTTCCATTTTTGGAAACTTTTCCAATTTTGGAAAAACTCGTAATTTTGGTCTAGACAAATTTATGGAATATTAATTGACAATTAAATTCAAATTGGGTTTTTAAATTACTAACAAAATTCTTTTCTTTGGGTATCTGTGCCTCGGGGAGCCACCCAAATTAAAGTTGCTTGTTATAATTTAATTTCCTATTTTGAATAAGAATTGTCAAGTCTGATTTGGCTACGCCTCGGGGAGCGGGCCAAATTAGATTTACGACAAATTCCTTTTCTCTGGGTATCTGAGCCTCGGGGAGCCACCCAAAGAAAATAATTTGTTGTAATTAATTAGTCCATAAATTAAAATATGTAATCAAGTCTTGGAAATTTTGAGGTGATTCTCAAACGATAATTTCCTTATTTGATTTATGAGGTGATGCTCTACATATTATTGTCTCCAAAATTAATTCCTTAAATAGAATTTCATAAAATAATATGTGATTGAATTAAGAGAATTAATCTCTTGATTTAATAAGATTTGATTTGTGAAATCAAAAACTTAAACATATTATTTCCGAAATTGATTATGACAATTTAGGAAATTATTTCCCAAATCAATTCCTTCAATAAAGTGTGAAATTATAATTAGGAAATCCGGTTCCTAATATAATATATGAGACTTGATAAATTAAGTCACATACATACTTTATTAAGGATAACGTTAGAACATGTCATAATAGCATGATATGTTAATGCACAAAAGAAAAGATGAGACCTAAAACCCCTTACTAAAATATTAAGGCCTACACCTTCCATTAATATGTTAGAACCAGAGTTTTGTTTCTCGTTTGGGTTGATGGACACATCCATGCCCGGCTTGAACCTCAACATGTTCGAAACATGGAATTAGTTTATGACTAATATAGTTGAAGTCAGAGGTCAATCCTTAGTTTTGGTTGTTGGACACATCCAAGCCTGGCTAATCGGTTGAATGAGCTCCAACCATATTAAAACTATTTCTTGATTAATGGGTCAGCCTTAAACTTGGAGCATCGATTTGTTGTGCCACAGCCAAGGTCGATGTAAAGAGAGGTGCAGTTGGGTGCTATGCATAATGTTGCATACTTGTTAATGAGTTAACAACCCAATGATTTATGCAAACATTCAATTAGTTGATAGCATAAAGTGATAGTTACATATATGTGATGTGTAATCGGTATAATTACCTACCTTCGTAGCTAAGAAGAACTTGATGGCCACAGCCATGGTTGTTCTTATCTATGGTTGGATATCAACCTATTTGGAGATGTCCCTACGATCTCCCGAATTGAAAATAAGGGTTATTCAATTTGAAAAATGAATAGGATTCAATTAATGTATTTTGATACATTTTTATCAAACTTCTCACATAATCTCAATTTGTATTTCTAGGATAATCACCTGATAATGTCTTCTCTGAATTTGCGTTCCATTTTGGACACCAATAAACTGATCGGGCCAAACTTCATGGACTGGCTTCGAAACCTGAGGATTGTCCTCAAGGTAGAAAAGCTTGCTTATGTCCTTGAAGAACAACTTCCCAACCAACCTTCTGAAGATGCAACTCCAGACCAGTTAGTGGCCTATCAGAAACATGTGGCCGATTCTGAACTTGCGAGTTGCATCATGCTGGCTGCCATGGTACCTGAGCTGCAAAAGCAGCATGAGCATATGGATGCTTATACCATCATCTTCCATCTTCATGAGTTGTTTGACGAGCAGGCGAGATCCGAAAGGTTCGAGGTCTCCAAACTCCTCTTCACTACTAAGATGCAGGAAGGCACTTCCGTTTCACAGTTTGTGTTAAAGATGTTGGGGTACATTGAGCGATTAGGCTCACTCGGATTTGCAATGGATCACGAATTAAGTATTGACTTAATTCTGCATTGTTTGCCCAAGAGTTATTCACAGTTTGTGATGAACTATCGGATGAACAAGCTGGAGACTACCATTCCTGAGCTACTCAACCTGCTGAAGACTGTAGAGCCTTCTGTAAAGCAGGATCAGAAATCAGTACTGTTAGTTGGTTCCTCGAAGAAAGGTACTAAGAGGAAGTCCAAAGAACAGAACAAAGGGAAGAAGAAAAAGGCTAAAAAGACTGAAAAAACTGAAAAGACACCAAAAGGCACTTGCCATCACTGCGGCAAGGAGGGCCACTGGCGAAGAAACTGCAAGGTTTATCTTGAGTCCATGAAGAAGAAGGCATCCGATGCCCCATCCTCTTCAGGTATCTTCGTTATTGAATGTCACTCTATTTCCTCATCCTCCTGGGTACTTGATACTGGGTGTAGCTCACACATATGTGATAGAGTTAATTTTGGAATTATGTCCATGTTTATACTTCCGCTGCGTATAAAACTTACCATAAATAACTTCGTATCCACGTCGGCATGCATCCGGACCCAACACGGTGGACCCCGTTTATGGCCTTCTTACAGCAAGGGAGTGCATCGGCCGACCCTAGTAAGTCAGGTTATTCAAAAAAAGAGTCGTCTGGTTCACTCTCATAGGGGACCAGTTGTATAAGTGGTCTTTTTCTTGACCTCTATTTAAGTGCATCAGACCTGAGAAGGTTGACTATGTGTTAAGGGAAATACACTTCGGAACCTATGGAAGCCACATAGGGAGTCGTTCAATGGCATGCAAGGTACTGCTGGCAGGGTACTTCTGACCGACCTTACAAAGTACTACAAAGGTTGGCTTTCGGCATATACTATTTGCAAGATTCAGGGGGGAAGTGGTTAGGCAGGCCCTGGAGTGCAGTTCACCTGAAGTTGTATGAGTGTTAATGTAACCCTTGAGCGACCCCTTGTATCTTGTAACTTCTCTCTTAAAAAAGGAAAGCTTGCAAGTGAGCGTTGTGCAAACCCATCAGGAGACCCAAACTCTCGTCTCAGTGCGAGTTATAAGCGGGTTTCCCTATGTTCAACGATCACAGCCGATTGGGCTGCCCATCATTCGAATGATTGCTCGATCGGATGTCTCAGATTCTCATCTCAGTGTGAGTTATAAGCGAGTTTCCCCATGCCCAATGATCGCTCGATCGAATGTCACAAGCTCTCACCTTAGTACGAGTTATAAGCGGGTTTTCCCATACCCAACGATCGCAACCGATTAGACGTGGTTGCCCATGATCCGAATGATCGCTCAATCGAATATCCCAGACTCTCGCCTCAGTACGAGTTATAAGTGGATTTCCCTGTGCCCAACGATTGTAGCCGATCGGACGTGGTTGCCCATTATCTGAATGATTGCTCGATCAGATGTCCCAGACTCTCGCCTCAGTGCGAGTTATAAGCGGGTTTCCTCGTGCCTAACGATCGTAGCCGATCGAACGTGGCTGTCCATGATCCAAATGATCGCTCAATTGAATATCCCAGACTCTCGCCTCGGTGCGAGTTATAAGCGAGTTTTTCCATGCCCAACGATCACAGCGGATCAGACATGGTTGCCCACGATCTGAATGATCGCTCGATCGGATGTCCCAGATGTTAGCCCGATCGCATTAAGCTTGGCAAACATTCAAGTGACTGACCGATTGGCCGCTCTACGGAGAGCAAATCAACAAAAATTGGCAAGGCCAAAAGGATTAAAGGCAGGATGGCAACGCCAAGCAGAGTAGCCAAGTTCAAAATAGAAAAAGTGACAACTAGAGAAATCCAATCTAAAATGTCAATATAAATAAACGAGCAAAATCAATTAGCAAACCAAACTGTCCAATTATGGCAGGTCGGACGTAGCTTTGGACAATCGCTCGACCGTTGCTCTGATACATGCACGCTCAACGGGGTTATGTGGTAATCCATAGGCTTGTATTATCGCTCTCTCATGGATCTTCACCCTGCTCATCGAAATTATAAGATCTAGGTTAGCAGTTATATGATGAAAAAGACAGAGTTCCACGCGACTCTACGTGACACTTAGTCGATTAAACAGACTGATTTGTGAGCCGCTAGCTTGGTGTCTCAGGAGTTAAAGAAAAGAAAACTAAAGCCAATTGGCTTGAAAAGCAGACATTAGGTATGAGCCAACAAAAAAGATTTCATTAGAAGAAACAGAAAGGAATTACATTGACAAAACGTTGGAATTTTTACAACTCCCCAAGGAAACAAAACAGTAAAATAACAAAAAAATGGTAGAACTAAGCAAACTCAGAGAAGGCATCTGCAGGGAGGTCCTCTATGATCTTCTTCAACTTGACAGAGATTGGAGGTAGGTCGGCGGGGATATGGCCCGCTTCGTTTAGCTATATCAGAGCCTTATTCATGCTATATTGGAACATGTCTGAAGTACACTGGCTAAGGATCAAGTTGAAGTCCGCTGAGTGGAGGTACTCCACTCGGTGTGCCTCCGACCGAGTGGGCTCCCTCCCTCTTGTACTCCTCGAGGACCCCTTTGTACGAGGCCAACTCGATAGCCTGATTCTCGAATTCCTCCACCCGAACCCTTAGATGTTCCTCCAAGCCCTAGATCACAGTGTCAATGGCCACTAGTTCAGAATTCTTCTCGACCAAGGCAGCCTCGTGAGAGAGGGCCTATTCTTTGAGCTGATCGGAGAGTGCTTTAGCCTTCACCGTTTTCTTGTCTAGGTCGGCCATTGTGCGGTTGCGACGGTTGACTGTCGACTACAACTTAGACTCAGATCGATCGAGCTGAGACCCCAATTTCAGTCCCAAGCATGTTCGGCGACAGTCGTCTTATTTTCCTCCGCCTCCAGGTCCTCGGCGACCTGGACTACCAGAAGCCTCAACTAGTGTAGCTCGTTTTGGCGGACCGAAGTTCCCTCGGCCCCGCCCGAAAGGGAGCGTTGGCTTAAAGCTACCTCCAGCTCGGCCACCTATTTCTGGGATGCTCGCCTTAGCTTGGCATTATTCGCCAGAGACTGACAGAGCCCTTGACAAACCACCCAGAATTGGAAAGGAAAAAAATGTTAAAAATGATGGAAGGAAAGACAGAGTCAAGAAAACTTGGAAAAGCCAGAAGAGAGTACTTACCCGAGTCACGTCCTGGGCAAAAGTGTCGGCCAGAGCAATGGGGCTCCGATCCTAGATGCTATCCAATTCCTTTTGCCAGGCATTGACCAACAACCCCCAGAGCTTCACCTCTTGGGGAGGATCCGTGGGGTCTTCCTCTGGAGGATTTTAAGGGTCGATCAGGGAAGGTATAAATAAATTGGTGGCCACCCTCAATCTCGGGTATTCGACCTGGGCTGTGCCGAGTCAGGGAGACCAGTCAGCTATCCAAGGGGAAGCCCAAGCGAGTCTCCCATGGAGTCACCACTAGAAACTCGACTGGTCCCTGAGTCAGATCGCACGGGAGGCCTCGTAGGGCCTCCCAATCCGAAGCAAAAGATACTACCTGGGTGGAAGACTCCACTTGGCATCTTTTATGGTTGAGCCACAAAAACGTCTCTTCGATAGGCTCCGAGGGCACTGCTACTGGTGTCATAGGAAGTTGAGGGGCAGCTGGCTCCTCAATGGGCGCAGCTTTGTTATTGCCCATTACCACCAGCAAGTTGGATGAGGCTCTCTCTCACTTAGCTTGTTCGGCCGCACCTCGACGCTCTATTTCTACATCGTCCATGCGCAAAGTCTAGCACAACTTCGCCTTAAACATGGTTAGAGATGCAAGACAGAAAAACAGGCTCAGTTTGACACAAATTAAAATTATCAATGAAAAACTTACCGTAGGTATAGGGCAGTTTGACAAGGATCTTGCTCAGCCCTCATGCAGCAAAAGGGTGATGTCGAATTAAAACCCTCTAGTTTCTCATAGGCTGACTGATAGACGGGGTCTGATCAAAAATCCTTCAGCGCTGGGGGCTTGGGAAAGTCCTCTATCCAGTCGGACAACCAAGAGGGAGTGGGGACGGAAGAAATATATATATATATATATATATAATGGGATTTCTATCCCTTGTTAAAGAGGGTGCTTTGTCAAAAAGGGAAGAATTTTATAACTTGGCTCGGTCTTCTTTGTGTGATAGAAGAAGTGGAAGATTCAGTTGGTCAAGGTGAACTCGATAGAGGGTGAATACGATGACAACACCGCAGAAGGTGCAAATGGAGTTGGGCGTTAATTGGGACAAAGTATAAGGAATCGAAGGTCGCCGAAGAGTTGATCCTTGAATAGGGTAAAGAAACCCCGGAGGAAAGATGGGGGTTGTCGTAGCCACTCGGGATAAGTTGACAATGATCTGAGGGGATCTCGTAGGTCATCCTTAGGGCATCTATGGCATCACCGTTGATGTCAAAAATGGCGGTTGTGTACCAGAGCGCGGGGGTAGCCATTGGGGGTGCCAAAGCCATAGATGAACTAGTGAAAGGGAGGAGGAAAATGAAAAGGAAGAAGGAGAAGGTTGAAAAGGAAGACGAACTGACAATAGGGAATGTCGGAGAGTAGGACTTCTTGAAGATCGCGGAGGGGCGGAGAAGAAAGGGATTCAAGAGCTCGCTGAGATTTTTCTCAGACCCTTTGAGACAATACTCTTTTTAAACCCTACCTCTCTTAGATTAGCCTTCGGATTAGATCCCAACTATCAAAACCCTACTGATCAGATCAGTGCTTCGATATTTTATCCCCGACGAGTATCGCATCAAAATTGCTAGCCCTGTCATCAGGTGACGCATGGCTGGGAGAGTGGAGCGCATTTAGGGGTGACAGAACCAAGAGAATCATGGTGGTTAGTCCGCCCACGCGAGCATCATTCCTCATTTATGGCACCTGGCCCACACCCTACCGAGGTAGGAGAAAAGCCTCTCCTATACACATGACTGACGTCAGCCGCGGTAGCCAATCGGGTAAACTCAGAGAATAGAAGGTCTAGTCAGTCTAACTTGATGCCTCCTTCAATTGGACTCAAAGGAATGGCTTGTGATCCGGGCGAAAGGATGACCCACAAGTCACATGCAAAGTCAATGTAGGTGACTGACGTGGAGAGGACAAGTCAAGATCTGCAACTGGTATGAAGTGGGTAGAGCGGGGCTTCATTCCCTAATAGGAAGCCAATCGGGAATACCTCACTCGAGCCCTTGTAAAAATAACTCTGCAGAGACTAGCAGGTCCAATCAGGAGAAGAAGAAGAAGTCAATCGAGCAGATCTAGCTTGGTAATTTCCTTAGGCGGCCAACCTCAAACTCTTCCTGGTGATCGAAGCTTATAGCAGGAGTCCGAGCGAGAAGATATGCATTCTCGATTCGGCAAACCCTATGACCAAGCCCTTAGGGGCAAGTATCGTCGAGCAGGCTCACCGCTCGGTCACCTGATGGGCCTAGAACCCTCATGGGTCTTGCGACCTTGTTAGGCCTTCACCATGGCCTAGCTCGCATCAGTCCCTTCCAAGGGCACGTGGGAACTGTATCCCCCATAGATACTCCTTAAATACGAGGTATCATTATGTTGCGACAATAAGACAGTAATGACTGCGGTGAGATATCCATCTACCTCAAGCGCCCTTTGATAGGACATGCGTGTTTATTAGAAACTGGCATCTCCTCACGGTGAAGGTTGTTAAAGATGTCTCTATAAGGGGTATCCCTCCTTCAAGGCATAGTTTACGCACAAGTTCACTCCCGTTTCAATTCTTCACTTTAACTTTCACCTTCGTTTTCTGACTTAACAGTCGAAGTGCTTGTACCGGGGACCTCTCCCTGGCCAACATCTAATGGTTTTCCTTCCCGACCTTTGTTAGCAGTTCTTGCAACCGAGAGTCTTCCTGTGGTCAATTCTGTTGGGACCGGTAGACGAGCTAGAGGGGGGGTGATTAGCTCCGATTCGCTTGTAGATGATTTGTCGCAGCGGAAGACTTCAAGCAATCGCTAACACTTGGATTTTACTTGGTATCCACCCCGGTCGGGTGACTAATCCAAGGATCCACTCTCCTCACACTCTCATACACTATGAAAGTCTCCTTCTTGAGGTGGAGAAACCTCTTACAAGCTTTCACAAAGATACAACAAGAAACAAAGCAAATACAAATGAAATCTTACAAGATTTATAATGGATAAGCTCACACTTTGCTTTCCTTGCTATCTTCAAGCTTGTGATCGCCTCTAGAACTTTGGAAGTGCACCAACACTAAGCCCCAAAGCTTCTCTTGAAATGGCGTGGAAGAAGGAAGAAGAGTTGCGCTTCAAACCTGCGTGAAAACCTTTATACCCGACGCCTAGGGTTTCTGAATCGATCACCCAATCGATTACCACGTAGGATTTAGTCGTTCAACGGCTAGTTTTCGAACCGTAATCGATTACCCAATCGATTACGAGTGTCCTGAATCGATTACCCAATTGATTCAGAACTCTTCTGTCTCTCGCGCAAACTACCGTAATCGATTAGCCAATTGATTACCGATACTCTGAATCGATTGCCTAATCGATTCAGGGCTCTTCTGTCCTCTCGCGCAGACTCCAGTGATCAATCACCCTGATCGATTACCAGACTCCTTAATCGATTGACCAATCAATTAAGGGAAGGCTGAATCGATTGACCAATCGATTCAGCCGCCTTCTGTTCTCTCGCAAAAACCTCTTAATCGATTACCCAATCGATTCACTTAATCAATTACCCAATTGATTAAGATGCTTCTTGTTCTTGCGAGAAACTAACTCCTAATCGATTACCCAATCGATCAGGCCCAAACCTAACTTGTATCCACAAGTCTAGGGTTCCCACCAAGTGTCCGGTCAATCCCTTTGACCAACCTGGATTTCTCCTGCCTAGCTCCTAGCTAGCTCTCAACCTGATTCCCAACCAGGTTTGCCTAACCCTCGAGTTAGGTCTAGTCTCTCGGTAGACTTCCACCTTGCCAACGTGCGATCTCCCCGATCCACTTGGACTTCCACCTAGTCCCACTAGGTGCGCCTGGTCCCACTAGGACTTTTCTTGTGCCAGCATGCGATCTCCCCGATCCACCTGGACTTCACCTAGTCCCACTAGGTGTGCCTAGTCCCACTAGGACTTTCCCCGTGCCAGCATGCGATCTCCCCGATCCACCTGGACTTCACCTAGTCCCACTAGGTCTTTTCCCAGTCAAGCCTCCAGTCAACCTTGACCCACTTGACTCACATAACATCCTTTAAACAAACATCATTATCAAACATCGAAACACACAACCTTAAGCTCACCCGAGCTTAGTCAAACTAGGTCAACCCTGACCTAACCAAGATTGCACCAACAATCTCCCCCTTTTTGATGTTTGACAATATGTTTGAGAAAGACTAATCCCTATTAGCCTTTCAATCTTCTCCCCCTTTGACACACATCAACAACTCTACCCGAGAGTGTATATGGTCAAAGGTATACCCAATGAAAATCCCATACTTTTCATTGAACCTATGCTCAACCTTGAGCACTCATGAAGATTCCCAATCTCCATTCACTTATCCCAGAAAGAAAATTTAAACACATGCCTTTAAGGAAGACCTCCCCCTCAAAACATGCTCTAAACCTCTATCATTGCACCAACAATGATTGTTGAGTTCCTAAACCTTTAGGAGATCTCAAGCTTGAGGTGATGAGATTTTGAGATTCAAAACTTGAATCAAAATCTCTCCTTAACCCTTAAATGTTCACCAAACCATTTCCCTTTTTGATTTCACAATGAAATTTACCCAAATATACTTATAAAAGTATTTCAAGGGGCTAGGGATTGTTAGGTTACTCAAAAATGGGTTAACTGACTGAAAATAGACAGTTTCAGTCTCTTCAATCGATTGGCGTTGGGAACCAATCGATTAAGACATGCCTTAATCGATCAATGGATCGATTACGCTGCCTTTAATCGATCAACGGATCGATTACGCGAGTTTCTGATTTCTGAAAACAAATTTCAGCCCGAATTTCAGAAACCCCTAAATAATTCTACAAAAATCAAAAAATTCAAAAATTTTGTGTAGACATTATTTATACCGTATACTATCAAGGAAAAATAGTTTTCTATGAAAATAACCATCATTTTGAAGATTGACACAAAATTGGAAACCATTGAAATACTTCAATGTTTCATTCATTTTGTATCCAATTTATCAATGATGAGTACTATCAAAAGATAGTCTTCACCAAGGTTTTCTATGATAGTTTTGAAATAGTTTTCAAAAACAATTTCCAACCATGTTCCTTGGGCTAAATGCACATGACTTGTACATTAGCTTTCTCAATGATTGGAGTTCATTGAACTTCATGTTTTGATGACGCTAAAACTCAATAAGATGAATATAAATCAACATCTTGAGTTTTGTTCATCACCCTAACATCTCACTTGTTCTAATGTGTTTCAAAAACACACACAAGTCAACTTATGGTCTTAGTGAGATGTGTAAGTCATGTTCTCCCTAAACTAAGGGTTCATGCATTTCTACCTAGGCATTATAAACCTTGATCATCCACCTAGGATGTCAATTAATGCCAATGTCATTATCTTCAATGATAATTAAAATCATGCATGAAAATGACTATGGCATGTATCATATGAGGATTTTCAAAAGAAAATATTATAGTTAGATGATGCATGTATGATATGACATATAATATTTTCATAATAAAATATGAATGATGAATTATGATGTCATGGCATATGATAGGGCATACAAAGCATGGCATAGTAGCATGAAAGAAAATACATAGATTTCCTATCTAAGTATCAATAACTCATCGCTAAGCCATTAATAATCCTAACTTTGCCCTAATTTCCAAGATAATGCCAAAGCTCCCCAACTTGGCCTATCTTTGGATTCTAACCTAGTTGTGCCAACTTTATCAAGTTTAATCTTTTCAAAAGTATAGTTTGACATAACTTTACTCCTCCTAGAGTAAATAAATGAATCCTTCATTTTCAAGGATAGTAATTCCTTGAAAACGTCCCAAAGTGCCAACTTCATCAAGGTTGGGTTAACTACCCTTCCAATTAGAGTTGACACATCCTAGATCTATCTAGGGTGTGGCAAACACACTCTTAGGAACCCAAAACCTATTGGTGCTCCTTGGGTGTTCTAGGTATTCACTAGGGATGACTTCCCTTGATACCTTCCTAAAGACTTTCTTAGGCTTCTCCGAAGCCTTAGTCACCTTTGTCTTGTCTTGGTCAACTTTAGGGATGGCTTCCCTTGTGACCTTGACTTGACTCCTAGACCTAGATTGAATTCCATACCTATAAGGAACTCTATGATAGGATGGACCATCATCCTTAGTTTTAGGTTTGTACCCCAAACCTTTTTTGCTCCTTGAGGGTCCTTGATTTCCTAAATCTAGGTTTTGATCCTTAGATCCCTTAAATAGATTTTCTATTCTTTTGAGGGATTTTTCTAATTTATCAAGTTTTGACCTCAAAACTTGATTTTCAATCATTACCTACTCAAGGCTTGGTTTTCTAGTATAGCCTTGGTGATTATTCTTCTTGACCTTGGATTTGATAGGTCTACCATGAAATGATCTAATATTTTCCTTATCCTTAGAAATGGTAGTCCTAGCATGGAAAGCTCTAAATTTTTCTTTAGGTTTTTCATACCTCCTATTTTCATGATAAATAGCATTAAAATAATAATAATTATTTCTAGCATGCATATTATCATGATTTAAATAAGTACCATTACCTAATGGTACCTTAGTCTTGTTCTTGGAGGCTCCCCCTTGATTTGAGCTTCTCCTCTTTGTCTTAGTCGGATTCTTCCCCTTTTTACATTGATTCCGATAATGACCTTTTTGTTTACATGAAAAGCACACAATGTGCTTTTTATCCTTCCGTACAATGGGGCCGACCTCCTTTGGCTTCTCTTTGGTCTTGGGGTGCCACCAGCACCTTCTTATTGACCAATTTGGGGCACTTACTTTTGTAGTGCCCTTTTCCCCTACACTCAAAGCAAATAATATGATCTTTATTTTTACAAATTGAAATTTTTATACCTTTGCTTGTAGGGGTGTGGCATGACTCTTCACTTGATCCGGAAGTAGATACTTCTTCTTTCGGAGTCAATGACCTTCGCTCCCCCTCAATCCTAGAGGTGGAGACTTCTTCTTTCTCCTCATTGACCTCGGATGATGATGTTGACGCTTTTCTTTGATCCGATACAAATGACACGTTTTGCTCCTCTTCAACCCTTGAAGTGGAGACTTCTTGAGCTTCATTTTCGGATGTTGAGCACCTCTCAACTTCTGAATCTTCTTCCTCCGATGAATCTCCCTCTTCGAATTTGTCTTGAATTTGTACAGTGGAGGGATCTTCATGAAGTCTTGCCAATTTGCTCCAAAGCTCTTTGGCATCTTGAAATTCCCCAATTTTGTCCAAGATGGTGCTTGGCAAAAGATTGACCAATAACTTGGTCACTTTATCGTTGGCCTCGCATCTCTTGATTTGCTCCTCATTCCATTTGCTTTTCTTGAGAAGCTTTCCTTTTGAGCTTGTTGGAGCTTCAAAACCCTCCATTAGAGCAAACTATTGCTCTATCTCCATCATGAAATAATTTTCAATCTTTGACTTCCAAAGATTGAAATTTGCCTTGTCGAACGGTGGAGGTGCCCGGGTGTCATAACCAAACTCCATTTTTGAAGTTGAACCCTCTTGATGATGACTTCTTGAAATTAGGATTTCTTCCAACTTCTTCTTCTTCCTCTAGCTCTTGCCCTCTTGGCGATGAGTCCAAATAAGAGCAACCTTGCTCTGATACCACTTGTTGGGACCGGTAGACGAGCTAGAGGGGGGGTGATTAGCTCCGATTCGCTTGTAGATGATTTGTCGCGGCGGAAGACTTCAAACAATCGCTAACACTTGGATTTTACTTGGTATCCACCCCGGTCAGGTGACTAATCCAAGGATCCACTCTCCTCACACTCTCATACACTATGAAAGTCTTCTTCTTGAGGTGGAGAAACCTCTTACGAGCTTTCACAAAGATACAACAAGAAACAAAGCAAATACAAATGAAATCTTACAAGATTTACAATGGGTAAGCTCACACTTTGCTTTCCTTGCTATCTTCAAGCTTGTGATCGCCTCTAGAACTTTGGAAGTGCACCAACACTAAGCTCCAAAGCTTCTCTTGAAATGGCGTGGAAGAAGGAAGAAGAGTTGCGCTTCAAACCTGCGTGAAAACCTTTATACCCGACGCCTAGGGTTTCTGAATCGATCACCCAATCGATTACCACGTAGGATTTAGCCGTTCAATGGCTAGTTTTCAAACCGTAATCGATTACCCAATCGATTCAGAACTCTTCTGTCTCTCACGCAAACTACCGTAATCGATTAGTCAATCGATTACCGATACTCTGAATCGATTGCCTAATCGATTCAGGGCTCTTCTGTCCTCTCGCGCAGACTCCAGTGATCAATCACCCTGATCGATTACCAGACTCCTTAATCGATTGACCAATCGATTCAGCCGCCTTTTGTTCTCTCGCAAAAACCTCTTAATCGATTACCCAATCGATTCACTTAATCAATTACCCAATTGATTAAGATGCTTCTTGTTCTTGCGAGAAACTAACTCCTAATCGATTACCCAATCGATCAGGCCCAAACCTAACTTGTATCCACAAGTCTAGGGTTCCCACCAAGTGTCCGGTCAATCCCTTTGACCAACCTGGATTTCTCCTGCCTAGCTCCTAGCTAGCTCTCAACCTGATTCCCAACCAGGTTTGCCTAACCCTCGAGTTAGGTCTAGTCTCTCGGTAGACTTCCACCTTGCCAACGTGCGATCTCCCCGATCCACTTGGACTTCCACCTAGTCCCACTAGGTGCGCCTGGTCCCACTAGGACTTTTCTTGTGCCAGCATGCGATCTCCCCGATCCACCTGGACTTCACCTAGTCCCACTAGGTGTGCCTAGTCCCACTAGGACTTTCCCCGTGCCAGCATGCGATCTCCCCGATCCACCTGGACTTCACCTAGTCCCACTAGGTCTTTTCCCAGTCAAGCCTCCAGTCAACCTTGACCCACTTGACTCACATAACATCCTTTAAACAAACATCATTATCAAACATCGAAACACACAACCTTAAGCTCACCCGAGCTTAGTCAAACTAGGTCAACCCTGACCTAACCAAGATTGCACCAACAAATTCTAGTACCAGTTCACTGATGCCACATCTTCATCGCTCTCGGATAGGATCATCTCCCATAACTTCATTTCAAAAATATACATGGATTCAATGTTATTGTAAAAATTACTAACAATTACTTGTTAGTTTTTAATGATTATGTTCCTTTGAAATTTAATAAGTATCATGGAGTCTATATTATTGTACTGATTAAAATATTATTTTAATTAGATTATTTTAAAAGAAATAAAATCAAAATTATATAAAATTGTTATCGAAGTTAGCAAGTAGTAATTAGTTTTTATATATTGTAGTTATATGTTAATTTTTTTATACAGTAGATGAGATCAACTAGTATTTGTTTGAAATATAATAATTGTCATCTAATCCCTATCATTTGTATTGTTAATTAAAATATTATTTTAACTAAATTAAAATATATAAGAAAAATTGTTGAGACTAGCAACTAAGTTTCGTAATATCTTCTTTTATTATTCCCGTTAGACCTTAGAACCAGATTGGATCCTGTAATAATTTTGGATAGTTCCTGTTAAACAGGGAATCTAATCAGTTTAATTGAAAATGAAACGTCCATATGATAATTTTATAAATAATTGACGTCCTTTTTTGATTTTTGTCCTGTGAAAATTTGTTGCCCCAAATATGCTAAAGTTGAAAGTTATATTCAACGCCAGTTACTTAAAAGGGCAATATTATTGATTTAAAATTATTTTTATGTTATTTTAAAAAGAAAAAATGAAAATGAATAACTTGTTTGGAAAAGGATTGAATTCAATTACATTCAAACCCTTCAAAATAAATCAAATCTCTTTAAAGAAAATTTATTTGGAAAATTAAAATTATTAAATAGTCTTCTATATAAATTCAATTCAATTTTATTATTTATTAACTCATTTAAAACATATATTTAATTTCATTACGTAAAAATTTTTCAAACAGCATGTAAATACGCAAAACAAAATATGGGTAATTTTGCAAAAAGCTAAATAAAAGTGGTGAAATACTAAATAATCCTGAAACCAAACATCTGGAGGCGATTGCTAGTAGGGTGATGTTGGGCATCCGGTGGAGCGGCTGCGGCCTCTGCGCCGCCCATTTTTTGCGATGGCCGGTCACGGCTACTTCATCCCCGTCCCCTCTCTTAGATCCGACCACCGTTCTCCTCCGGCGCCGGTTCCTAAACCTCAGCGGAGATTCCAGCGGCGGCCGAAGTTGGCCGCGCTGCCGAGTGACCAATGAGATGAGCTCTGTGGCAGTGAGGAGCACTGAGGTGATCGAGATGGAGTACGCCGACCTCAACCTCAAGGATTTCTACGGCGCCAATCCTCAGGTAAAGTAAAGCACCCCCCAAATTTCTCCACTTTCTCTCTCCCGCATTCGACAAGCGGTGGAAAATTCTTCCTTTTATCTTACCTTTCTCGAAAGTTCGTTCGACGTACCTGCAGTTAGGTCATGTTCGGATCCGGCAGCATGTGAATCCCCTCAGTTCTTCTTTCTCGGTGAGTCTAGATCGTCTCTACGGTGCCTGTTGATTCCTTTTTCTTCATGTTTGTATCAATTCTTTCTGCATTTCTGGTGTCGGAGATACTGCAGGCACCGGCGGAGGTACCGGATTGGAAGGCAGTTTTCAGGGATGCAACGCTTCCGCTAATGGTGGATATTGGAAGTGGTATGAACTATGAAACCACTTTCTCACTAATATCTGGATATTGTTTTGTTGGATGAAATAGAATGTGATGTCTTAGTCATCGAAGTGATAATGCTCACTCTGAGCGGTCCAGTATCACCGGCCCCTAGTTAGATGCAGACATGTAAATCATGGGGAACATTTTGCCCTACCACATCGGCTTTTTGCATAGGTCAAGCAACGATTTCTTAGTCATTGCTTGTTGCTTCCTTTGTTAGTAATCAGAAGTCAAGAAATCAAGGGTTATTACTTTTAACATAGTCAGATTCATAGTTAGAAGAATTGAATCTATTAGAGTTGACATTGTAATAGAAAGCATTTGTCAATGCACTAAAGAACAATGTAACTAATTTGAATAGCATTAGCAATTTAACATTCATGTTGTGGACTCTTAAATAGTTGCAACCAAGCCGCTTATTGATGTTGTTTATCTGGCATAAGTCAGGCCTTAGTTTGTGTAGTATAAATCCATATAAGATTATATAGAAACAGTTAACTTTTATGATTATTATACGATGAAAGTTAAGAAAGTTAAGTCACTTTTTACATATTTGTGTTATGTCACTTTTGAATTTTTGCATATGCAATTCATGCTTCAAATCTTGTCATGTACTGCATTTCAGGTTGTTGAATCATGTCTAGTATTAGTAATGCTACATCTATACAAAATCTTAAGTTTTATGTGTAACTAAAAGGAGCTCTTGCAGGTAGTGGTAGGTTTCTTATGTGGCATGCGAAAAATTGTCCTGAAGCAAGAAATTATCTGGGACTGGAGATCCGTCAAAAGGTTATAGTTCAACTGTTAGCATTGGCTTCCATCTTATCCTTCACTGATGCTTTTTTTGCTATGTAGCTGGTGCAACGCTCGCAGTTTTGGGCCAAGGAATTGCACCTTGAAAACATGTTAGTTTTCTATAACTCAACACAAATTTACATAAAGCACGCCGCTTATTGAGCATCTAGAGAGTTTGAAATAATGATATAAAAATAAATTGCCCCTGCTAATAGTAAAAAACTTCAATTTGTTAATTCTAGTTTTACCTCCAGTGAACAAGCGCCGAGGTTCTGTTAACCAGGTATCTTGATTCTATTTAAAGTGTGTTTTTTTCTGTTTGATCAATCCATGGCACTTGCTCGCAGAATTGTGAGGCGCATTAAACAGAATCGTGGCACTTGGTCGCTGGTGGTAAAAATAGAATCATAAATTGGAGTGATTTATTTAAGATTTGTGTAAAAAATTTATCAATGTGTCATTATTTTAAATCCCTTCATTAGATACTCAGGTCAGCGAGACTTCAATGGAAGTTTTATACCTATTATACACTTGTCTCACTCGGAAATGTTCATGTTTGGGCAGCCATTTCATGTTTGCCAATGCCATGGTATCTTTTGAGTCGTTAGTCGCGTCATATCCTGGTCCTCTTACGCAAGTATCAATTCTGGTGAGCTAAACTTCACCATTTCAGAAACAACAATTTAACAAATAATCATCTGAAGGTTGTGAATTTTATCCTGCAGTGCCCAGACCCCCATTTCAAGAAAAAACACCATAAAAGGAGAGTTCTCCAGGAACCCTTAGTCAATTCGATTGCCGATAATTTGAGCAGAGGAGGAACGGTATGCCCTCTGTTTCTATAACTGATATTTTCTCAGAGTTTAAGTGCAAAGGCATAGTTGTAGCGCATGTTTTATTTGAATCGATATCTATTATAAAATATTTTACTATAGATGAGCCTTTTGCAGGTCTTTGTGCAATCAGATGTGTTTGATGTTGCACTCGACATGAGGAACCAGTTTGACGATCGTCCAGATATCTTTAGCCATGTCAATGTTATTGCCGACAAGCCTTCATGCGATTCGCAAGGCTGGGTCTTGCACAACCCCATGGGTATACAGACTGAAAGAGAGATCCATGCGAAGCTCGAAGGGGCTAGGATCTACCGGAGAATATATGAAAAGGTCAAGTGATATTTTCTTTGTCCTAATCGACCATCTTTTGCAGTTCCATGAACTAAGCAACAAAGACACTATTCGATTCTTAGTATGGGCAGAATGATAATTCAATGCTGCAAGGGATACATTATCGTACAGGATTTTATATTTCTTCTACTCGCCGTGTATCAGCAGAGGCAGAATAGTAGGATATGATTTTGTTCCAATGACGACCAAATTGTTAGACCTTGCTATGAACTAGCAGCAAGAACAACTCAAATTGTTAAATAATGCAGAGAATTGAAGCAAAACAAATAACGCTCACAGTGCTGATAAAAAAAAAATTAGCAGAGGCAGTTCCATGACCATGAACTAAGCAACAAACACTCTATTCGATTCATAGTTAGGGCAGAATAATAATTCAATGCTGCAAGGGATACATTATCGTACAGGGATTTTATAGTTCTTCTGCTCGATGTGTATCAGCAGAGGCAGAAATAACTTGGAATAACTTGCCTCAGTTTTTTTTGGGGGGACTGATCATGGGTGTTACTGATCGTAAAAGAAAACTGTCATTTCAATGTATCGTCTGAGCAATGCGCATTTCCTGATATATTAACACTTCAAAGTGACTTTGGTTTACTAAATATTCCTTTAACAGTTGGGCATTCTTACCCCATTGTGGGTATAAGACCTTTATTTTGAGAGCTGGAACACTGGGAAACAACGTCTTTAATATGCAAGGCAAAATGGCATATTGACTCTTCTTTGATGCTGTACTAGTTGGAACCTCCCGCTGTTAGATCCCCGTTTCTTAGATGAAAATATTGGTGTGATTACTTGAGAACAGGAATATTTTTTTTAATCAAATATTCTTGAGGTACATTGTAATTACTTAAAATATGATTAGTACTTTAATCTCATTCTCATAGATTTGGACAAGAAATAACCAAAAAAATACATAGATTTTAGAAAATTTTCATTCCCACTGACAAACAAGAAATAACCAAAAAAAAATCATAGATTTCAGAAAATTTTTATTCCCACTGACAAATAAGAAATAACCAAAAAAAACCATCCATACATCTTCAGAAAATTCTCAGAGGAAAGGTGTAATCAAAAATATTTTCTCATTCAGAAAAATATTAGTTAAAAATTCTTATCTACTTACGTGTACTCATTAACGTCAGCCCTGAGCTGCGTTGTCGATTGGGCTTAAGTAGTGGTTGGAGGGGTCTGGGTCGTAGTGGTAGTGGTAGTGGTTTGAGTCGTAACTGTAGTGGTTTGGTGGGTGGTTTGGGTTGTAGTCGTTGTTGTAGTCGTGGTCGTGGTAGTATGCATCGGCATCTGCCTTTGGATCTGCTGGATCGAATGCATCTGCCTTTGGATCTGCTGGATCGAAGGCATCTGCAAGGATGACGACATCCGCGATGAAGGGTTCTGCGAGGATGGCATCTGCGAGGAAGGGATCTGCCATGAAGACACCTGCGAGGATGAAGACTCCTGCGAGGATGAAGACATCGTCGGTGCAGCGTTAACCCTCCTCTGCGAGGATTGGGAAGGCAGAAGCCCGCTTTGCCGAGATTGCCTTTGGGTCTGCTCTGCCGTCTGCTTCGCCGGTACAGAGTTAACCCTTTCTTGGCGGTGATAGAATCGCTATCGCAGCTTCTCAGGCGAGACCGTTGCTTGCGTTGCCGTTTTGCGTGGCGTTAAAATGCCGCTGAAGAGGTTCATCTGATGAATGAACGACATCTGGCCCGAATTAAATTTATTTATACTTTTTTTTATCGATCTCGCAGATAAAGTTTCTTTAATATCCAAATTACATATCTAATTTTTAAAAGATGAAATCGTCTAATTTATATCCATTTTATCTCTTCGTATTTATCTCTATTCCTATAGTGTAGAAATTTCTTGGATTAATTTTTTTTAAATAGATTAATTTTTAAAAAAACTTATTTATATTCAAAAAATCATTATTGTCAATATATCATATCGAATTTTTTTTTTGAGAATATAAATATAATTAAGAAAATTAAACCAACATATAAGACCTAATTTTATATCATTTCAAACTTTTTAAGTTCATCAGTCATTTTTGATAGAAACTTCATATTAAAAAATTATTATTCTCAATATAGTAGGCCAAATTTATGTTTGGGGACATGCATATAATCAAGAGAACTAGACGAGCAGATAAAATCTTGTCTTATATCATTCCGACTCTCTAAGATATGGAATTAGATTTTTCGAATATATTTGTGTTAAAAAATGATTGTTTTCAATAATACAAATTGATGTTTGAGGGTGTAAATAATCAAGAGAATTAGACCAATATAAAAATCGAGTTCTATGTCATTTCGAGCTCTTTAGGATGTGAAATTAGACTTTTAAAAATATCTATGTTAAAAAATCACTACTCTCGATATATTATGTCAAATTGATATTTGAGAACATAAAGTAGTCAAGAAAACTAGACCAACACATATAATATAGTTCAATATCATTCCGAGATCTCTAAATCTATCAATTGATTTTTGTCAAAATCGGCAGATAGATCAAGAGAACTCGATATGACATAGCATCAGATCTTATGTATTCGTCTAGTTCTCATGATTATCACTACAAAAAAACACTTGATTTTCCGACGAAATTTGCGACGAATTTTAAAAAAAAATCGTCACTAAAATTTTTGAAGCCAAATAGTCGTCCCAAAATCCTGCGACGAAAAAATGATTTTGTCACAAATTTTGTGACAAATTCATTTTTCATCGCAAATTTTGTAACAAATTCGTCACAAAATTTGTCGCAATTTTTTTCAAAATTTGTCACAATTTTTGCGACGAATATAAAATTAGTTACAAAATTTGCAACAAATTGATAAATTCGTCACAAATTTTTTTAACAAATTGATAAATTTGTTGCAACAAATTGACAAATTTGAAAATTCGTCGCAAATTCTGCAACAAATAAAATAATTTGTCGCAGAATCTGAGACAAATTTATAAATTCATCGCAAAAAATCAACAACGAATTACTAAATTTGTCACAAAATCTGCGACAAATTTTCTTTTGTCGCTGATTTTTTGCGATGAATTACAAAATTCATCGCAAAATTTGCTACGAATTACAATCGTCGCAAATTTTGCCACAGATTTTGTGACAAATTTAAAAATTCATCGCAGATTCTGCGACGAATTTTTAAATTCGTCACAAAATCTTCGACAACTTAGCAACAATTTCAAAATTTGTTATAATTTTTCAATACACAATAATTTCGATAATTTTGCAACAAAAATATATTCATCGCAAAATAGATAAATTTTTTTAAAATTTAGATTTTTAGATAATAACTTTTTAATAAAATAAATCTCAAATCATTAAAATCAAAATCAATAACTATGCTATTTACTCAAGATTTTCAACCGGAAGATACTTTCTAAATGATTATCTATCTTAGCAAGATTTAAAAAATGAAAATCTAAAAGACAAAAATCAAAACTAAGCCATTCCTTAAAAAGAAATCAAAAACAATAAATATAATACTTTACATGGTAAGAAAATCACAAACAATAAATATAATAGTTTACACGAAAGAAATCAATATCAACCCAAAAGAAAATGACCGTCATAATTACAAGGTAACCACGAGGTACATTTCCTATTACAAAAATCCTAGCAAGCTTTTAGGTGTCAGGGAGAAAGGAGATGGCTTGACCTTCTCCTTCAAAATGATCTTTATGGTACTTGATAATATTGAAGAGAAAAAGTAAGATATTCAAGAAGTGGAACAACAATCCAAATCAAATAATAGATTAAATATGTGATGCTCTTATTCAATAAGATGAAAAGAAATAGTGTAGGAAGCAATGTAGGTAGCATAAAACCTTCATGCTCTTATGCAATACTATTATTGAGGATCCCAATGATAAGGACTATGAAGGAAAGACAAACTTCCATATTAGTGGAGGCAGTATAAAATCCAACTATACAAACAAGTATATATATCAAATAAATCTACAAAATGAAAAATTACTAAAACCTAGAAAATAAAAACTATCTCTGTTATTTAAACTGAACTATATGATATAAGACTAAAAAAACATAATGGTGCATAGAAGATAAGATAAACTGTGAGAATTTGTTCTTTAAAAAAATATTTATCTTGTTAATAAAAATTTAAGCAATCTCAATGAACATTAACAATTTAAGCAATCTTAGTGAATATTAACAAGTAATAAGAAAGATACCTTATTATTTTAATTTGATATTTCAACCTGATATAACTGAATATAATAATAAAAATTAATGTCATGAAATCATAAAAGAAAAACTTAATGAATAAATTGAGAGTTATATAAAAATTAAAAATACTCATATGTAACAAAATGAATGCAAAACTTTATACATACATTTTCAGATAGTGAAACTCGTATATCTCCTCAATCCTATTAAAAGCAAATGAATAATATTAAAAAATATATATATAAAAAATAAGATACATCCTGACTCATCCTGAGAACTATGTCTAGTACCACCATCCCGTCTGAAGATATGCTGTAAATTAAAAAATAAGATAAAGTTAAAACAAATTTGATATATAACAATTAATATAAAAACCCTTACCATATTTGTATAGATAAAGAGAATGTGCAAATCCTGCGACGAAAAGATACCAATTATAATGACCTATAAATAATAAGAAATATAAAACATTAACAGATAATATATATAAGATTACAAATGAGATATCGACAAAACAAAGAAATTGAGCCAATTTTTTTATACATCCACCTCCTTTCATTTATCATGTTGCCTATTTATAATTTATAATAACATGAATAATAATTTACAAAAAAATAGATATGTATAACAATAATCTTTTGAAATTAATTAATTAAATTTATTAATTAATGTATAAATTAAGATTTAAAAATTAACAGTTAGAAAATTAAATTATTAAGTTTAAGATTAATTAATATCATAATCTTGAATTATTATAAATTAATTAATTAAAAGACGGTATAAATTAATTAAAATAAATAATTAATAATTGATTATTTCATATTAGGTTAAATTAATTATTTTATGATTTTAATAATTTTGAATAAATAATTTCTGAAATTTCAAATTAAAAAATCAATTTAAGATTTAATTAAATTAAATAATTATTTTAGTATTAAAGTGAAGAATTAATTAATTAATAACCTAAATCGGTCAATTAGTTAATGACATGCAAACAAAAAAAACACATCACATGCAAAAAAAAAAAAAAAACACATGGTCATTCAAATAATACCCTAATGATATGTTATAATACAAGTAAACAAAAGATTTTATAAATCAATATAACCTAAGGAAACCTAATCTTATAAAGCACTCACACTTAGACATGAAATATTATAGTAATCATTACCGAGAATAATAAATAATAAAAGAGAAATTCAGATATACCAAACAAAGGTTAACAAAGACGTCGATCGTCACTCCAACACATCTACTTAAGACCTACATAAAAAATACTATACAGTCAAATATATATCTCAAAAATCAAATTTTAAATTGTAAAATTCGACAGTGGATGACGTGGCCCAAACCCAGCCAGACTTGATAAGTTCGCTCCTGACCAGCCCAGCTTGATCAGACAGGCCCGGCCCGGCCTAGACCAGCCTGGCCTGGACCAGCCAGACCCGGAGTGGCGCGGTCAGCCCCAGTGCGGCAGGCCGCGCCAACCCGGAAACGCGAGAGCGCGGGGCGACTAGCCGGGAACGCGCGAGGGCGGCCACGCCCGGCCGGGAGCGCAAGAGGGCGGCCGCGCGCGGCCGGAAGCGTGCGCGCGTCCTCCAGCGCTGCCGGAATCGCGCGAGCGCGGCCGGAAGCGCGCGGGCGCCCCCCCCCCCCCACCCCACGCGACCGGAAGCGCGCGCGCGGCCACCGGCACGGCCGGAAGAACGCGCGCGGCCCCCCCCGGCGGCCGGAAGCGCGCGCGCCGCCCCCCGAGCGGCCGGAAGCGCCCGCGCGGCCCCCCACGCTACCGGTATCGCGCGAGCGCGGCCGGAAGCACGCGCGCGGCCCCCCGCGCGGCCGGAAGCGCGCGAGCGGCCCCCCGCGCGGCCCGAAGCACGCGCGCGGCCCCCCGCGCGGCCGGAAGAGCGTGAGGCAAGCGCGGCCGCCCGCGGAGGCGAGCGAGGCCGCGCGCGGCGAGCAGATCTGGAAGTAGAAGGGGGAAGAAGAAAGAAGAGGGAAGGAGAAAGACGCTTACCGCCGGAGAACGTCGTCCCAGGAGCGAACGCGCGAAAACTGCCGCCGAAACCAAAAAATGAATAGCGCAAGCACATCTGGAAGTATATATAAGTAAGGTTTTGCGACAAAAGTAAATGTGTCGGTTGCAAATAGATTTTTTTAGAAAAAATCTAAATATCTTTAAAAAATTATATAATAATATACGGACTCGGAATTTTTAAATGCTCGTATCGATTTTCTAATGATATAAATAACCTCAAAAATAAATTTTATATAATATATTTTTATAAGTAATTTTTCAAATATTATTTACTTGAAAAATATAATTTGGTGGTTTTAAATTTCTCTAATATAAATATATCGGGCGAAATTTAAGTTTGAATTCTTTTATTCAATGAGAAAATCTCTACAAGTATATGGAAACTCGTTTAATCAAATTTCTACGTGTTCGTATCGATAAATAAATGGAATTACTGAACTCAAAATTTGACGAAATAAATTTTTACGTGTTCGTATCGATATCCTCATGATATAAATGACCTCAAACATAAATTTTGCATAATATATTTTTATTAATAATTTTTAAAAATTGTTTACTTGGAAAATATAATTTTGTTGCTATAAAAATTTTTTATATAAATTTATCGGGTAAAATTTAAGTTTGACATCATTTATATCATGAGAAAATCGATACGAGCACGTGAAAACTCGTTTCATTAAATTTCGGACTTCGTATGTTTATTTATGATTTTTTGAAGGTATGCAGGATTTTTTTAAAAAAAATAAATTTGTGGCGAATTTTAGAATTCGTCCCAAATTCTGCGACGAATTTCAAAATTCGTCGGAAATTAGGGACGAATTTTGAAATTCATCGCAAAATAATTTTTTTTTAAAAAAACCTAAATACATTAGACGACACTTATCAGATACGGATAGAATCTCTTCAAAACTTCCTCATTATCATATCCACGCCGCGTTGAAAATAAAAATTCTTATACATTTCTTCACTATTAAAAAATTCTTTCCAAAGGGCATGGTTAAAAAGAGTGAAAATATTTATTAGAGATCATTATATTGATTGAGATTGTAAGGGGTGTTTTATTAGTGTAAAAGGAATATATTCGTGTTACACTGATATCTTATTTATTCTCACTTTGTGTATATTTTGGAGATAATTAATCGAACATCAAACACAAATCAACCAGACAACCACCTTCTTTTGGCTAACAAAAAACCAAAGGACATTAAAAATTTAAAACTAACTAAACTTTCAAAACCATTTAATAGTTTTAAGAACTATAAAAATATCTCCGACAATATATAGTTTTATGCGTATCATTTTCTAGATGCTTCATCAAGGAAATATCTTACTAAACTTCCTTCGCCAAAAAGCAAGTAAAAAATAAAAGGATTATTTTGTAAAATAACCTTTTTATAGTTGTGGATTCCTAATTCGGCCCTTCGTGTCCCAGTTTGCTTCTCTTCCGTTCGTACGATTCCGAGTCCTCCAAAGCCGTCGCGGTTCTGGCTCGCTCTTCCCGTTCATCGCCGATCTCTGCACGCCGCGCGGGCTGCCGGCAGAACCTACTCCTTGCCGATCTCCCGCATCCCCTTTAACAGGCCGCAGAGGTGAGCCGGGCGACGCCTCTCCTCCAAGGCGTGTTAGGAAGCGCAAGGCGGTGCCGTGGAGGAGTCTATCGGCGATGTCATCGAGGCTGGATCCCTATCTGTCACAGTTCTCTCGCTCGTACTATTCTATAGCGAATACTAGTACAGTGCACATCGGCGAGGTGCGATTCGTGAAATCATGGAGAGGGGGAAAGAGGCTATCTTAATGACATGGAGATCCTCAAAATAGAGATATCCTAAACAGTTAACTACCTATCCTGTCTCCACGGTCATGTCTAAACAAATATCAGAATTCCTATCTCTAAAACGAGGAATTAGCATCCTGTATTTCGACGCAGCAGTAGGAATTATCTCTAAAATGAGGTCCTAGGCATGGTTATGTTTATGCTAAGAATGGTAGTAGGGGCATGCATGTGAAGGGGCATGCATCCTGTATTTCCATGGTTATGTTTATGCTAAGAATGGTAGTAGGGGCATGCATGTGTAAGTTAAAATGTTTTCCGCTGCATTATGATATTCACATGCCCCACTCATGCTATGTTTAACGGAACGCCGCTTCATGATATGTGTATAAAAAAAACGGGCGTCACAAATATATTGTGTCAAATTAATATTTGAGAACATAAATCTACACTACAAAAAAACTAGTATTTTGCAACAAATTTTTGTGACAAAAAATTTTTGTTGCCAATTAGCGACAAATTTTGCGACAAAATGTATTTTTGTTGCTAATATGCAGCAACTTTTCGACGAAAATTTTTTTGTCGCTATTTAGCGACAAAAAATTTTCGTCGCAAAATATGTTCATTTTTGCGACGAAAATAAATATTCATATTTAGCAAAATTTATCTTTGAGATCATTTATATCATGAGAAAATCCATACTAGCACGTAGAAATTCGTTTCATCAAATTCTGACATTCGTACGTTTATTTATGATTTTTTAAAGGTATTTAGGTTTTTTAAAAAAAATTATTTTGCGACAAATTTCAAAATTCGTCCCTAATCTGCGATGAATTTTGGAATTCGTCGTAGAATTTGGGATGAATTCGAAAATTCATCGCAATTTTTTTTAAAAAAAACCCTACATACCTTCAAAAAATCATAAATAAACATACGAAGCTCGAAATTTGTTGAAACAAGTTTCTACGTGCTCGTATCGATTTTCTCACGATATAAATGATGTGAAACTTAAATTTTACCTGAAAAATTTATATAAAAAATTTTTATAACAACAAATTATATTTTCCAAGTAAATAATATTTAAAAAATACTAAAATAAAAATTTATTATTCAAAATTTATGTTTGAGGTTATTTATATCATGAGGATATCGATACGAACACTTAGAAATTTGTTTCATCAAATTCTGAGTTCTGTAATTCTATTTATGAATTTTTTTTAATGGTCTTTAGGTTTATTTAAAAAAAACTATTTGCACGGATTTTAAATTTCGTTCCAAAATTTGTGTCGAATTTCGGAATTCGTCGCAATTCTGGGACGATTTTTAAAATTCGTCGCAAAATATAATTTTTTTTAAAAAATCGAAATACATTCGGAATGTCCCAGATGGAGCTACAGAACTCGGAATGGCATGACACAAGTTTCTACGAGTTTGTATCGGTGTCCTCATGACATAAATGATCTTAAAAACGAATTTCAACAAAACTTCTGGAGATCAATGAAGGATTAATGTCACATTCTTATAACAGTTTCAAATTTAGAAAATTTTAACTAAGTCTTTCGTTAATCTAAATAATTAACTATCAAAAAATATGTATTAGGTGAAATTCATATTTGAGGTCGATTACCTCATCACGAGTTCAATACGAACATATAGAAACTTATATCTCTAAATTCTGAGTTCTCTAGGTCTATCTACGACAATTAACGATCTTTATTTTGATTTTTTAAAAATTTAATTTGCGACGAATTTCAAAATTCATCCCTAATCTCCGATGAATTTTGAAATCCGTCGCAAAATTTTATTTTAAAAAAAACCCTAAATACCTTCAAAAAATCGTAAATAAATCTACAAAACTCCGAATTTGATGAAACGAGTTTCTACGTGCTCGTAGCGATTTTCTCATTAAATAAATAATGCCAAGCTTAAATTTCAGCTGATATATTTATAGTAGAGAATTTTAAAACAACCAAATTATATTTTCCAAGAAAATAATATTTAAAAAATTATAAATAAAAATATATTATGTAAAATTTATCTTTGAAAGCATTTATATCATTAGAAAATCTAGACGAACACGTAAAAACTTATTTTATCAAATTCCGAACTTTGTACGTTTATTTATGATTTTTCTAATGCATTTAGGTTTTTTTTTAAAAAATTATTTTACGATGAATTTCAAAATTCGTCGCAGATCAAAATTCATCCCTAATCTGTGACGAATTTTGAAATTCGTCGCAGAATTTGGGACGAATTCTAAAATTCGTCGCAAATTTATTTTTTTAAAAAAATCCTGCATGCCTTCAAAAAATCATAAATAAACATACGAAGCCCGAAATTTAATGAAACGAGTTTTCACGTGCTCGTATCGATTTTCTCATGATATAAATGATGTCAAACTTAAATTTTACCCAATAAATTTATATAAAAATTTTTTTATAGCAACAAAATTATATTTTCCAAGTAAATAATTTTTAAAATTATTAATAAAAATATATTATGCAAAATTTATGTTTGAGGTCATTTATATCATGAGGATATCGATACGAATACGTAGAAATTTGTTTCGTCAAATTTTGAGTTCGGTAATTCCATTTATTTATCGATACGAACACGTAAAAATTTGATTAAACGAGTTTCCACATGCTTGTAGCGGTTTTCTCTTTGAATAAGAGAATTCAAACTTAAATTTCTCCCGATATATTTATATTAGAGAAGTTTAAAACAACCAAATTATATTTTTCAAGTAAATAATATTTGAAAAATTACATATAAAAATATATTATACAAAATTTATTTTTGAGGTCATTTATATCATGAGAAAATCGATACGAGCACTTAAAAATTTATTTCGTCAAATTCCGAGTCCGTATATTATTATATAATTTTTTAAAGATATTTAGATTTTTTCTAAAAAAATCTATTTGCAACCGACACATCTACTTTTGTCGCAAAACCTTACTTATATATACTTCCAGATGTGCTTGCGCTATTCATTTTTTTGGTTTCGGCGGCAGTTTTCGCGCGTTCGCTCCTGGGACGACGTTCTCCGGCGGTAAGCGTCTTTCTCCTTCCCTCTTCTTTCTTCTTCCCCCTTCTACTTCCAGATCTGCTCGCCGCGCGCGGCCTCGCTCGCCTCCGCGGGCGGCCGCGCTTGCCTCACGCTCTTCCGGCCGCGCGGGGGGCCGCGCGCGTGCTTCGGGCCGCGCTCGCGCGATATCGGCCGCGCGGGGGGCCGCTCGCGCGCTTCCGGCCGCGCGGGGGGCCGCGCGCGTGCTTCCGGCCGCGCTCGCGCGATACCGGTAGCGTGGGGGGCCGCGCGGGCGCTTCCGGCCGCTCGGGGGGCGGCGCGCGCGCTTTCGGCCGCCGGGGGGGTGCCGCGCGCGTTCTTCCGGCCGCGCCGGTGGCCGCGCGCGCGCTTCCGGTCGCGTGGGGTGGGGGGGGGGGGGGGCGCCCGCGCGCTTCCGGCCGCGCTCGCGCGATTCCGGCAGCGCTGGAGGCCGCTCGCACGCTTCCGGCCGCGCGCGGCCGCCCTCGCGCGCTCCCGGCCGGGCGTGGCCGCCCTCGCGCGTTCCCGGCCAGTCGCCCCGCGCTCTCGCGTTTCCGGGTTGGCGCGGCCTGCCGCACTGGGGCTGACCGCGCCACTCCGGGTCTGGCTAGTCCAGGCCAGGCTGGTCTAGGCCGGGCCGGGCCTGTCTGATCAAGCTGGGCTGGTTCAGAACAAACTTATCAAGTCTGGCTGGGTTTGGGCCACGTCATCCACTGTCGAGTTTTACAATTTAAAATTTGATTTTTGAGATATATATTTGACTGTATAGTATTTTTTATGTAGGTCTTAAGTAGATGTATTAGAGTGACAATCGACGTCTTTGTTAATCTTTATGTGGTATATCTGTATTCTTCTTTTATTGTTTATTATTTTTGTTAATGATTACTATAATATTTCATGTCTAAGTGTGAGTGCTTTATAAGATTAGGTTTCCTTGATTTATTTTAATTTATAAAAACTTTTGTTTACTTGTATTATAACATATCATTAGGGTATTATTTGAATGACCATGTATTTTTTTTTTTTGCATGTGATGTGTTTTTTTATTTGCATGTGATTAACTAATTGATCGATTTAGGTTATTAATTAATTAATTTTCACTTTAATACTAAAATAATTATTTAATTTATTTAAATCTTAAATTGATTTTTTAATTTGAAATTTCAGAAATTATTTATTCAAAATTATTAAAATCATAAAATAATTAATTTAACCTAATATGAAATAATCAATTATTAATTATTTATTTTAATTAATTTATACCGTCTTTTAATTAATTAATTTATAATAATTCAAGATTATGATATTAATTAATCTTAAACTTAATAATTTAATTTTCTAACTGTTAATTTTTAAATCTTAATTTATACATTAATTAATAAATTTAATTAATTAATTTCAAAAGATTATTGTTATGCATATCTAATTTTTTTTGTAAATTATTATTCATGTTATTATAAATTATAAATAGTCAAAATGATAAATGAAAGGAGATGGATGTATAAAAAAATTAGATCAATTTCTTTATTTTGTCGATATCTCATTTGTAATCTTATACATATTATTTGTTAATGCTTTATATTTCTTGTTATTTATAGGTCATTATAATTGGTATCTTGTCGTCGCAGGATTTGCGCATTCTTTTTATCTATACAAATATGGTAAGACTTTTTATATTAATTGTTATATATCAAATTTGTTTTAACTTTATCTTATTTTTTATTTTACAGCATATCTTAGACGGGATGGTGGTACTAAACATAGTTCTCAGGATGAGTCGGGATGTATCTTATATTTTATATATATTTTTTAATATTATTCATTTGCTTTTAATAGGATTGAGGAGATATATGAGTTTCACTATCTGAAAATGTAAGTATAAATTTTTGCATTCATTTTGTTACATATGAGTATTTTTATATAACTCTCAATTTATTCATTAAGTTTTTCTTTTATGATTTCATGACATCAATTTTTATTATTATATTCAATTATATCAGGTTGAAATATCAAATTAAAATAATAAGGTATCTTTCTTATTACTTGTTAATATTCACTAAGATTGCTTAAATTATTAATGTTCATTGAGATTGCTTAAATTTTTATTAACAAGATAAATATTTTTTTAAAGAATAAATTCTCACAGCTTATCTTATCTTCTGTGCACCATTATGTTTTTTTAGTCTTATATCATATAGTTCAGTTTAAATAACAGAGATAATTTTCATTTTCTAGGCTTGTAGTAATTTTTTATTTTGTAGATTTATTTGATATATATACTTGTTTGTACAGTTGGATTTTATACTGCCTCCACTAATATGGAAGTTTGTCTTTCCTTCATAGTCATTATCATTGGGATCCTCAATAATAGTATTGCATAAGAGCACGAAGGTTTTATGCTACCTACATTGCTTCCTACACTATTTCTTTTCATTGTATTGTATAAGAGCATCACATATTTAATCTATTATTTTATTTGGATTGTTGTTCCACTTCTTGAATATCTTATTTTTTCTCTTCAATGTTATCAGGTACTATAAAGACCATTTTGAAGGAGAAAGTCAAGCCATCTCTTCTCTTTTCTCCCTGACACCTTGAAGCTTGCTGGGATTTTTGTAATAGGAAATGTACCTCGTGGTTACCTTGTAATTGTGACGGTCATTCTCTTTTAGGTTGATATTGATTTTTTTCGTGTAAATTATTATATTTACTGTTTGTGATTTTCTTACCATGTAAAGTATTATATTTATTGTTTTTGATTTCTTTTTAAGCAATGGCTTAGTTTTGATTTTTGTCTTTTAGATTTTCATTTTTTAAATCTTGCTAAGATAGATAATCATTTAGAACGTATCTTACGGTTGAAAATCATGAGTAAATAGCATAGTTCTTGATTTTGATTTTAATGATTTAAGATTTATTTTATTAAAAAGTTATGATGTAAAAAATCTAATTTTTAAAAATTTTTATCTATTTTGTGATGAATATATTTTTGTTGCAAAATTATCGAAATTATTGTGTATTGAAAAATTATGACAAATTTTGAAATTGTTGCTAAGTTGTCGAAGATTTTGCGACGAATTCAAAAATTCGTCGCAGAATCTGAGACGAATTTTTAAATTTGTCGCAAAATCTGCGATGAATTTTTAAATTAGTCGCAAAATCTG
This sequence comes from Boesenbergia rotunda, assembly GCA_024364735.1. Taxonomy (NCBI): domain Eukaryota; kingdom Viridiplantae; phylum Streptophyta; class Magnoliopsida; order Zingiberales; family Zingiberaceae; genus Boesenbergia; species Boesenbergia rotunda. The sequence goes on along the minus strand of JAGFNQ010003181.1, from coordinate 645,126 downwards.
CGACGATTGTAATTCGTCGCAGAATGTGCGACGAATTTTGTAATTCGTAGCAAAGTTTGCGACAAATTTTGTAATTCATCGCAAAAAATCTGCGACAAAAGAAAATTTGTCGCAGATTTTGTGACAAATTTAGTAATTCGTTGCTGATTTTTTGCGATGAATTTTTAAATTTGTCTTATATTCTGCGACGAATTATTTTATTTGTTGCAGAATTTGCAACGAATTTTTAAATTTGTCGCATATATTTTACGACCAATAAAAAATTTATCGCAGTTTTTGCGACAAATTTATATTTTTGTCCCAGAAAATCTGCGACAAATTCTATTGTTCGTCGCAAAATCTACGATAAATTTTTTATTCGTCGGAAATAATCTACGACAAATTTTAAAATTCGTCGTAAATTCTGCGACAAATATAATCATTAGTCGCAGAATTTTTGCGACGAATTTGAAAATTTGTCGAATTTCATAATTCCTCGCAGATTCTGTGACGAATTTATCAATTTGTTGCAAATTTTGTAACAAATTTTATATTCGTCGCAAAAATTGTGACAAATTTTGAAAAAATTTGCGACAAATTTTGTGACGAATTTGTCGCAAAATTTGCGACATAAAATGAATTTGTCACAAAATTTGCGACAAAATCATTTTTTTGTCGCAAGATTCTAGGACGACTATTTGCCTTCAAAATTTTTTGGTACGATTTTTTTTAAAAAATTCGTCGTAAATTTTGTCGCAAAATCAAGTATTTTTTGTAGTGATAATCATGAGAACTAGACGAATACATAAGATCTGATGCTATGTCATGTCGAGTTCTCTCGATCTATCTGTCGATTTTGACAAAAATCGATTGATAGATTTAGAGATCTCGGAATGATATTGAACTATATTATATGTGTTGGTCTAGTTTTCTTGACTACTTCATGTTCTCAAATATCAATTTGACATAATATATCGTGAGTAGTGATTTTTTAACATAGATATTTTTGAAAAGTCTAATTTCACATCCTAAAGAGCTCGAAATGACATAGAACCCGATTTTTTATATTGGTCTAATTCTCTTGATTATTTACACCCTCAATCATCAATTTGTATTATTGAAAACAATCATTTTTTAACACAAATATGATCCTGTCGATAAGCGCGACGGGCTTCAACTCGGGTGAGTCAGTATAGCCAAGAGACCAAGATCGCTGGAGCGAGTGAGTCAGGGTCGGTCGGAATCAGGTTTGAGTTCCGGGGGGCTCGGCTCGGACCAAAAGAGGAAACACAAAAGGGAAGAGGGAATTTTTCAGGCTCCCCTTCTTGAAGCTTAAAGGGGGGTTTATATAGGGGAAGGGGGATGGCTCCCCTGTCTTATCAGTAATCCTATCATATTAAAGACCCCTCGCCTGACAACAATAAATAGCTTGTCAATCTGCCCTCAGCCGCAGAAATGTCCGTCCACAGGTCAAGTTTATCCATATTAGGGCCTGACATTCTGATCAGTTACCATTATGCCCAGGATCTTTTCTTATAATGGGTAGATTCGGAGAGAGTTAGTGAGATCCTAAGAACTTAGGATTTTGTTGGATCATGATCGGAAATCGTGAAGATTATGAGGAATGCCACAACTCCGGTCTCCTGAACTCCAATCCGACCTCTTCTTGAGTGTACAGCCGACCTCTTCGGGGACCTACCTCCGACCTCCTCCCGGGCTCATACCCGACCTCCTCCGTGACCTGACTCCGACCTCCTCCCGACTCCTACCCGACCTCCTACATGGCCCCGACTCCGCCCTCCTCCGTGACCTGACTCCGACCTCCTCCCGACTCCTACCCGACCTCCTACATGGCCCCGACTCCGACCTCCTCCGTGACCTGACTCCGACCTCCTCCCAGCTCATACCCGACCTCCTACATGGCCCCGACTCCGACCTCCTCCTGGGCTTATACCCGGCCTCCTACATGGCCCGACTCCGACCTCCTCCTGGGCTCATACCCCGTCCCCCTACATGGCCCGACTCTGACCTCCTCCTGAGCTCCGATCCGAACTCCTCCATGACCTAACTCCGACCCCCTCCTGAGCTCCGATCCACCGAAACTTACCACCCGGATCACAAGCCTCCCCTTCAAGTCTAGTCGAAGGAGGTTAAGGAGCCGACTGACTAGACACGACGCTCCATTGGATGAGCCCGTAACTTCACCCCGGGACCCTATTGTGACCCCCGAAGTTTATTCGTTAGGGGCTGGCGTGCCTACCCCTTCACTACCTACCTGCTCCACGTGGCCTTCACCAACTGGAGGGTTTATTGTCATAGAGCTGTCATGTCAGACTCGTGCGGTGGCAGGGTGAGGCGTTAAACTGCCTTGGGAAGGGGCGAAAAAACCCACGGTCCTGATCACATCCCGCCTTTTGATCTCCCCTCATCCTACGGTTCCCCTGCCTCCTTCCTCACTATAAATAGGCCCTCTTCCTCATTTTAACCCTCGTCGTTTTACCTCTCATTTCTACTCCTCAACCAGTCCGAGCTCCACCGCCTGTTTCCCTTGCTTCCTTGCGATTCTACACCCCGGCTTCCGCCCTCTAGGTATCCTTCTCATCCCCATCTTTTCTCTTTGTAATACCTGACTCTGGCTCTATGGCTGCATCAACCTCCTCCGCTGGCCAATGGTACACCACCACTCGCTCTTCCTTAACCCTAGGTCACTTAGAATCCTTACGGGCGGATTACCAAATCCCCGAGGATCATCTCCTAGCCTTACCTTCTCGTACTGACCGGCCTCATCAACCACTTTTAGGCTATTTCACTATTTTTAAAGATCAGCTGTCAGCCGACCTACGATTTCCTCTGCACCCGTTCCTGACCCAAATATGTAGGTACTTCCAAGTCCCCCTATCTCAACTTGCTCCCAACTCCATCAAGATCCTATGCGGGACCGTGGTTATCTTTACCACCTACCGCATACCCCTCGACCCTCGGGTCTTTCACTTCTTCTACTATCTCAAGAAACAGGAGCCAGGTAACTTCTTTTTCCAGGCCCGAGTTAACTCAGCCTTTTTGGATAAGGTTCCATCTTCCAATAAGGGATGGAAATCCCAATTCTTTTATATCTGTTCGTCCCCACCCCCCACTTGGCCTACGGAGTGGGTTGAGGATCTGCCCGACCACCCTCGCATGTCTAAGAAGTATCGCTCGGAGCCTAGCTTCCAGTTAGCTTTTTCCAGGATGGGAGGCCTCCACTTCCACGCTGGTCAACTATTGAACGAGGCGATCTTGTATCTATTCCGACTGAGCCACACCCCCGCCTGGCTATCTGATTCTTTCGGTGAGTGTTTCTTTTCCTGGATGCCCCTTAGTGCTAACTAAGACCTTCTCTTTATTGCATCTAGAATCATGTTCCACGCTCTCCTAGCTGGGGAGTTGGGCCTGGATGAGGAAGAATTGAATGCCCGGGCAGCGGAACAACAGACTTCCCGAGCGGTGCCTCCGATAACAGGTCTCCCGGCTCTCGCGCAAGGAGAAGGAGAAGGGGGTGAGTCGGAAGCAAATTCTCCAGCGGAGCATTCTGACCCCGAGCCACAAATAGTGGACATAGACGGCCGATCGGACGAGGAAGAGCCGGAGCCCCCGGCCTCCGAGGGACTCATTAGGAAACGCCGCCGGGTAACCATCTCAACCGTCGTCCCCCTGGAGGTAGAATTGACCCGAGAGGCCCACGACCTGACAGTGCCGCGACCCGGTCGGGCCGCGACGGGCCCCCCGACCTCGGGACCCGGCGCGTCTTCTCGCTCCAAAACCTCGACGTCCACTACCGTGGTGCCCCGCTCAGGGGCCTCATCTTCCAGGACACCGCAACCCTGCCCCTCTCCCCGCTCAGAGCCATCCCGAGCTGCGGCCGTGGAGGCTCTACTGGCCATGCAGTCTACCCCCCGCCTTGCCGTGGACATACAACTTCCCTCCATGCCCAACCTGCCTCAAGCCTTCCCGCCACAACCGATCAACCTACACGGTCAGTTGGTCACTAGCTGGGATCAGGGTATGGAGATGGTTACCGAGAGGAGTCCCCTGAGTTTGGCCGATCACTTTTTCATGGACGCCACACAGGTATACTCTTCTTGACTTCAATCACCGTTAATAGAGTTCATTCGGCCTTTATGGTAATCTTCTTTGTGTAGTTTTGGGTTGCATGCCGGGCCATTACCCAATCCTTGGTCACGAATACCAGAGAACGCCGGGCTGGGGAAGCGAGAATCCAGGAGTTGGAGGCTCAACTGGCTAATGTTGCCTTACCCCCCGGTGAGGAAGGCTTAGGCCTCCTCCGAGCTGAAATAACCACCCTGCGGGGATAATTAGCGGAGGTCGATGCCCGAGCTGAAGAGATGCACCATACCCTGGCCGCTGCCTCCCGGGAGATAGACCAACTAGCTAACCGTTTGGATGCGGAGGAAGCTGTCAAGAAAACGGCCCTCACCCGCCAGACTCGGGCCCGTTCAGACCTGGACAAGAAGACAGCGGAGGCTAAGGGCTTACAACAAAAATTGAAGGACTCGACAGCTGCTCACAACCAAACGCAATTGGCCCTGAAGAATAAGGAGACAGAGCTGGCGGCGCAAGCGGAGACTCTCACGACCCTGCAGGCTCAGCTGACCACTAAGGATGCGGCGATAGCGGAGCGGGACGAGGCAATGGCTCAGCTGAAGAAAGAACTTGAAGAGTACAAAGCGGCTGAGCCAGCTCGGCTGGAGGAGTTCCATTTGAACTACATCAACACCCGTCCCTTCTTACAGCAAGTGGCCCGCCGCACAGCAACTATGATTAAATACGGCATGGAGGGCACTTTGCAGCAGCTGAAAGAGGCCGGTCACATACCTTCCGACCTGCCCGCCAACACCGTCAAGCTTACCCAGATCCAAGCGCTTATTCCTAAGGACATCTTCCCTGACTTTGTTTAAGATGTAATTTAACTCTTTGGCCTGGCCATCTGGGCCCTAGTACTCTTTTTGAGGGCCTCCGGCCTCCTCCTATTAGTAATTTTCAGATAACTTCTTAATTTTGTTGCTTCAAGTGACTCCGTTTTAGTGTTCCTTGCTCTGTACACGTTTCATCATTATTTTTTCGTTGCCTTCCCATGACCGACTAGGGACTTCCAATCAGCCATCCTGGTTTTTTGCTTGGTGCTCGGAGAACCTTCGACTTAAGTTTAGGGCTTTAATGTCGCTTATCAGATACAACTATAAGGTATGCGGGCTGAGGTGCTTGACCTTGGGCGTTCTGAGAGTTATCCGATCGGCTTCCCTTGCTCTATCTTGACGAGAGCTTTCGGGCACAATGAGCCCAGTCGGTCTTAGTTCTTAATCGGTTAGGCTTATCCCTACCGGCGGCTCTCCGGGATTTTCCCTCCACACAGATTGCCTTGCGTGACAAGGGTCTCCGTATCTACTCCTTGATCGCCCGCTCGGACTCACATGACCGGCGAATTCTCTTGTGGCTTCCCCGTCGGGAGGGTAACCCCGGGTGACCAGAGACCCGGGCTCTGCTTATTCATCGCCCGGTCGGGTTCACCCTACCGACGAATCTCCTCACGACTCCCCAGTCGGGGAGTATTCTCCGCGTAGCCAGGGACTCAGGCCCTACTCATTCATTGCCCGGTCGGATTCACCCGACCGGCGAATCTTCTCACGGCTCCCCAGTCGGGGAGGATTCTCCGCGTGGCCAGGGACTCGGGCCCTACTCATTCATTGCCCGGTCGGATTCACCCGACCGGCGAATCTTCTCACGGCTCCCCAGTCGGGGAGGATTCTCCGCGTGGCCAGGGACTCGGGCCCTACTCATTCACTGCCCGGTCGGATTCGCCCGACCGGCGAATCTTCTCATGACTCCCCAATCGGGGAGGATTCTCCGCGTGGCCAGGGACTCGGGCCCTACTCATTCATTGCCCGGTCGGATTCACCCGACCGGCGAATCTTCTCACGGCTCCCCAGTCGGGGAGGATTCTCCGCGTGGCCAGGGACTCGGGCCCTACTCATTCACTGCCCGGTCGGATACGCCCGACCGGCGAATCTTCTCATGACTCCCCAGTCGGGGAGGATTCTCCGCGTGGCCAGGGACTCGGGCCCTACTCATTCACTGCCCGGTCGGATTCACCCGACTGACGCCGAACTTAGTAGGTATGGGGGAGCCTGCCCCTCCGTATCTTGCGTGCGCAAGAGCCTGGACACCGTCTGATTTACCCAGGTCAGACGTGGATCGCCACGGCTGATCGGGCTCGACCGAACGTGGAACGCCACGCCCGGTCGGCGCTGAGTCCGGTGGGTGCGTGGGGGCACGCCCACTTATAACTTGCTTACGCAAGAGCCTGGACACCGTCTGGCTTACCCAGGTCAGACGTGGATCGCCACGGCTGACCGGGCCCGACCGAACGTGGAACGCCACGCCCGGTCGTTCCACGTTCGGTCGGCACCGAGTCCGGTGGGTGCGTGGGGGCACGCCCACTTATAACTTTCTTACGCAAGAGCCTGGACACCGTCTGGCTTACCCAGGTCAGACGTGGATCGCCACGGCTGACCGGGCTCGACCGAACGTGGAACGCGACGCCCGATCGGTGCCGAGTCCGGTGGGTGCGTGGGGGCACGCCCACTTATAACTTGCTTACGCAAGAGCCTGGACACCGTTTGGCTTACCCAGGTCAGACGTGGATCGCCATGGCTGACCGGGCCCTACCGAACGTGGAACGCCACGCCCGGTCGGCGCCGAGTCCGGTGGGTGCGTGGGGGCACGCTCACTTATAACTTGCTTATGCAAGAGCCTAGACACCATCTGACTTACCCAGGTCAGACGTGGATCGCCACGGCTGACCGGGCCCGACCGAACGTGGAACGTCATGCCCGGTCGGCGCCGAGTCCGGTGGGTGCGTGGGGGCATGCCCACTTATAACTTGCTTACGCAAGAGCCTCGACACCGTCTGGCTTACCCAGGTCAGACGTGGATCGCCACGGCTGACCGGGCCCGACCGAACGTGGAACGCGACGCCCGGTCGGCGCCGAGTCCGGTGGGTGCGTGGGGGCACGCCCACTTATAACTTGCTTACGCAAGAGCCTGGACACCGTCTGGCTTACCCAGGTCAGACGTGGATCGCCACGGCAGACCGGGCCCAATCGAACGTGGAACGCCACGCCCGGTCGGCGCCGAGTCCGGTGGGTGCGTGGGGGCACGCCCACTTATAACTTGCTTACGCAAGAGCCTGGACACCGTGTGGCTTACCCAGGTCAGACGTGGATCGCCAAGGCTGACCGGGCCCGACCGAACGTGGAATGCCACGCCCGGTCGGCGCCGAGTCCGGTGGGTGCGTGGGGGCACACCCACTTATAACTTGCTTACGCAAAAGCCTGGACACCGTCTGGCTTACCCAGGTCAGACGTGGATCGCCACGGCTGACCGGGCCCGATCGAACGTGGAACGCCACGCCCGGTCGGCGCCGAGTCCGATGGGTGCGTGGGGGCACGCCCGCTTATAACTTGCCCGAGCATGGGGAGGGAAGGACACCTGAGGTGCCGCCATCATATTTTTAAGTCTTACCATTACAACAAAGCGCTCCTTTTACTCTCTATACATTCTTAAATGTGTCGCACTCCAGGGTCGTCCTAGCTTCTTCCCTAGCGCATCTTACAGGTAGTTGTGAGATCGTTGACATATGCTAGAGGGGGGTGAATAGCACTTTTTGCTTTCTTTCACCTACAATGGTTAGTAGCACAGCGGAAATACAACAATAAAACAATATGAAAGTACTAACCAATGCTAACACAGTGATTTAGTTGGTATCCACCCCGGTCGGGTGACTAATCCAATAATCCTTCGGCGGATCAAGCCCCGGACAACTTCCGGCTAGAAATCGAAGCTCCTTATGGGTGGAGAAACCTCTCCACAACTCAAGCAAAGCTCTGAGAATGATAGACTACTAACTTGCCCTTAACCAAGACAAGTTTCGTCACCTTAGAAGTAAGAAACGAGTTCCTTTAAATAGAACTCGAAATCTGAAACAGCTGCTACCAGTCGACTGCCCCCAGGGGCAGTCGACTGGTCCCACTCAGAAACGACCGTTGCCTCCCAACGTTCGAATCTTACGGCTGTTCCAGCCGACTAGCAGTCGACTGCCCAAACCTGGCAGTCGACTGCTACCAGTCGACTGCCCAGTCGACTGCTACCAGTCGACTGCCCAGTCGACTGCCCAGTTCTTCTAAGCCTAGGATTTTTCTCCCGGAGTACATTTCACTCCGCACTCGAACCCTCCTAGCTTAGACCCTGAGTACAACGACTCACTCCTGGACCCTCACAACTCAGTTGACTCTTCTCCAGCAGCCTTGACTGTTGCCTTCACGCCCTCTTCATCTTTGGCCCTCGTCCCTCGGATGCGCACGCAAGCCTCCAGCTTGCCTCCATGCCACCCTTCACGTATGCCTCGAAGTCCGCGTCCCTCGGCTCATCATCTCTGCTATCCAATGGTCCCTCAGATGCGCACACCAGCCTCCAACTGGCCTCCATGCCATCCTTCACCTGACGACATCAATCGAGCCCCTGTGTACCTGTACACCTGCACACTCATGTACACATGTGAGAACAACATAAATCCTAACTTAACCATATTGACCAACACACATCAAAATCCATGATCCTCCAGATCATATCAGGCCGATTGCCCCAACAATCTCCCCCTTTTTGATGTGTGGCAGTATGTTAAGTTAGGTAAACACAACAACAATAACACCATAAGTAACAATAGCAACTGAAAAATGAAGCATAACACACAAGAGGCAACCTCCCCCTTAACCTATGCTTTCTCCCATTTTTCAATTCTCATTGCTACCACCAAGTCAAGTCCCATTCACCTTGACTCTCACATAATCAACATTCCTTTGAGTTATATCCAACTCAATATCCAAACTTACAACTTAACCCTCAAGTTCTCCCCCTTTGACACCATCAAAAAGATTACCCCAAGCAACCCTAACCCTTGGTGCCAACTAGAACTTGTCAGATTTCCGAAAAACCCCTCAGAAATCACCACACCCAACCTGTTTCACTTGGCAGTCGACTGCCCCCCATCGGCAGTCGACTGCCCCCTGCGTGATTCAGCTACTGGAACTCTTATCAATCGACTGCCCTCCCTGGCAGTCGACTGCCACCCTTATTTCTGAATTTCCAGCCGAAATTCAGACCCTTCTAGAAAACTCTAGAAAATTCCTAAAAATGTAAAATTTTGCAAGCACGTTTGCTAAGGTATACCCTACCCTAGAAAAATATGTTTCATGACAAACAACAACCGTGCTTGACTTTTGGTACAAACCTAAGTTTTGGCCAAACTTGGCTCTTTTGTACCAACTTAAAGTTCTAATCATGGGACTCTATATCTATCCTTTTAACCAAGCCCCATTTGCCATTCAAACTCACTTCCCAAATAGAGTTTTCAATATATTTTGATGGCATGATAGAATCTTCCTAATTCATCCTTGACTTAATGGATACATTGTCTTTAACCATTTTCCTTTAATGCTTAATGATATCTTCATAAACACATGTCCTAAGCTTCAACATTCCCCCTTATCCATCTATTCTTGTCATTAGATCATAAGGCAACCCATGTCCTAGGTTCCCATATATAAGCATACAAGAATGGCATGACAAACCACACACACACAAGTGAGTCATATCAAACCAAAACTCATAACATAAGCATAAAACTGAAGTGTTTATACAAGGTTAACTACCAAGCAAAATAACCAAGTGCTAAACTCTCAAAATGATAAATCAGTACACTCCATAACTAGTGTTTGAGAGATAAATGATACATCAATAAAAGAAATCCTCTCAACACTCAGAAACTCCACTAGCTGAGCTCTCCCATCACCAGAACATGCTGCCGCCATCGCCTGAAGGAGGTGGAGGAGGAGGAGGACCCTGAGAGCCTAGATGCCACTGCTGCATCATAGTGTACATCTCCTCCTGACGCTGCTGAAAGCCCTGGAAGTACTGCGTCAGGCCGTCCACCTTGGCCTCAATCCTCTGCTCCGTCTGGTGAGATGTGTGAACCTCCTCTCTGATCCAGTGAACATCCTCCTGGAGCCCATGCACGTCAGTCTGGAGCTGAACAAACTCCTCTCGTGTGTAGGGTGCAGCAGGATCCTCCGCATCCTCATCGTGCTCTGCAGCAGGGGCGCCAGGCTGAGCAGCAGGCTGAGGAACCGCCTTCCTCACAAACTCTCCCCGACGACTCTCTATGCCTGCCAAGGACAAATGGCGTGCTCCAAACTGATCATAGTCCTTGGACAGGTGCTGAATCTCCCCCTCAGGCATCCTAATGCCCCGATGCCTCAGGAACTCAGACAGAATATTGCAGAAGAGCATATAAATCTTCCCACTGGCAGCGTGGGAGAAATGCACGATGGAGGTGAACACGTGGAGGGAGACATCTATATCTAACCTATGCTCCAAGGCATACATCATCACTAAATGGATAAGACGGACTTTATACCGTCCCTTGGTGACCATGGGTAATATGCATTCCACAATAATTTTGTAGATGACATGACTGAACGGACTCAGGTCCTTTGCAGCAAACATGCGCTCAGTCTCATCCCAGTGCGTCCCAAAGTAATGCATGTGAATCTGGTCAATGGACACATCTGGGAAATCAAATGGCTCGACCATAGAAGGATAATACACTCTAGGGTTGTTGGATGCCCTACACTCTAGAAATGCAGCTAGTACCAAAGGTGAGAAAGAGATAGGCATCCCGGCTACCCTAGACTCATATGAACTAGTATTGGGATTGATGCATGTCAAGTTCGCATAGAACTCCTTGCACATGTCAACATGAATATCATGTTGACAATATACAAGTTGCTCTATTTTGAAGTGATCAATTATCCCAATGATCTCAGGGGACTTTTCCTCAAAATAGCTCTTATTTAGGTACCGGCAAGTCATGACAATGAACTCATTGTCCTTGAATCGTTTCTCACACTCCGGTGACCTAAATCTAGCTTCTCTAGTTTTGGACCTAATCTCCCGTTGAGCTTGTTGGCTCGGTTGGGATGATCCTTCACCCCTTTGTCTCTTGGAAGCCATCCTAAAGTCCAAAAACATCAACAATCGTAAGAATCACGAATAGATTAGTCCTAAGTGTCAATGTCAACCTAAATAATACCAATGACAGTGATTTACCTCTTAAGTCGCTTCATGTTGATAGTGAGGAGAGATCAACAACCCTAGAAGTGGATTGGAGGTGTGGGAAGGCTTAGAGAACGATTAGGAGGCTTGGGGGGGGCTTAGTACCGAGAAGAAGGCTTGAAGGGAGGAAGAACCGCGGGGGAGACACGCCAAAACCCTAGGGTTCGGCTGCCCCCGCGCGGGGGTTTCTTTTATAGCCGTCGCCTAGCAGTCGACTGCCCTCATGGGGCAGTCGACTGATGACCTCTTCAGACTGCATTTTCGGTTGATAGCAGTCGACTGCCCCCATGAGGCAGTCGACTGCTAAGCGAACAGAAGGTTTTTCTCTTTCCAGCAGTCGACTGCCCCCATGGGGCAGTCGACTGATAAGCTTACAGTATGTTTAGCAAGTCGACACCAGTCGACTGCCCTTCCTTGGCAGTCGACTGCCACCACATTTTCAGATTTCCTAGTTTAAATTCAGTAATGCATATCTAATTCCACAAATCTCCAAAAATTCTGAAATTTCGTGGGGAGATTTGTGGATCCTAATTCTTCTTGGGAAAAATATAACTTTAATTTAAAATGCCCCGAATCTCAAGATTGACACAAACTTCAAAGTTCTTCAAAGTTAATCAAATATCCTCAACTCTAAAGTTCCAATTTGAGCCTCTCCTTGATACTTAATCCCATATTTTTCCATAATCCATTCCTAGCACTAGATTATACAACAATCAACCTTAAAAACTGAATTCTTCTCAATTATACCTATTTTTCAACTTTCTTACCTTTTTGTGTGCCAATATCTTAGAGTAAGGCTAACCTTAGCCTTTTAAGTCCTTTGACACACTCCATAGTGTTTCTAATCTTCTTGAAGAAGACCACCTGAAATCCATTGACCATGGACTCCAACTTGGCTTCTAGAGCTCTCCTCTCTAATTACTGTAGGATCGATGCACGTGAGAGGGGGGGTGAATCACGTGACTTTTAAACAATTAAATCAGAGTGCTTTAAAAAGCGTGCACAGCGGAAATGAAAGAAACCAAAGATGAACACAAAAACACGAACGATTTTTACTTCGTTCGGAGCCTTCGTCGACTCCTACTCGAAGGCCCAGGTCCCTCGGACCTTTCCGTTGGGCAATCCACTAAAACTCTCTATCGGTCAACCCCGATAGAGCAGGCGAGTACAAATGAATTGAAAGTGTGACAACCCCACACTTTCAAGTAATTAAGTGCAACAATATATATATTGAAAAAATTAACTTTTTACCGACGTCCGGAGTAGGTCGACTCTTTCGGGGCAGCAGGACGTCGTCGGCTCGAAGTGTAGCGTTTCCGGAGCAAGGCGCGAGCGTAGAAGAACTTGAAAACTTTTGGAAGAAGTGTTGTACTTTGAAGAGGGTCGAGGCCCTCTTTATATAGGGCAGGGGCGCCCGACATGCTCGGGGCGCCCCCCACGTGGCTGTCGATCCGGCGATGCTCCGGTCAGAGCTAATCTCGTCTACTTCGGGATTGCTTTTGACTGGGGCGCCCGACGCGCGCGGGGCGCCCGATTGACCGGTCAAAATCCCATCTTCTGGCTTCGCGAGGGCGAGCTTCGGCAGCTGGCAGTGAGGTGGCACAGGGGGCGCCCGATTCAAGCGGGGCGCCCCAAATAGCGCTGCTGTCGGGGCGTTTACCTCTCCGCTGACTCCTGGTTGACTCTGGGGCGCCCGACACATCCGGGGCGCCCTGCTCAGCTACGGCCTCACTCCTTTGAGGCTGTCTGAGCTGCAGAAACACCGTCCTTCGGTCCTGCATCCAGGGTTAGTCCAAAACAACAAATAATAAGATATAAGTTTAATTAGATCCTGTCTCCCAGACCAGGATCTAACCAGGACTCAACTTAGATCACCTAAATGGGTCTAAGTTGGACCGCGCCTAAAATCCAAGATTGGACTCGTCCTCACTGGGTCGCTCCTCCAGTGACTTACCTTACTTACCCATTTTGCAGCTCTACTTGACTTCTTGACCCTACCAGGACTTCCTGCCAAGGCTCAACCACCTTGGTCTTCTTGCCAAGTCTCAACCAACTTGGTCTTCAGCCAGTTGTCAGGTCCCGCGGACCCAACTGGACTTCCCGCCAGGACTCAACCATCCTGGACTTCAGCCTGGTGTCTGGTCCTAAGTCTTTCAACCCTGCACACTTGGTAAAGAGGTTAAACACACACAACCCTAACTTTAACCACTTTGTCATACATCAAAACCCGAGTTTGACCGTTAGTGCAAACTGCACCAACAATCTCCCCCTTTTTGATGTATTGACAACTCAGGTTAAAGTTAGAGAAAAACTAGCAGATACATGCAAGTAAATAAAAGATAAGCATGAAAGTACATGGTGCAAAATTAAGTAGCAAATAGAATTTTCTAAGCTTTAACCCTACTAAATATAGAATTTTCTAAGCTTTAACCCTATTCTCCCCCTTTGTCATTCATCAAAAAAAAACATACGTATATTAAGTTACGGAGAGTAGGATCCAAAGCTAAGTGATAGGGAAAACTAGACTTAGGCAAAATAGATTAAGTAAGATAAATAGCCTAAGAAAAAAAAAAAAAAAACTCCCCCTGAATTAACTTAGCTTTCAAAACTAACAAATAGTTTTCAACAACATTATTTTTCAAATGAATTAGAAATATTTTCAAAGTTAAGCTTGGCAATCTTTAAAAGAAAATATATAAAAATTTCCCAAATAATACATATTTTTCAAAATCAAAAGAAACTTTGCTACTGAGCTTCAACTTACAAGAAGGAAGATATTCTAAGAATAAGCTTTAAAAGATTCAAGACCATTAATTATTCAATTTATAAAACTAATTTTTCAAGAATATACCTTAGATTCGTTTGAAAATAGTTATACTTTAAAAATAATATCATAGACTTAATCAAACTATTCTTAAAATTAATTTTCCAAGTTAGTTTGAGCTCCCCCTTAACTTGACAAGCCCTTAGAATTCCTTGTCAATTTCAAGGTAAACATTCTATTATGTCCTATGCATCTCACAACCGTTCTATGTTTTTGCAAACACAAACAAGGTAATCTTAATGTGTTTTGTGAGATGCGGCTACCTAAATCTATAGGTTCATGCAATTCTAGGGGTCAGAGCCTAGGCTAAGTCCATTTTTGAAAAAGCCCTAGTTTTGAAAGGGGTAGTTTTTGAGATAAAACTAAGTAAAAAAAACTTTTCAAAGTTAAAGTAATATTTTTTTTTTTAAAAAAACATTTTAAGTTCAATTTAAAATTGAAAATCCAAAGACCAGATGATTCTATTCTACTAAGCATAACCCTAACTTAATTTAGTAAAAAAAATAAACAAGCCAAGCTAAGATTAGCATAGTTCAAGTAGAAGTCTAGTTCAAATCAACAGAAGTCAACCCTACGCAGTAGGGGTAGTCAAATGGGTACATGTCCAAGTCATCTAAGAGGAGGGACCAGGAGGATCAAATGGGCCCGGCTGCCATGCATCAAATCGTGCCATGATCTCATGGTACTGTGCATTCCAGGCTTCTCTATCAGCTGTGAGGGTACTCATAATGTTGTTGTAGTAGCCTAAGTTTGTCTCTTGGTCTTCAATATGGTACGCTTCCACTTCTTCTCTGAGGCTCTGGACGTGCGTCTCGAGTCGTGTAACTCTCTCGTACAAGGTCGGTGGAGCGGGCTGATCTACCTCTGCTGCTAAGTCGGCAACGTCGACCTCGACCTCCTCGTCGGCAATGTCCTGTGCGGCTGGTCGGCGTCGCCAAGTCAGAACCCCGGTGCCCGAGACGTCTATACCGGCTAAAGAAAAGTTTCTAAATCCTATCTCGTCGAATTCGGTCATCGTGGTAATCTCGCCGTCAGCGATATTTCGGCCGTGGTGGTGGAGGATAGAGGTGATGACGTGGCAGTAGGGAGTGCGGATCCGCCCCTTAGTGGATACACTAGAGGCATGTAAGATACAGTGGAAGAGGTGAAGGCCTATATCTATGTCCAGATGGTGGATAAGGGCATAGAGAAGAAAAGTGTGAAAGGGTTTCATGGTGGCTGTGTCCCTAGTGGACAAGGGAAGGATGCAGCGGACAATTACTCTGTAGAGAGCGTAGTCCTGAATCGGGAGTCGGGTGGAGTGGAACTGCCCTCCTGCAGGGTCCATGGCTTCCCCAAAGAAATAGTTGTATAAGGTGTTCAGGTCAATATGAGAGTAGGGGGCGTCGAAAGGCGGGTTCCTTGGAGGGTAGCAACAGAAGATGGACTGAGATGGTCGGAGTCCCAAAAATCGGTTCAGTAGGGTAGGAGTGATGCTCAAGGGCATTCCTTGAACGGTAGTGACGAAGCTCAAGTGATCTTGCCTAATTATGTTGTTATAGAATTCTGCACATAGGGTGTTGTTGATCGAATGTGTGCAGAATACGAGGTTATCTAGTTGATAGAAGTTAATTGCGGACATTGCGACTGGACAGGATTGGGAGAAGAAATGACGGTTAAGGTAGCTTGTTTTAATAGGAATGTAGGTGGTTTGTGCGAACTTGTTACAAAGTGCTAGGTTAGGAAATCTAGGGTCGGGACTGGGCTCATTACCGGGGTTCGACTGAACTGCTCGGCGTTTTCTAAGTGTAGAAAAAATAAGTGATTAAAGATAAAGAAGGAGTGTGCAAAAAAAAATTGTAATTTAAGAAAAATTAATTGCACAACTAAATTTCATACCTTGGAGGCATGGTTGAGGCAAGGGAAGGCTTAGGTTCACTTGATCCACAAGAATGAGGCAAAGGGAAGAAGGAGTGTGAGATGTGGTGTGGGAAATGAGGGAGTCTCGGGTCCCTTTTATAGAGGTTGATTGGGGGACGCCCGACGGGTCACGGGCGCCCTTTACAGGTTGGTTTTGCCTCGGGCAGGGAAAAGGTCTGTAGGGGCGCCCGACAGGTCACGGGCGCCCTTCTCAAAAGCTGTTTGTCAGCAGCTTTTGACTGCTTTAATCAGCGTGGGAGACAGGTTTTGATGGGGGCGCCCGACATGTCACGGGCGCCCTTCTCAAAGGCTGTTTGACTGCAGCTTGTGACTACTCTAATCAGCGTGGGGGACAGGAGCGTATAGGGGCGCCCGACATGTTGCAGGCGCCCTTCTCGAGTCGGTCAAATGCAGCTTTTGCTGCTTTGACTGGAGCTGGTACCTTTTCAGTGTTGTCAGGGGCGCCCGACAGGTTACAGGCGCCCTAGGTACCAGACTTTTGACTGTTTTGACCAGGTTTGACTGTTTGACTCCGTTTGACTGTGTTTGACCATGTTTGACTACGTTAATCATAGTTTGACCCTGATTATGAGAGCACAAGCAAGGTGGTTTAATTTGAGCTTAATTTTCCTGTCTCACTGAATCTAGGGTCTTCAATCACGTTAACCTTAAGGTTGTTGTGAGACAGGTTTGAAGGTAAAAATTATTAAGAATTTCAATTAAGACTAAGGTAAAATTTTAATTACAAGCTTTAGTTATTTGGGGATTAAAGTTAGAGGTATTTAAATGAAGTTTTATTATGCAAATTTTAGTTAAAGTTAAAGTAGAATTTAATTAAGGACAATTTTTAATTTATGTTGAAATTAGATGAATTTTTAATTAAGGATTTAATTAGGTGAAAAATTAAGATTTAGATTAAGTTAAAATATGATTTAATTAAGAATTTTAAAGTTTAATTTTAACATTTAATTTGTATTTGAATTTTAATTTTAATTTTAATTTTAATTTTAATTTTAATTTGAATTTTAATTTGAATTTGAATTTTAATTTTAATTTTAATTTTAATTTTAATTTTAATTTTAATTTTAATTTTAATTTGAATTTGAATTTGAATTTTAATTTGAATTTTATTTTAATTTTAATTTGAATTTGAATTTGAATTTTAATTTTAATTTTAATTTTAATTTCAATTTGAATTTGAATTTGAATTTTAATTTTAATTTTAATTTCAATTTGAATTTGAATTTGAATTTTAATTTTAATTTTAATTTTAATTTTAATTTGAATTTTAATTTGAATTTGAATTTTAATTTTAATTTGAATTTTAATTTTAATTTTAATTTTAATTTGAATTTGAATTTGAATTTTAATTTTAATTTTAATTTGAATTTGAATTTTAATTTTAATTTGATTTTGAATTTTAATTTTAATTTTAATTTTAATTTTAATTTTAATTTGAATTTTAATTTGAATTTGAATTTTAAATTCGTTAATTTGAATTTTGGATTTAAAAGGTAAGATTTTAAATTCAAGTTTGAGTTTTAAATTATCAATCAATGATTTGAACTTATTATCCTTATTCATCTCACTTGATCTAAGTTATCAAACAAAGGGATCCTATGATTTGTGTGAGATGATTTTGAGTTTGATTAGAAATGTTAACTTGACCTTGTTTTAGATCCAAGTTTAACAAGTAGTAATTTAAAAGTACACTTCAATAATTGGCTTCCAGGCCAGGGCGAGGCACAGTGGCCTTCTTTGGCCGAAGCCTTATTGGAGCAACAACCCTTTTCTAGGCAAAGCCGCTTAAAGAAGTTGGACTTTTAACTTACTCATTGAAAACCTTGGTACTAAATAGTACAAGATTCAAATTAACTTTGAAGCTAATCCTAAGTGCCCACCTGGGCAGAGGCTGATTTTAAGGTGCCAACTAGTTTGGAGCCTCCCCCTAAATTGTAGACTGGGTGTTTAGGGTCAATGTAATGGATGTCCCTTTTTGGGACATAAAATTGATTCTGACCTACTTGCTTTGTTAGATAAGCTTTCGGAACCCACGCTTTTCGTTGAGTTTTGCGGGGGTGGATAAAAGAGATAAAAGATCTTTGGTTCGATCTTGATTTATATCCAATCCCAGATTTGTTGTACATGCCCTTTTGTGATCCAAGAATAAGGTCAAGGTTCTTGGATCGGGTTGTGAAAGTTGCTAGTAGATCCTTAAGTTTTAGGACTTCACCCTTTAGGGTTAAGTTTTCAGTTTCAAGCTCAATTAATTTTTGATTTTTAGTTTGTTCAGTTAATGTTATGGTATTAATTAATTGCTCCTTAAGGTCTTGATTTTCCTTAAGAAGCTGGTCATTTCTAGATTCAGATTCAAGCAATTTTTTATTTAAAACAGAAATAATTTTAAAGAACTTTTCATTTACTGAATCTAAATATACCTTAGTCGAGTCGTCCGAAAAGAGTCCGATCTCTTGACTCGACTCGTATTCGGAATCCTCGTCTTGCTCCGAGTCCGATTCTGGTCCGGTTGCCATCAGTGCGAGGTAGCTTGCATTCTTTGGTTGTTCATCGTCGGAATCGTCCGAGCTTTCATCCCACGTGGCTTGAAGAGCCTTCTTCTTTTTGTTCTTAGTGGGTTGGTCCTCTTTCTTGTAAGGGCATTCATGTTTGAAGTGCCCTTTTCTGTTACAGCCGAAGCAGATCATTTTGCTTTTACCTTCAGTGCTGTAGGGCTTCATTACCTTTTGAATATCTTTCTTTGAAAGTTTGTTCTTCCTTCTGGTGAACATTTTTCTTACCAAGTTCACCAGTTGTTCTTCTTCATCAGAGCCTGACTCATCTTCATGTTCTTCTTGGACTTTTCTCTTTGATTTGGCTTCCTTTGGTGAACCTGCAAATAAAGCTAGCCCTTTCTCGGCCTTGGCGTTAGTCTGTTCGTGCAGTTCTAATTCACAAAACAATTCGTCTAAATTAATTTTAGAAAGGTTCCTAGAAATTTTATAGGCATCTATAATAGATGCCCATAGTGAGTTTCTAGGGAACGCATTTAATGCGTACCTTATGATGTCCCGGTTCTCCTGTTTGTGCCCGATCATGTGGAGTCCATTCAGTATGTCCTTGATCCGGGCGTGGAGTTGGCTTGCAGATTCTCCTTCCTGCATTTTGATGTTAAATAACTTATTTAAAAGTAAATCCCTTTTTGTTACCTTGGCATCAGAGGTGCCTTCATGTAGTTCAATTAATTTGTCCCATAGCTCCTTCGCCGAGTCGGTTGGTCCAATTCTGTTTAGCTCCTCTTTGGTAAGTCCGCACTGGAGGGTGTTCTGAGCTTTGAACTCAGTCTGAGCCTTTTTCTTCATTTCTGAGTTCCATCTGTCGGGCCTTAGTGGAGCATTATTTCCCTCATCCATTGGCGGTGTGTAGCCTGTTTGGACTGCAAACCACTGATCCATGTCGGTCTTCAGATACACCTCCATCCTTCTCTTCCAGTAGGGAAAGTCTTCCCCATTAAAGAGGGGAGGGCGAGCAGTGCTATAGCCTTCACCTTGGGCCATTTAACTTCTGTGCACACGAAATACAAGTAGAAACAATATCCCAAGACTGGGTCTTGGATTAGTAGTGCGGGAAATGATAAACTAACTAAAAGCAACTTGAACGGTGTTGTACCAGATTCAAGTAAAATCAAACGAACGAAAGATAATCCAAATGTAGGCAACGATACCTAATTTAGATCTTTTGTAGCGAAAAACCAAAAAATCGAAAAAATGGATTTCCCCCGGCTCTTATGGTGGTTGCACCGATACAGAGCGAACTTGGCTCTGATACCACTTGTAGGATCGATGCACGTGAGAGGGGGGGTGAATCACGTGACTTTTAAACAATTAAATCAGAGTGCTTTAAAAAGCGTGCACAGCGGAAATGAAAGAAACCAAAGATGAACACAAAAACACGAACGATTTTTACTTCGTTCGGAGCCTTCGTCGACTCCTACTCGAAGGCCCAGGTCCCTCGGACCTTTCCGTTGGGCAATCCACTAAAACTCTCTATCGGTCAACCCCGATAGAGCAGGCGAGTACAAATGAATTGAAAGTGTGACAACCCCACACTTTCAAGTAATTAAGTGCAACAATATATATATTGAAAAAATTAACTTTTTACCGACGTCCGGAGTAGGTCGACTCTTTCGGGGCAGCAGGACGTCGTCGGCTCGAAGTGTAGCGTTTCCGGAGCAAGGCGCGAGCGTAGAAGAACTTGAAAACTTTTGGAAGAAGTGTTGTACTTTGAAGAGGGTCGAGGCCCTCTTTATATAGGGCAGGGGGCGCCCGACATGCTCGGGGCGCCCCCCACGTGGCTGTCGATCCGGCGATGCTCCGGTCAGAGCTAATCTCGTCTACTTCGGGATTGCTTTTGACTGGGGCGCCCGACGCGCGCGGGGCGCCCGATTGACCGGTCAAAATCCCATCTTCTGGCTTCGCGAGGGCGAGCTTCGGCAGCTGGCAGTGAGGTGGCACAGGGGGCGCCCGATTCAAGCGGGGCGCCCCAAATAGCGCTGCTGTCGGGGCGTTTACCTCTCCGCTGACTCCTGGTTGACTCTGGGGCGCCCGACACATCCGGGGCGCCCTGCTCAGCTACGGCCTCACTCCTTTGAGGCTGTCTGAGCTGCAGAAACACCGTCCTTCGGTCCTGCATCCAGGGTTAGTCCAAAACAACAAATAATAAGATATAAGTTTAATTAGATCCTGTCTCCCAGACCAGGATCTAACCAGGACTCAACTTAGATCACCTAAATGGGTCTAAGTTGGACCGCGCCTAAAATCCAAGATTGGACTCGTCCTCACTGGGTCGCTCCTCCAGTGACTTACCTTACTTACCCATTTTGCAGCTCTACTTGACTTCTTGACCCTACCAGGACTTCCTGCCAAGGCTCAACCACCTTGGTCTTCTTGCCAAGTCTCAACCAACTTGGTCTTCAGCCAGTTGTCAGGTCCCGCGGACCCAACTGGACTTCCCGCCAGGACTCAACCATCCTGGACTTCAGCCTGGTGTCTGGTCCTAAGTCTTTCAACCCTGCACACTTGGTAAAGAGGTTAAACACACACAACCCTAACTTTAACCACTTTGTCATACATCAAAACCCGAGTTTGACCGTTAGTGCAAACTGCACCAACAATCTCCCCCTTTTTGATGTATTGACAACTCAGGTTAAAGTTAGAGAAAAACTAGTAGATACATGCAAGTAAATAAAAGATAAGCATGAAAGTACATGGTGCAAAATTAAGTAGCAAATAGAATTTTCTAAGCTTTAACCCTACTAAATATAGAATTTTCTCTTTCTAGCTCCCTAAACTTAGTGTCATAGATCCTAGGTTGATCATTTCTAGGTCTACCTATTTTCCTAGGCATATCTCTCCATTTCTTGGAGTTTTTACCTTGGTCCTTAGATCTATAATTCCTAGGTGTATCATGAGACATGGAAATTTTGGCATTGTGGCACGCAAAGGTATGTTGGAGCAATCGACCTTAGGATGGTCCGGTGTGACCATGGGTTTTGATGTTTGGGCAAAGGGTTTAAGTTAGGTTTACCCTTGTGTATTTGATATACGTATGTTGAGTGTGCAGGTTGTACATGTACGCATATGGACTTGACTGGACGGTCTCGGTACGGTGAAGGATGGCATGGAGGCTAGCTGGAGGCTGGCGTGCGCATCTGAGGGACCATGGAGTGCAGAGACGATGAGCTGATGGGCGCGGACTTCGAGGTGTACGTGAAGGATGGCATGGAGGTCAGCTGGAGGCTGGCGTGCGCATCCGAGGGACGAGGGCCAAAGATGAAGGGGGCGCGAAGGCAATAGTCGAGACTGCGGAGGAGGAGTCAGTCGAGTCGTGAGGGTACGAGTGCTATGTGAATGTACTCGGGAAGTCCTAGGGGTCGAGTGCGGAGAGAAATGTACTCGGGAAGGGTAACCTAGGCTTGGGGGTGAAGGGCAGTCGACTGCCAGGATGGGCAGTTGACTGCGGGAACACACAGAGAATCGGGTCGACCCAAGGAGAGTCGACCAGTCGACTGCCAGTCGACTGGTCCTGTACCAGTCGACTGGAGGTCGACCGTTGCGAAGGCGGCTGAGGCATTCATTGCATATTTTGTAGCCGTTGAAGCCTACCAGTCGACTGGTAAGTGAGCAGTCGACTGGTGCGTGGATTTCAGCCCCGAGTCCTATTTAAAGGAGCTCGTTTTGGGGCTAGGCTTCTTGGCAAATCTAGCTTGGAAAAAGCTTGATAGTAGCCTTGTGTACTCAGGTTGTGTCCAGAGATTGTGGTGAGGTTTCTCCACCCACAAGGAGCGACACGAGTTAGCCGGAGGGAATCCGGGGAGCGATCCGCCGAAGGATCAAGGGATCGTCCACCTCACGGACTGTCGTGGAGTAGGAGCTTCATCTCCGAACCACGTAAATCGGTAGTGTTAGCATTGTTTAGTTGTTAGTTTCTTTATTATTGTATTTCCGCTTGCGCAACTAACAACGTAGGTGAAAGAAGCCGAAAATTGCTATTCACCCCCCCTCTAGCTAGGGCAAAGATCCTAACAAGTGGTATCAGAGCGAGGACCGCTCTTATTGGACTAATCGCCAAAGGAGCAATCGCTAGAGGAGAAGAGAAGATGGAAGATAAGTTGGGGGACAACATCTACACTCCGCCGCCATACGATAATGGAGATTTCACTTATTGGCGGGCAAGAATGGAAACATGGCTTACCATGGAATGGGAGTGTAGGATGATGATCGAAGAGCTGTTCGAGATTCCAAAGGATAAGCACGGGAAAAAGCTTAGGCCTAGGTATTGGAATCAAGAGCAACAAGACCTAGCAAAAGCGAATGAAAAGGTAATAATTATTCTAGTAAATCTTTTGCCTAACAATGTCTTGAGTGTTATAGGTAAATATGAAAATGCATATGAGTTATGGGATAAGTTGAAAAGATATCATGAAAATCCTACACAAATTCGAGAGCCCGAAGAAGAAAAGGAAAATGAAGTGTCAACATCCTCAAGTGAAGTGGAAGAAGAGAGTGAGAGGTCATCCACCTCATCTAGTGAAGAGGAGGAGTTAAGTGAGAATTCATCAACCTCTTCAAGAGAAGAAGGAGTGCCAAGTTCAAGAATTGAGGGGGAGGAGAGACCCTCATCAATTCCGGATCAAGAGGAAGCTTCCACATCTTCCAAGGTTGAAGAAGTAGTCAACCTAGTCTCTACCTCCACCAAAGCAAGCAACAAAGACCACATCGTATGCTTTGGGTGCAATGAAAAGGGGCACTACAAGGACAAGTGCCCAAAAGGTAAAAGGGAGGTAAAATCTAAACCCATTTCAATTTCGGATAAATCTAACATGGGTTGTAGGGATAAAGAGGCTCAAGCTAAGAAGAAGAAAATTAGATGCTTCACGTGTGGAGAGCTAGGACACTACCACACAAGATGCCCAATGAGTGGAAAACTCAAGAAAATGGAGCATCTAAGAAGATGGGAGAAAGAAGAAAAGAAGAAGCAAAGAGCACATCAAGGGAGAACTTCAAGGGTAAGGGAGGTAATTCCTAACCCTAGAGTAGAATGCAATTCAATTTCAAGTTCTTCTTTACATTTTAGAAATAATGCAAATCATCCCTCCATGCATGCTAGAATTAATGAAAATTGTTTAATGGTGCATAATTTTAGATTTAAGTATAATGATAGGAATAGGAACAACAAGGTAGATCATAATTCTAGAAAAAGCATGCATCATGATAGGCCTATCACTTATGCACCTAAGGATCAAGGCATGAATCCCAAGAAGGGAAGACACATGCCTAGGAAGAAGGGTAGGTCTATAAATGTCCAAGGTGGACATGTGGACACTAGGGTCAAAATTTTAGAAAGGAAAAATCAAGCCTTGAGGGTAAGGCTTGATACATTAGAAAAGACCCTAGAAAGATTCAAGATTGGATCTAAGGGTCTAGACCTAGTATTGAGTAGCCTAAAACCAAACTATGATAGATCGAGTTTGGGCTACCAAGCTAGGACCTCCAAGACCAACAAAAAGAAGTATGGTGGAAAAACATACAATTATGGCAAGGAGGGTAAATCCAAGGATGGCAAGAGAGTGTCATCCAAAGGGAGAGATAAGGACATAACCAAGGACAAGGAGTCTAAGGATAAGAGAGTCCGAGTTGTAGGCCAAGAGTCATCGGTGACACACCGGTGTGGCCTAGTATGGGTTGAGTCACCTAGGGAGGTGACTAGGGCTAAAAGCTCAAGGGGGAGCTCTAGGAGCCTTTGGGGTCCATGGTAAATGGATCTCAAAAGTTTCTCCCTTAGGAAGTAAAGTGAAATGTGCCAAAAAGGGTTAGAAGACTTGGATAAGTCTTAATCCTAAGAGTTTGGCACATTAAAAGGAGAATTTAGGGAGAAAAAGATGAAAAAGGAGAATTAATTGATAAAATTGAGGTTTAATGGTGGAATACCATATATTTCAATGATAGGAATGTATTTGAATCAAGGATAAAAGGATAAGTTGAAGAGAAGTGAGAATTAGGACTTTTGGGAAGAGATTAATTGATATATTTTAGAAGAAATAGAGTTTCGTGCCAATCTTGGGATTTGGAGTACATTTATTTGGAAACATATTTTTCCCAAGTAGACATTGGCTTCACAAATCTCCCCACAAAATTTCAGAATTTTTGAAGATTTATAGAATTTCTACGACATTTCTGAAATTCACCAAAGAGGGCTGAAATTCAGCCACCAGTCGACTGGCTCAGATACCAGTCGACTGGTGGCAGTCGACTGGGAGGTCGACCGGGATCTCTGTATGCAAGAAAAATCTGAAAGTCAGGTGGCAGTCGACTGCCCATTTGGGCAGTCGACTGCTAAGTGTGAGAATGTGCAAAATAGCCCTTGAATGATCAAAAAATTGTAAAATTGGATCATGGGATGTAATTTAGGATTAGAAGTCTTGGTTATGATTTTATAGTCCTCGGAAGAAGTGTTATTCCATGATTTGATATGAATTTATTGAGTATATTGAAAATCAAGGAAGTTGAGTAGTCTCCCTAGGAATCTAAGATTTAGAGGTCAAAAAGGCGAGATTGAGGACAATTTCATGTGTCAAATTATGATGGGAAGATTTGACAAACACATGGAATTAGAGATATATTTGGAAGTTGATACTTAATGCAAAATCCTTAAGAAACTTAGAATTGTACCAAAAGTCGAGCACACTTGATATTTA
Organism: Boesenbergia rotunda; assembly: GCA_024364735.1. Lineage (NCBI taxonomy): Eukaryota > Viridiplantae > Streptophyta > Magnoliopsida > Zingiberales > Zingiberaceae > Boesenbergia > Boesenbergia rotunda. The sequence goes on along the minus strand of JAGFNQ010003181.1, from coordinate 619,945 downwards.
CATGATATCATTATTTTCTAGGATAGATATATCCTAGCAAGTGTGCTTGCAAACCTTTAGAGTCTTTAGAGTGTTTGTGAGTTCGTTTTGGCACTAAGGGAAAGGTTGCTTGGGAGCAAGCCTTAATGGTGTCCAAAAGGGGAAGAACTCGAATGTTGGGTGGGGATAACTCAACATGGTGATAGAAGGTTAAGTTGGGTAGAACTTGACCTGGGAAAAATGAAAATTGGGAGAAGGCATGGGTTAAGGGGGAGTTTGCCTCCTAATTGCCTTGATTTTCATTTTGAAACTTTTGGGTTTTGTGCCAAACTTGGGAATGGTGATAGATACATGGGTAGATGTATTTTTCCCAAGTAGGTATAGGTTACACAAAGTTGTCCACGAAATTTGGAAATTTTTGGAAATTTGTGGAATTTCTGGCGCATTTCTGAAAAATGGCCAGAAAACTGAAATCAGAATATCAGTCGACTGCCAGGGTTGGCAGTCGACTGCCCAGAGCTGGGAATGATGTCCAGCAGCTGTTTTGGGTTCCAATGGTGAGAAACAAGTGTATGGGGGTCTAGTACACTGTGTTTAGGATCATTGGGGAATTGAAAGAACCAATGATTGGGATATTGTTGGTGTCTTTTTGATGTATGACAAAGGGGGAGAATTATTTGGTTTAAGTGGGAAACCAATATACCTTTGCTAAAGACCCTAGGTTTAGGGGGAGTTGAGTTTGAGGGGGAGCTTGGTTGCTCCCTTCTTGGCGTAAGGGGAACCTTGGAGAGGTTCTTAAAAAGCCTTTGTAAGACCAATGTAGGGGGAGCTTGGGAGAAGCTTTAAAAAGCCCGGGTTGTGTGAAAATTCCTAACTTGGAGAGTTAGGTGTGGGATACCTTGGGATAGGATCCATTCATGCATGGTATATGCATTCATTTAGCATGGTTTTTGCTATTTACTACTATCTTGCTTTCCTAACTTAAACGAATTGCCAAACATCAAAAAGGGGGAGATTGTTGGAGCAATCGGCCTTAGGATGGTCCGGTGTGACTATGGGTTTTGATGTTTGGGCAAAGGGTTTAAGTTAGGTTTACCCTTGCGTATTTGATATGCGTATGTTGAGTGTGCAGGTTGTACAGGTACGCATATGGACTTGACTGGACGGTCTCGGTACGGTGAAGGATGGCATGGAGGCTAGCTGGAGGCTGACGTGCGCATCTGACTGACCATGGAGTGCAGAGACGATGAGCTGATGGGCGCGGACTTCGAGGTGTACGTGAAGGATGGCATGGAGGCCAGCTGGAGGCTGGCGTGCGCATCCGAGGGACGAGGGCCAAAGATGAAGGGGGCGCGAAGGCAATAGTCGAGACTGCGGAGGAGGAGTCAGTCGAGTCGTGAGGGTACGAGTGCTATGTGAATGTACTCGGGAAGTCCTAGGGGTCGAGTGCGGAGAGAAATGTACTCGGGAAGGGTAACCTAGGCTTGGGGGTGAAGGGCAGTCGACTGCCAGGATGGGCAGTCGACTGCGGGAACACACAGAGAATCGGGTCGACCCAAGGAGAGTCGACCAGTCGACTGCCAGTCAACTGGAATTGGTTCCAGTCGACTGGATCCAGTCGACTGGTCCTGTACCAGTCGACTGGAGGTCGACCGTTGCGAAGGCGGCTGAGGCATTCATTGCATATTTTGTAGCCGTTGAAGCCTACCAGTCGACTGGTAAGTGAGCAGTCGACTGGTGTGCGGGTTTCAGCCCCGAGTCCTATTTAAAGGAGCTCATTTTGGGGCTAGGCTTCTTGGCAAATCTAGCTTGGAAAAAGCTTGATAGTAGCCTTGTGTACTCAGGTTGTGTCCAGAGATTGTGGTGAGGTTTCTCCACCCACAAAGAGCGACACGAGTTAGCCGGAGGGAATCCGGGGAGCGATCCGCCGAAGGATCAAGGGATCGTCCGCCTCACGGACTGTCGTGGAGTAGGAGCTTCATCTCCGAACCACGTAAATCGGTAGTGTTAGCATTGTTTAGTTGTTAGTTTCTTTATTATTGTATTTTCGCTTGCGCAACTAACAACGTAGGTGAAAGAAGCCGAAAATTGCTATTCACCCCCCTCTAGCTAGGGCAAAGATCCTAACAAGGTATTCCTATTTTTATCATGGTATCTAAAACTAAAATTATGCATGGGCAAGCAATCATTATTAATTCTAACATTCACACATGCATTTTGATCATTCATGAAAGCTTTTGAACCATGAGTAAAGTTAGAAGATACCTTCCTTACCCATGTAGCTCCCCCTTGATACATGCTCTTCCTCCTTTCTTCCTTTTCCCATTTTCTTAAGTGCTCCATCTTCTTGATGTCATCTTTCTTTGGGCACTTGGTGTGGTAGTGTCCCAATTCACCACAAGTGAAGCATCTTATCTTTATTTTCTTTCCTTGGGCTCCACCATTCCTACAACCCATATTAGATTTAATTTGAATTGACTTGGGTTTAGGATGTACCGTCTTTTTACCTTTTGGACACTTATTTTTGTAGTGCCCCTTTTCATTACATCCAAAGCATACAATGTGCTCTTTGTTGCTCGCTTTGGTGGAGGTGGAGACTAGGTTGACTACTTCTTCAACCTCGGAAGATGTGGAAGCTTCCTCTTGCTCGGGAATTGACGAGGGTCTATTCTCCCCCTCAATCTTTGAGCTTGATACTTCCTCCTTCTCCTCTCTAGATGAGGTGGATGACCTTTCACTCAATTTCTCCACTTCACTTGAAGATGTAGATGACCCTTTTTCTTCTTCTCCTTCGGGCTCATCTACTCCTTGAGCTTGTATAGGGTTCTTGTGATATTCTTTTATCTTTTTCCATAGGTCGTGCGCATTTTCATATTTTCCTACACAACTCACGATATTATTAGGCAAAACATTTGTCAAGATATTCATTACGTTCTCATTTGCCCTAGAGTAAGTTTGTTGCTCTTGAGTCCAATATCGTGGGCGGAGCTTTTTCCCGTGCTTGTCCGTGGGGATTTCAAATGGCTCTTCCAACACCATTACACACTCCCACTCCATCATGAACCACATCTCCATCCTTGACTTCTAATACTCGAAATCTTCATGATCATAGGCCGGTGGAGTATAGATATCATCCCCTAGCTTGTCTTCCATGATTTCTAGTCCTCTAGCGATTGCTCCTTTGGCGGTTAGTCCAAAAAGAGCGGTTCTCGCTCTGATACCACTTGTGAGATCGTTGACGTATGCTAGAGGGGGGGGGTGAATAGCACTTTTTGCTTTCTTTCACCTACAATGGTTAGTAGCACAACGGAAATACAACAATAAAACAATATGAAAGTACTAACCAATGCTAACACAGCAATTTAGTTGGTATCCACCCCGGTCGGGTGACTAATCCAATAATCCTTCGGTGGATCAAGCCCCGGACAACTTCCGGCTAGAAATCGAAGCTCCTTATGGGTGGAGAAACCTCTCCACAACTCAAGCAAAGCTCTGAGAATGATAGACTACTAACTTGCCCTTAACCAAGACAAGTTTCGTCACCTTAGAAGTAAGAAACGAGTTCCTTTAAATAGAATTCGAAATCTGAAACAGCCGCTACCAGTCGACTGCCCCCAGGGGCAGTCGACTGGTCCCACTCAGAAACGACCGTTGCCTCCCAACGTTCGAATCTTACAGCTGTTCCAGCCGACTAGCAGTCGACTGCCCAAACCTGGCAGTCGACTGCTACCAGTCGACTGCCCAGTTCTTCTAAGCCTAGGATTTTTCTCCCCGAGTACATTTCACTCCGCACTCGAACCCTCCTAGCTTAGACCCTGAGTACAACGACTCACTCCTGGACCCTCACAACTCAGTTGACTCTTCTCCAGCAGCCTTGACTGTTGCCTTCACGCCCTCTTCATCTTTGGCCCTCGTCCCTCGGATGCGCACGTAAGCCTCCAGCTTGCCTCCATGCCACCCTTCACGTACGCCTCGAAGTCCGCGTCCCTCGGCTCATCATCTTTGCTATCCAATGGTCCCTCAGATGCGCACACCAGCCTCCAGCTGGCCTCCATGCCATCCTTCACCTGACGACATCAACCGAGCCCTTGTGTACCTGTACACCTGCACACTCATGTACACATGTGAGAACAACATAAATCCTAACTTAACCATATTGACCAACACACATCAAAATGCATGATCCTCCAGATCATATCAGGCCGATTGCCCCAACAGTAGTATGCCCCAGATTCCAACTTCTCGATCACCAGGAAAGGTCCGCCCCATTGCGGCTCTAACTTACTGACTTCTCCCACTGGTTTGACCCTCTTCCAGACACGGTCCCCGACCTGAAACCGTCGCGGTATGACCTTCTGATTGTACCTCTGTCGCATCCTTTGCTGGTAGGCTAACATACGGGTGGCCGCGCGGCTCCGCACCTCCTCGATCAGGTCTAGCTCCAGGCGCCTTTTCTCCTCATTATCCTCCTCGCTCAAGAGCCTCCTGCTGGACTCGCACCCGACCTCCACTGGGATTACTGCCTCACTCCCGTATACTAACTGGAATGGCGTGCAACCTGAACCTTCCTTGGGCGTGGTCCGCAAGGCCCACAGGACGCCAGGCAACTCATCCACCCAAGTGCCGCCCACATGATCCAGCTTGACTTTGAGGCCCCACAGGATTTCCCTGTTAACTACCTCCGCTTTGCCGTTACTGTAACGACCCGGCCCCTTGGCCCCTTGGGCGGCCCAACTGGCGACCTTCGGCCCCTTGGGCGGCCAAATCTCATTTGGCGGCCCCTTGGCGACCCTCGGCCCCTTGGGCGGCTAAATCTCATTTGGCGGCCTAATTGGCGGCCCACTTGGCCGGTCGTTACTCACAAGTACTTCCCACCCTTAGCCAGTGGATTTTTACCTTCCCCAGGATTCGAACTCTAGACCTCCAGGCTAAGTACTAAAGTTTATGAATCCTGGTACCAATGAGGGTTACTCTGTGGGTAAGCCACCGAAGTGAACGCCTGTTGGATTCCATAATCTGAGCACCACTCCCGTATCTTCCGCCCCTGGAACTGCCGCCCATTGTCTGAAACTAACTTGTGCGGTATCCCATACCGACACAGAATGTTTTGCCGTAAAAACTTGATGACCGCCTGCTCCGTGATTCGAGCTAGAGCCTCCGCTTCGATCCACTTTAAAAAATAATCCGCAGCCACCAATAAGAACTTCTTCTGGGCAGTGGCCATAGGGAATGACCCTACTATATCCATGCCCCACTGATCAAAGGGACATGATATAGTGGGCGCTTTCAAGATCTCCGTCGGCCGGTGTGACAGTCCTTGATGCTTCTGACAGGAGAGGCAGGAGTTAACCATCCGAGCCGCGTCTTCTTGCAGAGTAGGCCAAAAGTATCCGGCCAAGAGGACCTTCCGCGCCATGGTCCGTCCTCCCGAGTGATTCCCACAAGATCCCAAGTGTATTTCCCTCAACACATAATCCGCATCTTCCTCTCCCAAGCATTTTAAGAGGGGTCTAGAGAAAGCTCGTTTGTATAGGGAATCGCCCACTAAGGTGAACCGAGCCACCCTCTTTTTCAATAAGCGAGCCTGTTCCGGCTGACTTGGTAGGGAACCCTCGCGTAAATAAGCTATGAGTGGGGCTCTCCAATCTCCCTCTACCTCCATCTCAGCCTCTCTTTCAATCTGAGCCACAAGCATGACCTGGGGTGATGGTCGGGTAAAGACCCATGGCGTGACGGCGCTGGCTAATCTGGCCAGCTCATCTGCCTTGATATTGTCTTCTCTTGGGACCTGGGAGATCTGCACCTCCTTAAATTCGGCTTTCAATCGCTCATAAGCTTCCACATAAGCTTGCAACCTTTCACTGTTGACCTCGAATTGTCCCACAAGTTGTCGAACCACCAACTGTGAATCTGAGTATAACCCAACCCGAGCAGCTCCGACATGTTTAGCGGCTTGCAATCCCGCTAGTAGGGCTTCATATTCCGCCTCGTTGTTGGTGGCCCGATACTCCAATCGTACCGCTAAGTGTAGGTGATCTCCTTTCGGGGAGATAAGGACTATCCCAATGCCGCTCCCAGCTCGGGTAGCTGAGCCATCCACGTATATTTTCCAGACCTCTTCTTCTTCTGCATGGAGCTCGCTAAGGAAATTAGCTAAAGACTGAGCTTTGATTGCGGTTCGAGGGAGGTATTGAATGTCGTACTCGCTCAACTCCGTAGTCCATTTGACCATCTGCCCGGAGACTTCGGGGTTGACCAGTACTCTCCCCAGAGTACTATTTGTTAGTACTTGGACTGGATGGGCCAGAAAATAAGGACGCAACCGCCGAGCCATCAACACGAGAACATAAGCCAATTTCTCGAGTGTATTGTACCTACACTCGGTTTCTTTCAACAGGTGCCCGAAGAAGTATATGGGTTGTTGCTCTGCCCCTTTTTGTTTTACAAGGACAACACTCACAGCTCCCTCAGTGGCAGACAAATACACATACAACATCTCCCCCTCTTCAGGTTTAGCTAGGACCGGGAGGCCAACCAGGTAGAGCTTCAACTCCTCGAAGGCTTGATCGCACTCTGCATCTCATTGAAACTTGGTGGCTTTGCGTAAAACCTTGAAAAATGGCAGACTTCGATCTGCTGAGCGGGAGATGAATCGAGAGAGGGCTGCGATTCTCCCAGTCAATCGCTGCACTTCCCTCAAACTCCGAGGTGACGGCATATCCAGTAGATCTCTCACCTTATCAGGGTTGGCCTCTATGCCTCTCTCGGTCAAGATGTAGCCCAGGAATTTCCACTTTTGGCCCCGAACAAGCATTTGTCTGGATTTAACTTGAGGCCATATCTCCTCAAGGTTCGGCAGGTCTCCTCCACGTCGGCAATTAGGTCTGTTGCCCGGGCGGATTTGATGAGGATGTCGTCTACGTACACTTCAATGTTCCTCCCGATCTGTTTCTGGAACACCTTGTTCATCAGTCTTTGGTAGGTAGCCCCTGCATTTCTGAGTCCGAAAGGCATAACAGTGTAACAGTAAGTGCCCCCTGAAGTGATGAAGCTGACTTTCTCCTGATCGTCAGGAGACAACGGCACCTGATGATATCCCTGGTAGGCGTCCAACATACAGATGAACTCGCTCCCGGCCGTGGAATCCACCATCTGGTCAATTCGAGGGAGGGGGTAACAATCCTTGGGACAGGCCTTGTTAAGGTCTCTGAAGTCGACACAAACCCTCCACTTGTTCCCCGGCTTGGGTACTAGTACTATGTTCGCGAGCCAAGCGGGGAACTGTACCTCTCGAATGTGCCGAGCCTCCAAGAGCTTGTCCACCTCGACCTGAATTATTTTGTTTTGGTCAGAGCTATAATTCATCATGCGTTGTTTCACCGGCCTTGCATCTGGAAACACATGCAGCCGATGTTCCATGACCTCGGGCTTGACGCCCTTCAGATCCACAGCTGCCCAGGCAAACACGTCTTGGTTCTCGGCCAAACACTTGGTCAACAATTGCTTGAGGTCGGGCTGTAGTTCGGGGGCTATCTTCACCTTCATTTCTTCGTGTTGGGGCAGCAGTTGAACCTCTTCTCTCTCCTCTCGTAGTTCAGCCCAGGGGGAGGGCTGAATCATATTGCAGCTAGTCGGTGTGGCGCGACAGGTCTTCCTCACCTCTACCCGCACATCATCTACGTAGCATCGACGCGCTACTTTCTGGTCTCCTCTGACCTCTCCCACCTGATCTCCTACTGGGAATTTCACCTTCAAGTAGAAAGTTGACGCCACCGCTCTGAACTCATTTAGCGCGGCTCTTCCCAGGATGACATTGTAGGCTGAAGGTGCATCTACCACCAGGAAAGTTGACCACTGAGTTCTTCTCAGCGGCTCCTCCCCTAAGGAGATGGCCAATTTGATCTGTCCCATGGGTTGGACTTCATTTCCTGTGAATCCAAACAGGGGTGTGGCCACGGGCTGCAATTCCGTGGCCTCGATTTGAAGCTGGGTAAAGGCCTTCAGGTACAGAATGTTGACTGAGCTCCCCGTGTCCACAATGACTCGGTGGATCTGGTAATTCGCTATGACTGCGGTGATAACCAGTGCGTCTTCGTGAGGCACCTCCACACCTTGCAGGTCCTGCGTACCAAAGCTGATCTGCGGCCCCTGGGCTTGGGTCGTACTGCAGCCCACTTGATGGATCTCCAAGCGCCTGACCAGGGTCTTCCGAGCTCGGTTCGAATCTCCATAAGTGGGGCTACCAGAAATTACGTTGATAGATCCTTGTGCAGCATTCTGCTGGTTGGCTTGCTCCTCACTAGTGCTACCTTGTCTGGGCGGGTCGAGAGCTGGGAATAACGGCCTCGCCACAGGGGCGCTCACTTGGGTGTTGGGGTCGGCTGGGCTCGGCTGGGCCCTTCCCCGTCCTCGACCTCCTCCCTGGCGAGTCCCCCCCGGGGTTGTCCGACCGGAATGACCTCGCCCCCGCCCGGCCTGCCAACAATCTTGTAGGTCATGAGTGTGACTGTTGTGGAAAGAGCAATATGGCTGCCATTGGGTGGGGAGGCATCCCTGAGCTACTTGCTATACTACGCCCTGTCCGGCCCCTGGCCTATGCCCTAGGGTCCGGGGGCTTCTGAGGGGTCCCCCGGGCGGCATTGTTCTGGGATGGTGGGGGGTCTCAAGGGAGGTCGGTTTGACCTCTTGTCGTCTGGGGGCTTGCGCTTCCTCTACATCCATGTACTTGGTAGCTTTGCCAAGGAGGCTTTCAAAGTCCTTTGGGGGCTTCCGGATCAACGATCTGAAGAACTCACCCTCTTGCAACCCCTGAACAAAGGCACTGATCAGTACCTCGGACGTGGCAGTAGGTACATCCAGCGCCACCTGGTTGAATCTTTTGATGTAAGCCCTCAAGGGCTCCTTGGGATTCTGTTTCAAGGCGAACAAGTTCAAGCTGGTTTTGTGGTGCCTTTTGCTACTTGTGAAATGTTGGAGGAACAGCTTCCTGAAATCGGTGAAACTTCCCACGGATCCCTCGGGGTGTCTGTCGAACCACCGCTGAGCTGGCCCTGCCAAGGTGGTCAAGAAGGCTCGGCATTTGATGCTATCTGAATACCGATGTAATAGCGCAGCATTCTCGAACTTCATGAGGTGCTCTTCTGGGTCCGTGCTTCCTCCATATTCAGGAATAGATAGGAGGCGGAAGTGCTTCGGAACAGGCTCTTGTAAGACGAGGCTGGAAAAGGGGAAACCCGTGGGCTCGGCTGGGGCTTGGCTGACCAGAGCCTTCCCTTTATTAGCCCTGGCCTGGGTGGATGACGCCTCTTGGGGTTCAGATTGTCCAGCGCCTTTGACCGAGCCAAAGAGTGCCCGAGGGAAATGAGGACTATCTCCCGCCCGACCTCCAACTTCGATGCTACGAGGAGCCACCACCTCAGCAGGGTCTCCTTGAGCTAGTCGGGCGGCGGCCTCTTGTTCCGCCGCCAACTTCTGAGCTTTGGCTGCTACCAGCAAGTCGAGGTCTTCCTGGGAAAGAGTGACGGTCACCCTGTTGGAGCTGCTTATCTTCAGCTTTCGATCAGGCTGGAAGTTTCCCACAGACGGCGCCAAATTTGATCCTGTCGATAAGCGCGACGGGCTTCAACTCGGGTGAATCGGTATAGCCAAGAGACCAAGATCGCTGGAGCGAGTGAGTCGGGGTCGGTCGGAACAAGGTTTGAGTTCCGGGGGGCTCAGCTCGGACCAAAATAGGAAACACAAAAGGGAAGAGGGAATTTTTCAGGCTCCCCTTCTTGAAGCTTAAAGGGGGGTTTATATAGGGGAAGGGGGATGACTCCCCTGTCTTATCAGTAATCCTATCATATTAAAGACCCCTCGCCTGACAACAATAAATAGCTTGTCAATCTGCCCTCAGCCGCCGAAATGTCCGTCCACAGGTCAAGTTTATCCATATTAGGGCCTGACACTCTGATCAGTTACCATGATGCCCAGGATCTTTTCTTATAATGGGTAGATTCGGGGAGATTTAGTGAGATCCTAAGAACTTAGGATTTTGTTGGATCATGATCGGAAATCGTGAAGATTGTGAGGAATGCCACAACTCCGGCCTCCTGAACTCCGATCCGACCTCTTCATGAGTGTACACCCGACCTCTTCGGGGACCTACCTCCGACCTCCTCCCGGGCTCATACCCGACCTCCTAAATGGCCCCGACTCCGACCTCCTCCGTGACCTGACTCCGACCTCCTCCCGACTCCTACCCGACCTCCTACATGGCCCCGACTCCGCCCTCCTCCGTGACCTGACTCTGACCTCCTCCCGACTCCTACCCGACCTCCTACATGGCCCCGACTCCGACCTCCTCCGTGACCTGACTCCGACCTCCTCCCAGCTCATACCCGACCTCCTACATGGCCCCGACTCCGACCTCCTCCTGGGCTTATACCCGACCTCCTACATGGCCCGACTCCGACCTCCTCCTGGGCTCATACCCCGTCCCCTACATGGCCCGACTCCGACCTCCTCCTGAGCTCCGATCCGGACTCCTCCATGACCTAACTCCGACCCCCTCCTGAGCTCCGATCCACCGAAACTTACCATCGCAAAAAATCTGCGACAAAAGAAAATTTGTCGCAGATTTTGTGACAAATTTAGTAATTCGTTGCAGATTTTTTGCGACGAATTTATAAATTTGTCTCAGATTCTGCGACGAATTATTTTATTTGTTGCAGAATTTGCGATGAATTTTTAAATTTGTCGCATATATTTTACGACCAATAAAAAATTTATCGCAGTTTTTGCGACAAATTTATATTTTTGTCCCAGAAAATCTGCGACAAAATCTATTGTTCGTCGCAAAATCTACGATAAATTTTTTATTCGTCGGAAATAATCTGCGACAAAATTTAAAATTCATCGTAAATTCTGCGACAAATATAATAATTAGTCGCAGAATTTTTGCGACGAATTTGAAAATTTGTCGAATTTCATAATTCATCGCAGATTCTGTAACGAATTTATCAATTTGTTGCAAATTTTGTAACAAATTTTATATTCGTCGCAAAAATTGTGACAAATTTTGAAAAAATTGTGACAAATTTTGAAAAAATTTGTGACAAATTTTGAAAAAATTTGTGACAAATTTTGAGACGAATTTGTCGCAAAATTTGCGACATAAAATGAATTTGTCACAAAATTTGCGACAAAATCATTTTTTTGTCGCAAGATTCTAGGACGACTATTTGCCTTCAAAATTTTTTGGGACGATTTTTTTTTAAAATTCGTCGCAAATTTCGTCGCAAAATCAAGTATTTTTTGTAGTGATAATCATGAGAACTAGACGAATACATAAGATCTGATGCTATGTCATGTCGAGTTCTCTAGATCTATCTCGGAATGATATTGAACTATATTATATGTGTTGGTCTAGTTTTCTTGACTACTTCATGTTCTCAAATATCAATTTGACATAATATATCGTGACTAGTGATTTTTTAACATAGATATTTTTGAAAAGTCTAATTTCACATCCTAAAGAGCTCGAAATGACATAGAACCCGATTTTTTATATTGGTCTAATTCTCTTGATTATTTACACCCTCAAACATCAATTTGTATTATTGAAAACAATCATTTTTTAACACAAATATATTCGAAAAATCTAATTCCATATCTTAGAGAGCCGGAATGATATAAGACAAGATCTTATCTGCTCGTCTAGTTCTCTTGATTATATGCATGTCCCCAAACATAAATTTGGCTTACTATCTTGAGAATAATAATTTTTTAACATGAAGTTTCTATCAAAAAATGACTGATGAACTTAGAAAGTTCGAAATGATATAAAATTAGATCTTATATGTTGATTTAATTTTCTTAATTATTTTTATATTCTCAAAAATAAATTCGATATGATATATTGACAATAATGATTTTTTGAATATAAATAAGTTTTTTTAAAAATTAATCTATTTGAAAAAAAATAATCTATTTGAAAAAAAAATTAATCCAAGAAATTTCTACACTATAGGAATAGAGATAAATACGAAGAGATAAAATGGATATAAATTAGATGATTTGATCTTTTAAAAATTAGATATGTAATTTGGATATTTAAGAAACTTTATCTGCGAGATCGATAAAAAAAAGTATAAATAAATTTAATTCGGGCCAGATGTCATTCATTCATCAGATGAACCTCTTCAGCGACATTTTAACGCCACGTAGAATGGCAACGCAAGCAACGGTGTCGCCTGAGAAGCTGCGACAGCGATTCTATCATCGCCAAGAAAGGGTTAACTCTGCACCGGCGAAGCAAACGGCAAAGCAGACCCAAAGGCAATCTCGGCAAAGCGGGCTTCCGCCTTTCCAATCCTCGCAGAGGAGGGTTAACGCTGCACCGACGATGTCTTCATCCTCGCAGGTGTCTTCATGGCAAATCCCTTCCTCGCAGATGCCATCCTCGCAGAACCCTTCATCGCGGATGTCGTCATCCTTGCAGATGCCTTCAATCCAGCAGATCCAAAGCCAGATGCATTCGATCCAGCAGACCCAAAGGCAGATGCCGATGCATACTACCACGACCACGACTACAACAACGACTACAACCCAAACCACCCACCAAACCACTGCAACTACGACTCAAACCACTACCACGACGACTACGACCCAGACCCCTCCAACCACTACTTAAGCCCAATCGACAACGCAGCTCAGGGCTGACGTTAATAAGTACACGTAAATAGATAAGAATTTTTAACTAATATTTTTCTGAATGAGAAAATATTTTTGATTACACCTTTCCTCTAAGAATTTTTGAAGATGTATGGATGGTTTTTTTGGTTATTTCTTTTTTGTCAGTGGGAATGAAAATTTTCTGAAATCTATGAATTTTGTTGGTTATTTCTTGTTTGTCAGTGGGAATGGAAATTTTCTAAAATCTATGTATTTTTTTGATTATTTCTTGTCCAAATCTATGAGAATGAGATTAAAGTACTAATCATATTTTAAGTAATTACAATGTACCTCAAGAATATTTGATTAAAAAAAATATTCCTGTTCTCAAGTAATCACACCAATATTTTCATCTAAGAAATGGGGATCTAACAGCGGGAGGTTCCAACTAGTGCAGCATCAAAGAAGAGTCAATATGCCATTTTGCCTTGCATATTAAAGACGTTGTTTCCCAATGTTCCAGCTCTCAAAATAAAGATCTTATATCCACAATGGGGTAAGAATGCTCAACTATTAAAGGAATATTTAGTAAACCAAAGTCACTTTGAAGTGTTAATATAATAGGAAATGTGCATTGCTCAGACGATACATTGAAATGACAGTTTTCTTTTACGATCAGTAACACCCATGATCAGTCCCCCAAAAAAAACTGAGGCAAGTTATTCCAAGATATTAAGTATCCCCAAAAAAAACTGAGGCAAGTTATTCCAAGTTATTTCTGCCTCTGCTGATACACATCGAGCAGAAGAACTATAAAATCCCTGTACGATAATGTATCCCTTGCAGCATTGAATTATCATTCTGCCCTAACTGTGAATCGAATAGAGTGTGTTTGTTGCTTAGTTCATGGTCATGGAACTGCAAAAGATGGTCGATTAGGACAAAGAAAATATCACTTGACCTTTTCATATATTCTCCGGTAGATCCTAGCCCCTTCGAGCTTCGCATGGATCTCTCTTTCAGTCTGTATACCTATGGGGTTGTGCAACACCCAGCCTTGCGAATCGCACGAAGGCTTGTCGGCAATAACATTGACATGGCTAAAGATATCCGGACAATCGTCAAATTGGTTCCTCATGTCGAGTGCAACATCAAGCACATCTGATTGCACAAAGACCTGCAAAAGGCTCATCTATAGTAAAATATTTTATAATAGATATCGATTCAAATAAAACATGCACTACAACTATCCTTTGCACTTAAACTCAGAGAAAATCAGTTATAGAAACAGAGGGCATACCGTTCCTCCTCTGCTCATATTCTCAGCAATGGAATTGAGTAAGGGTTCCTGGAGAACTCTCCTTTTATGGTGTTTTTTTTCTTGAAATGGGGGTCTGGGCACTGCAGGATTAAATTCACAACCTTCAGATGATTTCACATATTCAGAGTACAGAAAACATGTATTTGTTAATTGTTGTTTCTGAAATGGCGAATTTTAGCTAACCAGAATTGATACTAGCGTAAGAGGACCAGGATACGAGGCGACTAACGACTCAAAAGATACCATGGCATTGGCAAACATGAAATGGCTGCCCAAACATGAACATTTCCGAGTGAGACAAATGGATAATAGGTATAAAACTTCCATTGAAGTCTCGCTGACCTGAGTATCTAATGAAGGGACTTAAAATAATGACACATTGATAAATTTTTTACACTAATCTTAAATAAATCACTCCAATTTATGATTCTATTTTTACCACCAGCGTGCAAGTGCCGTGATTCTGTTTAATGCGCCTCACAATTCTGCGAGCAAGTGCCATGGATTGATCAAACAGAAAAAAACACACTTAAAATAGAATCAAGATACCTGGTTAACAGAACCTCGGCGCTTGTTCACTGGAGGACGGAGGTAAAACTAGAATTAACAAATTGAAGTGTTTTACTATTAGCAGGGGCAATTTATTTTTATATCATTATTTCAAACCCTCTAGATGCTCCATAAACGGCGTGCTTTATGTAAATTTGTGTTGAGTTATAGAAAACTAACATGTTTTCAAGGTGCAATTCCTTGACCCAAAACTGCGAGCGTGGCACCAGCTACATAGCAAAAAAAGCATCAGTGAAGGATAAGATGGAAGCCAATGCTAACAGTCGAACTATAACCTTTTGACGGATCTCCAGTCCCAGATAATTTCTTGTTTCAGGACAATTTTTCGCAAGCCACAGAAGAAACCTACCACTACCTGCAAGAGCTCCTTTTAGTTACACATAAAACTTAAGATTTTGTATAGAAGTAGCATTACTAATACTAGACATGATTCAACAACCTGAAACGCAGTAGATGACAAGATTTGAAGCATGAATTGCATATGCAAAAATTCAAAAGTGACATAACACAAATATGTAAAAAGTGACTTAACTTTCATCGTATAATAATCATAAAAGTTAACTGTTTCTATATAATCTTATATGGATTTATACTACACAAACTAAGGGCTGACTTATGCCAGATAAACAACATCAATAAGCGGCTTGGTTGCCACTATTTAAGAGTCGACAACATGAATGTTAAATTGCTAATGCTATTCAAATTACTTACATTGTTTTTAGTGCATTGACAAATGCTTTCTATTACAATGTCAACTCTAATAGATTCAATTCTTCTAACTATGAATCGACTATGTTAAAGTAATAACCCTTGATTTCTTGACTTCTGATTACTAGCAAAGGAAGCAACAAGCAATGACTAAGAAATCATTGCTTGGCCTATCTCATGCAAAGAGCCAATGTGGTAGCGCAAATTGCTCCCCGTGATTTACGTGTTTGTATCTAACCGGGGCCGGTGATATTGGACCGCTTGGGGTGAGAGTTATCACCTTTTGCTTCAATGACTAAGACATCACATTCTATTTCATCCAACAAAACAATATCCAGATATTAGTAAGAAAGTGATTTCATAGTTCATACCACTTCCAATATCCACCATTAGAGGAAGCGTTGCATCCCTGAAAACTTCCTTCCAATCTGGTATCTCCGCTGGTGCCTGCAGTCTCTCCGACACCAGAAACGCAGAGAGAAATGATACAAACATGAAGAAAAAGGAATCAACAGGCACCTTAGAAACGATCTAGACTCACCGAGAAAGAAGAACTGAGGGGATTCACATGCTGCCGGATCCGAACATGACCTAACTGCAGGTACGTTGAACGAACTTTCGAGAAAGGTAAGATAAAAGGAAGAATTTTCCACCGCTTGTTGAATGCGGGAGAGAGAAAGTGGAGAAACTTGGGGGGCTTTACTTTACCTGAGGATGGGCGCCGTAGAAATCCTTGAGGTTGAGGTCGGCGTACTCCATCTCGATCACCTCAGTGCTCCTCGCTGCCACAGAGCTCATCTCATTGGTCACTCGGCAGCGCGGCCAACTTCGGCCGCCGCTGGAATCTCCGCTGAGGTTTAGGAACCGGAGCCGGAGGAGAACGGTGGTCGGATCTAAGAGAGGGGACGGGGATGAAGTAGCGGTGACCGGCCATCGCAAAAAATGGGCGGCGCAGAGGCCGCAGCTGCTCCACCGGAAGCTCAACATCACCCTACTAGCAATCGCCTCCAGATGCTTGGTTTCGGGATTATTTAGTATTTCACCACTTTAATTTAGCTTTTTTGCAAAATTACCCCTTTTTTGGTTTGCGTATTTAATGTTCGTTTTTTCTTTTTAAAATAACAAAAAATAATAATTTTAAATCAATAATATTGCACTTTTAAGTGACTGGTGTTGAATATAACTTCCAACTTCAGTCTCTCTCTCTTTTTTTTTTATTATGGTTCGCGTCTCATTTGGAGGAAGAATTTTTGCAAATGCACCGTAGCTAAGAATCGAACCGAGGTTGCCTAAGATAGTGACTAGTAGCCCATAGCTCTGGAGGCAACTTCAGTCTCTTTGGGGCAACAGATTTTCATAGGGCAAAAATAAAACAAGGGCATCAATTATTTATAAGAGTGACGATAAAGACAGTGAATTTGAGACAGTGAATGGACAGTGAATGACGTGGCAGTTATTGTGTACACGTCTGATTGTCGATCGGACACTACCGGCGGCCGAAGGCCGCCGCCCCGAACCAAACTATACCCTGGGGGGCACGGTGAACCCGTCGGGGATTGCCGCAATTGCAATCTCGCATCATTGACCGTCGATTTCGATGGGTTCACCGTTGACCGCGATCCTGACGAGTTCACCGTCCTCCGAAGGTATAATTTGATTCAGGACGACAATCAGAAGCCATCGGTGGTGTCCGATCGGCGATCGAACATATACACATTAGTTGCACATCATTCATTATCCCATTCACTGTCCCAAATTCACTGTCCCAATCATACAAACGTTTCATTTTAAATTTAACTGAATAGACTCCCTATTTAACAGGAACTATCCAAAATTATTACTAGACCCAATCTGGTTTTGAGGTCTAACGGGAGTGATAAAAGAAGACATTACGTAACTTAATTGTTAGTTTCAACAATTTCTCTTGTATATTTTAATTTAGTTAAAATAATATTTTAACTAACAATACAAATGATATTGATTCAATGACAATTATTATATTTCAAACAAATATTATTTGATCATCATCGTGTAAAAATCAACATATAACTACAATATATAAAAATTGTTTCATCTTTTTCTGATGCAGCTAGTAATCAAATTTCTTATGTTAATCAGGTCCTGGACTATTTTAATGCATCACTGGAGAACTACAAATGCATATTTATTTCAGGGGCTACAACAGCTTTGAAACTAATTGGCGAATGCTTTCCCTGGTCTAGCGAAAGCTGTTACATGTACACAATGGAAAACCATAATAGTGTCCTTGGAATCAGAGAGTATCCTTCTACATCAAAAGTATTTACCTCATGATAAATAATTCTTAGATGAACTCTAGTGATACTAAAGAAAATCATCAATACTCTCTTTCTTCTTTTCCAGATGTTGTGTGTTAATGTTGACAGCTTAGTTGAAATAAACTTCGAACTTAAATCCAAGGGCTCAAGACAACCTTCGGAAACTAAATATCTTAGGCCAAGTACAATTAAGATTGAAGATACAAAATATAACTTGGTTAAAGTAGAAGGAAAAAAAATGACAAGGTATAATTCAACATTAGCTGCATTGATGGTGTAGCTTTCAAGAAATAATGACATTACAAGAGCTATTTGATAAGAAATAATAAAAGCTTAGTGTTTTTAGCTTACAAGAGCCATTTGACCCCTATTACTATTTACCTTTTGCTTGTTTAGTCTCCCTTGGATTTTTTGCAAATTCAGAGACCAAGTAATCCAATCAATTTGCTCGCTAAGTACTGTGCATTATGTCTCTTCTATCTGATGGTAACAATTATGTTTCAAATCAGATTATTAACGTTGGAATAGAACCACCATGTAGATTTTAGCAGATAAAACCTCATATTTTGACAAAAAACATGGTTCATATGTTGTTTGATTTAGTGGGTTACTAGGTTACATTTGATATTTGAGAGATTATGTTATTATTGTTGATGCAGTCTGGCCCTGATTGTTGTTTTGGTGTTGACACCGATTTTAGTTTAGGCTGATGATTATGATTATGATGATGATGAAGTCCTAATCGGGGATTAGGCATGGGATGTTTGAAATCCTAACCTGGAGGGTTAGGTATGAGAAATCCTGGTGAGTGAAGCCAGGTGAGAAATCCTGGTGAGTGAAGCCAGGTGGTGATTGAAATCCTAGCTTGGAGGGCTAGGTATTGGAAAGTCCTAATTCGGTCAAGTTGGGTGAAAAGTCCTAGCTTGGAGGGCTAGGTGAAAAGTCCTAACCTGGGAGGTTAGGTGCAAATTCCCAACTTGGAGGATTAGGTGAAAAAGTCCTGGCTTGGAGGGTCAGGTCCTGGCTTGGAGGGTCAGGTCCTAGCTTGGAGGGCTAGGTTGGATTTCTAACTCGGTTAAGTTGGGTGAAAAGTCCTAGCTTGGAGGGCTAGGTGAAAAGTCCTAACCTGGGAGGTTAGGTGCAAATTCCCAACTTGGAGGGTTAGATGGAAAAATCCTAGCTTGGAAGCTAGGTGGAGTCTCCAGATCGGTCTGGAGGAGGGTTGGCACGCTGCTCATTAGTGGATCGGTCTGGTGACCGATCCAGCTATCCTGATCGGTCTGGTGATCGATCAGGGAGCACACAGTGAGGTTGGGAACCTACTGTTTGGCTCCTGATCGGTCCGGTGACCGATCAGGGAGGCTTCTGATCGATCTGGTGATCGGTCAGGTAGTCTCCTGATCGGTCTGGAGACCGATCAGGGAGGAGAGCGTGGCCTCACTGTTTGGCTCCTGATCGGTCTGGTGATCGATCAGGGAGCGAACAGTGTCCTCACTGCTTAGCTCCTGATCGGTCTGGTGATCGATCAGGGAGCGAACAGTGAGTTGAGTTCTCCTGCTGATCAAGTCCTGATCGGTCTGGTGATCGATCAGTGACTTAGACTTTGATGATTGCTCAAAGGACTGGATCGGTCAGGCTTGTGCCTGATCGATCAGGGATATACCCATCGGTCTGGTGACCGATCAGGTTCCATCCTGATCGGTCCGGTGACCGATCAAAGACCTAGGGTCCAATTTTCCTGATTCAGAGGTGGACCGATCAGGCCTGGGCCTGATCGGTCAGGGGGATAGCTGATCGGTCTGGTGACCGATCAGGCTTCATCTGGATCGATCTGGTGATCGGTCCACATGCCCTGGATCGGTCTGGTGACCGATCACTTTAATTCAAACTGTGTTGTCAGGTTCACTGATCGCGATTCTGTTGCTTATGTTTTACCTCTGAATTTTGATACACTGCTTGATTCTTGC
The DNA here is from genome assembly GCA_024364735.1 of Boesenbergia rotunda. Lineage (NCBI taxonomy): Eukaryota > Viridiplantae > Streptophyta > Magnoliopsida > Zingiberales > Zingiberaceae > Boesenbergia > Boesenbergia rotunda. Next base: position 600,449 of record JAGFNQ010003181.1, on the reverse strand, counting down.
ACTAATCTTCTGATTAAGACACAGGTGACAGGGGAGGATTCAAAAACTCTGGGAGAGTCAAATATTGCCTTTCCTTGAAGCAGATTTGTCTTGTTTTCCATCTCAGGTTGCAACGGATGCTGGCACTGGCGGAGCTGCTATCTGGACTGGTCTGAGGGGAACTCAGAGAGTTCAGAAGGGCTCAGGGGTGGCTGGTAGTTGCAGGTAGGCAGCTGGAGGCTGCAGTGAGATGGCAGGCAAGGCAATGAGTTGAGGACTTAAGGGCTGGTGTGGCTAACGAGTCTTTAAGAACAACCTGATCAGAAATTGTTGACAACATTCATCTTCTCCATCTTCCTGTGTTCTGTGGTGCTGTGCTTGTTCTAAGATTTCATCCTTGAGCAAGCTACTGCAGATCTTGAGGCAACCTTTCTTTGCTTGAGTACTTGGTGGAAAGAACAAGAGGCTTAGATAGTCCATCAGCGAGAAGACACGAAGAAGGGTTCTTGCGTGAGATCGTCGCTGGTTGGAGCTGAGAAGCTTGCTGTGTTCTTGTCCTTGATAAGTACTGAGTAAGGTTTCCTGAGTTTCATTGTGCTTAAACTTCATACTTGTGATTGAAACGCTGTGGAGAGGTTTCTCCACCGAGAAGGAGGTTGCTTTCTATCCGGTGACAACCGGGGCTTGCTTTGCCGACGATCAAGGGATCGCCCACCTTAAGGGCACGCCAAGGAGTAGGGGCAAGTTATCCCCGAACCTTGTAAATCCTCCCTGTTAGCGTTTTTGTTCTTGCATTAGCTTAGCATTTCATTTCCTGCATCCTCTGTTCAAGTTGCTTCCGCTGTGCTACTAACTTTTGAGGTGCAGAAATTTGATAAGCCAAAAGCGATTTGTGTGTCTGGCTATATTCACCCCCCCTCTAGCCATCCAAGTTCCAACAATTATATGATATGTTCAGTAGGCTTGGTCAAAATGTTTAACCCTGAATTATGGGTTGAAGATGTACTGTATCTATTAAAAACTTAATATGTCTTTATTTCCTGTTGTATTTTCCACTTGCCTACATGCTTTATGTCTTTTTGTTTAAAGTATCCTTATTGTTTTCCAGATATGCTCTTGATCATGGAGCAACTATTGTTGTTGTTGCTGTTGATGTTGAGAATATCACAAATTTACAGAATGGAACTCACAATTCGAGGTTTGTGTTCTCAGAACACATAGTTCAGAGAAGACCTGAAAGTTTATCGCTGAAACATGGACAGAATGGCAAACTTTCAGGCATGTAGCTTTTGAAATCCTATGGTACAATATTCTTCAGGTTCAACATGATTGACATTGGAAAAGTTGTAGCTTTTCTCTACACAGTTACTTTGTTCTTCAACCCCCATGATGGAAATCTGTAATATAACTTTATATTACCAGTTATACATAGAATTTTGAGAACGTACTCAATGTAGTATACTTGTTGTGTATACTGCATCTTATATACATTCAAGAGAATATCCAAAATATTAATTTGATCAAATGAAGAATAGCTACCCATAGGAATTGAAAAAAATGAGAAATATAGAAATTCAGTAGGCGTCAGTTACAAATTTATTCTGGAATCTTCACCTTTGTTTTTTTAAGAGAAAAATGGATATTTAAAATTCATAATCCTGAAAAGCATAACATGTTCTGCTTGGGTAATAACGCAATTGGCAGATAGTTTGTATTCGTGTTAAATTTGTGGGCTCCATAATCTAATCTTTATCTTGTATATCATGTGCTCGTTTGTTAACTAAAATGCCCTCAAACAGTATCCAATTGGCCACTGAACATTTGTTTCCTTGATATGGTTTGTGTTAATTTGAAGAATATGTTCCTTACTAGAATACAATTCTAGAATTATCTGTTGGTAATGATTCTTAGAAAGATAGGAGTGTTTTCTTTACGTCTTCATTGCCCTTTAACTTGCTGCTATAATGGAAAAAATAATCTGTACAGATATGCTAACTAGCCTGTGAGCTATTTCTCTCACAATTTGCATCAAATTGATAACTCATGATTCTTTCTTCACATCTTCTGTCACATAGGAAGCACATGCAACTTGTTTGCATTCCCTTCAGAGTGCAATTTCTCAGGTCAGAAATTTTCTCTAGACTTGGTCGACTATGTGAAGGAAGGCGCCGGAGAACATTTCATGGCAAAATTTGATTTGATTTGATTTGATTTGCTTTTTTGGAAATCAAGGTGACAAGACCAAATATTTCACTCCCAGTAAACCCACCCTAATTCTCTTGGTCCTAATTAAGAATTTACTAAAAGTTAAATTTTTTCATAAACTATCTGGATTTTGTTGATTGTCATTTTCAGTATTTCCTTGGAGTAGAAAGAATATGAATCAATCAAATTAAATGCTTTAAACTGCAGTGGTCGTTGGATGGTCTTGATAGATGCTGCCAAAGGATCTGCTACTGAACCACCTGATTTGGCTAAATTTCATGCTGATTTTGTTGCCTGCTCTTTCTATAAGGTAAATAGACACAAATAATTGAATATATTTTATGCTCAATTCCGTGACTTTGAGATTTTAATGCACTCAGTTTGTTCTTTCTGTGTTAGATATTTGGATATCCTACAGGGCTTGGAGCAGTTATCATTCACTCTGGTATGCATTCTGTCCATAATGGGTAGACAAACAGCAAGTGTTCCTTTAAGTAACTTATGAAAATATTGAAAACATTGCACTCTTTGATTTGCTAATAAAATTTTGAATTACAGAAGCAGCAAGAATTCTTAGAAAAACGTACTTCAGTGGAGGTTAGTACAATAATACTTATTTGACAACGTGCATGTTAGTGTCTTCTTTTCTCTACCATACTGTTGTTTTGTTACAATCCTTCTCTCCAGGCACTGTTTCTGCTTCCATTGCTGATGTTGATTTCATAAAGAGAAGGGAAAACATTGAACAAGTTCTTGAAGATGGCACCTTGTCCTTTTTGGCTATAGCCTCCATCCATCATGGATTCATGATAATCAATAGATTGACTTCTACTGCTATATTTCGGTAGGTTAACAATGTACAGAAAATTTGACACTCTTTTTCTTATCGGCATGCTAAAAGTTGATGTTTTAAAATATTTGATCATTTGATGTAATTCCTATAAGGATCAAGGAAAAGAGACAGAATGCCCCTCGGGGCACGGTGCAGCGGTAATCACTTCGGGGACACGCAGGAGCATCACAGTTTGAATCCTGCCCTGAAAGCATTTGCTTCTATTGGGATTATGGCCAGTGAATGTCTGACACCAAGTGCATGACGTGAGTGCTTTCCGAATTTACCTTGGTGGCCGGCGGAAAATTTTCATGGGGCCGGGCCGATAGCCTCTAGGATTAGTCAGTTCGAAGAGCTTGATACCTAGAGTACCAAAAAAGGAAAAAAAAGATGCAGAATAACATCTAGCTGATGAATTTCTCATGCTTCTCTGTATCTATATTGAGTCTCCTCCTCTTCCTTATATATGGTACAGGATGAATCTTTGAAACCTGCCCTTGTGCTTGTGAGCAACTAGACTAACCTAGCTAGACCAGTTCAATACAACATCTAAATTGTTGAGATATTCATTTTTAGTTATATGCACTACAACTGAGAATAATACTTTCTGCTTTGATACAATGCTAAATTAGATTGTCACCATTTATCTTTAAACTTCAGGGTATGAATTTTTGGTTATTTGCACTTGTAAGACTTGGAAAGAGATTTTCTTCTATGATACAATGTTAATATAGGTCGGGTGATCATTTTTTTTATAGCTTAAGATATTTATCAAGTGATTGTTTTTTGAGATACAGTTGTGGTTCGCACATAGGTAGCCTAGGAGAGAGCTTTTTGACATTTCGAATGACTGGTCTGCCATGGCGTGCGGTAGTTGGTGGTGGCATTTAATATCATCATTTTGCTAGGTGGGGCACACTACTACAGGGCCCAAGTTTGGAGTTTGTGTGTGATATGTTGCTTGCGGGCATGATTTAGTGATAAATTCCCTAATCTATTTGAGTTAGGTTCTTTGATAGATCAACCAACAATCTTATAATGACAACCTTGTTTGCTGCATGGTGTGAATTGAGGGTTGGGGGGCAGGTTCTTCTTCTGGTGGCTGCGAAGTGATGTGAGATGCCTCCAAATCGTAAGCCCATAAGTTGTTATTGTTTTTAAGCTTGCATTGGTTTTGCTGCTTTTTTTGCTTGATTGCACAATTTCACATTTTTATAAATGTGTCCATTTGTTGGAACTGTTGCTCATGGATGGCTCTAATACCAAGCTGTTAGGTGCTTGTTTAACCCTATCACTTTAATGCTGTCTGCTCTTCGATTATATTTTGCAGAGAGATTGCCTCTCTCTCTCTCCCCCCCCCCCCTCTTCTTTGTTTTTATTGGGGTAAAACCTCGGCTGCTGTTTAAAAAAAATCCCTCACATCTCGGTGCCTCATCTGCCCAGTATTCACCGTGATTTATCCCCTCTGGACACTTATGGGCAGAGACCAAGGGACCGTTATCATCCACCTGTTTTTTGCATCCTTTGTTTCTATTGGCATTAATTCCCTCGACCCTATGCACCTTATCACACCAGTGATAACCATGATTTACCTCCCTCTGAAAACCTATGAGGTCGGGACCAGGGGCCGCTAAGGTGACGATTCCACCTTTTGATCCTTTGTTTCTATTGCGTGCTATTTTGCCTTCTCTGTGATAGCTACTTCCTACCACATATGTATCCGGTCTTGCTGAAAACTTATATTTTAAGATCTATTGCCATGACAACCTCTCCTCCACATGCCTTCCAGTCCACTTCCCATAACTGTAGAGACAATAAACGTCACTAATCCTATCACTATTTGAAAAACAAGATCTGTATCTTTTGTATCCTTTCAAATAGTGACTTCCACATGTTTAAGTTATTTACATTACCTTTTTTTAGTTAGTTACATGTTCCATAGTTCTTCATTTTTTTATGTTGCAATTTTGCTTTGTTAACATTAGATCAAAGTTGAAATTGTAAACTACAGATGCACGTGCGAGAACATGATAATTTGGGGGAAGAAAGGATGTGACGCCCTTGTTTAGTTCCAACACACGGAGAGTTGTTAGCTAATGAAGGGGGTTTTGGTTTACCTGAGTGTGCTACTATTAACTTTGGCTTATGCATTCTGTTAGGCTTAATGAGTTAATGTGGCAATTCTCCGATTTTGATAATATGTGGCAATTTGATATTTGAACGAAATTCTATCCCTAGGTTTGATAAAATGTTTAGAAAGACTTTCTGTATGACAGGGGATGCCATTTAGCCTAACTCTTTGCTGATTGGAGATGATTCTGGTTTCAAGCTTTAAGTAAAGATTATGACATAGTTCTGTTTTTTATCTTGTTTACTTAATGCTTGTAGACTATGTTTTTGTCTTGATTCTTGTAAACTATGCAAATTAAACAAAGATTCAATCCAGTGGCACTGAGGTTCTATTTTTTTTGTTCATAATCCAATAGCATTCACATTTATCTTTCACCTCCTACTACATTTACCCGAAGAAAAATTTTCTTGCTGACATCCTTTTCAGACATACAACATGCATCTCTTGCCTCTTATCCTAGAGACGTCATGATGGGCCTAAAGCATGCAAATGGAGTGGATGTTTGCAACATCTATGGAAAGTATCTCTCAGGTCCGTATGAGTTTTGCAGGAGTCAGTGTTATAATCAAGTAATATGCCTTCTCTCTTTGTTGTCAAACAATGTTCACTATCTGTTGATTTCCAAAAAACCTGTTTCAATCGAGGATTCCTAGCTGACAGACTAGTGCATACCTCATATTTTGGAGCAGATCAAAACCATGCATGACTTAGGATTCTGTGCACATTTTATTCTAGACAATGAAGAAAAACACTTGCTGGATTTTTTTAAGAATTTCAACAGAAATGCTGTGCCCATGCTTCCTTTATATATGCATTCTGTAAAAACGTGGAAGTTTTACCTTACAATTCAATTTAGATAAATTGTTCTCCTCATGTGCCTTTTCTTGTAGTTAATTCATTTCTTTTTGGGAGGACATAGAGGCTCTAGCTAACCTATTATATTGTCCATTGGACTCATTCAGAACTATTTGCTTTTCTTGCTATTTCACTTCAAAGGTCATTCTTAAGGGGAATTCTAAGATAAATTATCTTAGGATAAGTACTTCCAATTTTCTTGATATAATGCATTGCTATCAATGTGCAAACTCCATATTATCATTGTACGTATTTGGTGATGACAAACTAGTCAACATCAAATGCATGTGTTTGCATGCGACTGTCTTACTGTATATAAGAGCGACATTTTTTTTTTAATGTAAAATCAGTATAGTTTGGAGACGAGAGATTCAACAAGGAATGCATTGGATTATTTTTCAGTTTTCAAATTCATTATTTTACTCTAATACCTCAAGTTTAATTATTTCATTTGACATCTAGACATAGGTCTTACTATTGCATTCAATTTCACGAACCCTGAGACGCTGGGCTTTTAGACCGTCCACCGCGAGCGCTTCCCGATTTACCCTGGTGATCGGTGAAAAATTTTCGTGGGATCGAACCGGTCACCCCAGGTTCAATTTGTCTGCTACCTGATTAATATTTTTTTTTTTTTTTACTATTGCATTCAATTTTAGAAGAGCAGATGGCTCCTGGGTTGGATATCGTGAGGTTGAAAAGTTGGCTTCTCTTTCAGGAATTCAGTTGCGGGTGAGGAAGAAATTATTACTTGACATTTTTTCTTTTTCTAGTCTATATATTGACATCCTACTCAGGAATTCAAGTTCGCTTTCCGTTTTTATGAACAACATGAATAAAATTTACACATTATTGGTAATTTAAAGTAGATGCTGGAAATGAAAAGAGCAAAACATGTATTCTGCTTCAGATGATATCTATCTCCAAATTTTTGAACCTTTCTATCATTGGCATCACTCATCTTCCTTGCTTGTTTGATCATTGGCTACTGAAGCTTCTTGTTAAATTGAGGAGGAGCAAAGCAGTTTTATTTTAATAGATTGACAATTTCTGAATCAAGCCTACAACAGTAAGAAGCCCTGAGGTTCCAATTTATTTCAGTTGCATGTGCCTTTCTTCTCATCGGATTATGACAAAGATAAATCGTAACGTTACAGTTACATAACATTACTTTGGAAGAATTGAACTAAATCCAGATTCATCTAAAATTTTTAAATTTTGCGTTAGACACATGCAAAATATCTTAATCGTACTCAAGTGGAGAGGCAAGCTGTCTATTAGTAATAGTCCACTCCTTGATGAACCAGTCCACTAATAACTAATACTGGCTAACTAGTCCCATTTAACTTATTAAAACAAGGAGCTCCTCTAGAGTGTAAGAATGCTTGTATTTCTTATCTATCAAGAATGTGGTACACTAAATGATATTGCTTATTCTAGATATTTTAATTATTCTATGAATAAGTATGTTTGAAGGGGAGCCTTGACACAACGGTAAAGTTGCTGCTGTGTGACTTGGAGGTCACAGGTTTAAGTTTTGGAAATAATCTCTTGCAAAACAGGCAAGATTGCATACAATAAACCCTTCCCCGGAACCCGCATCCCGGGGGGGGGGGGATTCGTGCACCGGTCTACTCTTTTTTATGAATTAGTATGTTTCAAGCAACAATTTATGAGTCATATTCATTGATGATCAGAAGTTGTAAATAATCATGTGATTCTCAATAAGCATAAAAGGGACACTCAAATCAGAAAGACTGCAAATTCTGGAGCCAAATTCCTATGAGCGAGCCAATACTCTACTAGGTCTCTATCCTAGGATTTCATGTGAGTCAATCTTTATGTCTTTTATTTTCTATCATACTAGCATGACAATATTGAAAATAAAGTTTGAAATCTTGAGCCTAGCTGGAATTTCCATTCAATCTCTTGTAAAGCGGGGTAAGATAGACTTTCCCTGGGACCTGCACTGGAGGGAGCTTCGTGTATCAGCTGCCCTTTTTTATGAATAAGTATACTTCAAGTAACAATTTATAAGCCATATTTATTAATGATCAAAAGTTGCAAATAATCATGTGATTCTCAATAAGCATAAAAGGGACAATCAAATCAGAAAGTCAATGCAAATTCTGGAGCAAGATTCCTGTGAGTGAGCCAATACTTTACTAGGTCTCTATCCTAGGATTTCATGTGGGTCGATCTTTATGCCTTTTATTTTTTATCATGCTAGTATGACAATATTGAATATAAAGTTTGAAATCTCGAGCCTAGTTGGAGTTTCCATTCCCTGCATGCTTGAGAGATGCTGAGTGTACCAGGTGCCAGTGCCGCTGAGTGTACCAGGTGCCAGTGCCACTGAGTGTGCCTATTTGAAGATAACTTATGTATTCGATCATTTCGGCTTGTCACAGAAGTCTCGCAGACCACAAACGAAGCTGTTGCCGTTGCTGGATCTTGCATGGAAGTCATGGCTACTACACAAAAGCTTCATGGACACATGCAGTCATTGCTGACCTTGCACCACCTCGCTTGTCGCGGAAGTCTTGCAGACCACAATCGAAACTGTTGCCATCACTGGATCTTGCACAAAAGTCAGTGCCGACACTCGAAAGCTTCGTGGATGTCACGTGCAGTCATTGCCAATCTCATGCCACCTTGCGGAATCCTCAATACCTTAGGGGATGCCACTAGCTGCATTACCATCATTGTCACAGAAGCTTTGCAAGGAGTTTTATTGTCTCAGGTTGTATTGCATGCTGGTTGGTGGGCAAATCAAAATATTGCACCCATTTGCCTAAATTAATATGAAAATGCAAACCATGATTCAAATTCTCTCCCAAATATTCTTGTGCGTGCTCTGGTGTTACCTTCACAAGGTATCTCAACAGTCACTGATCGTGAAAACAAAATTCTTATAAGTGTGAACTTATACCAATGTATCACATATGAAATGACTACAAACTAGCTCACTCAAAAGCCCTTCACTGAAAATTTTGCACCTTTCAAAGTTTCCACAAGCTCTTAAATAGTTTACTCAATTATACTACAGGCTGTGTTCATCTGATATTTTCTCAATTTTTTACTCAACTATGGAACCTTCCTGCCCCAATTAGGCAGTTCATCGTCTTCAGTTTCGTAGCCTTTCTTTGTGATGCTCTCAAGGCCTCAACTACAAGGATCCTAATCATTTACTGGTCGACTTATTCTAATGTTACAATTAGGTGCATATAACAAACAACAATCAAACTTTATCCCACTAGGTGAGGTCGGAATTAGGCGCATACAAGCACAACAAAAATTAAGCAACAATAGAGTTTTGTGATGTTCAATGAATTCTTCTCCTCCTGTTATTTTTCTTAAAGTGCTTTCATTGAAGTTGATGGCTCCTGAAACTTGATTGAAAGAACTTGATAAGAGAGAGAGAGAGAGAGAGAGAGGAGAGAGAGAGAGTGTGAGTGGCTTGATTTCAAAGTGCATTCAAGTCTATTAAATTTGCTTGCATTCTCATCCGCCTTTTGTTAGCGAGTACATTAAGGTCAGATTTTGTTGATAGATCTGGATATGGATTTCTTCTTATTTCAGTTGGCTGGTTTAGATTTTTATTTTGTCTTTTTGCCAAAGATTAACAGGTCAATCAACAAAGATCGCATTCTTCATTTATTTTAATAATTATGTCAATATATTATCTTGGTTAGTTGGTAAAAAATCTGTCATAACCAGGAAAATAAATATATGAATTTATCAGGTTATCTTGTTTGTTTCTTTATTGTGAAATCTACAACGGTCAATTTCATTCTAACTTTTTTTTTACTTTTAAAATGGTTTTACTATAGACTGGCTGCTTTTGCAACCCAGGTGCTTGTGCCAAGTATCTTGACTTGTCTCATTTTGATCTTATCGCTAATCTTGAGGTAAATTTAATCTTTCTCATCATTTATTTTGACTTCCCTTCATTTATCTTTCCATGTCTTTATGTAGGGAAAGAGGGAAAGATTTGCAACTATCATGATAATTTCATTTATCTACAAGTGAAAATGATTAATATGGTGTCATAGATTAGCAAATGATTTGATTGGAAGAGTAATTTGTCTTTTGTGTATTTATTTAATGTTTCATTCATAGTTTAAACCATCCTGTTTCGGTTGGAAAGAGGCACAGCTTATATTTCCACCCATAGAGCAAATTAGAACAAGCAAAAACCATGTGCTTCTCCCTTGCCCACTGAAACTAGATGAAATGAAAAGACACATTTTTTGATCTTACTGGTCGAGATGGGTTAGTCAAATGAAAAAAAAAAATAGAGAGGAAACTAATGTGGTTCTTGAGTATCTCCATAAGAATCAAGAAGCGGAAGATATGCCCCCGGGGCTATGGTGCAGCGGTAGGGCTATTAGTCGCTATCCCAGGCATCTTCGGTTCGATCCCTAGTTACAGCGCATTTGCAGGAATTTTTCCTCCAAATGGGGCGCGAACCCTAGGACGCTGGGCTTCTAGACCGTCCACTGCGAGCGCTTCCCGATTTACCCTGGTGACTGGTAGGAAACTTCCGTGGGGCCGGACCGATCATCCCAGGTTCAATTTGTCTGCTACCTGGTTAATTGAAAAAGAAGCGGAAGATATATCTGATGGGCGAAGGGCAGCTGCTCTCCAATGAAGAACTGAGGGCATGAATTTGCAATAGCTGTAGAATGGAGGATCCTTTTGCTCCTGTGATGATCTGAGGCATAGTAAAGGAGATGCAAGGGATGAGCCTGTGGACAGGATATGAAGGGAGGTAGAATATAGAGTATAGGATCTGGAGATTAGGAAAGCATTGGAAAAAAGGAGGACTCACATCTCCTAATCCGATCCTTTTTACAGTTTAATGGATCAAACTTGTAACTTAACCCCGTTCAATTGATAGCAAAATCCTAATACATAATTGATGATTAGTCTGATGTTTTAAAGTATCAGTTATGTGACATAAATAAAGAATCAAAACTCATGGTATATTTCTGAAGTTAGACTGCTGGGTAATGACTGTATGGTTGTCAGGCTCAAGGATATTTGAAAGTCACAATATAAAGCTATTGTAATAGCAAGTTATCACACTTGATTTAGATGCTATCTTGACAATACTAATGACAATGCTGAATGGTTGGATCACAAGCCTTTTTTAAGTTTGCGACAACATTCATAGTAAATGTAAAGTGTAATAGATTAGTAACAAGAAGAAATATTAGATATATTAGAACAGTATTAGGCTAATTGGAGATGCATATGCTGCACTACCATGAACTTATAAAGTGCAAAACTTGGTTCTATGGTCATTGTTCAGATTCAGTGACATGAACTTCAGCTAATAAATATGCAACATTTAAAGGGGCATATCCTATGTTCTTGTGGCGTATCACAAAGAAGAGCATGTTTATGAAACAGCATTTTGATAAACATTTCCACTTTTTGTTATGTAAGTACATGTTTTTTGATTGGTTATTGATCTATTTTTGTCAGGCAGGACATGTTTGCTGGGATGACAATGATATCTTGCATGGAAAACCAACTGGAGCTGTCAGGATATCCTTTGGTTATATGTCAACATATGAAGATGCAGAAGTACTTTATAGCATCCGTGTTTCTCTTATTATGCTTAGTCATGCTTAACTTCTTATCTTAAACTTATAGGATAGACATTGATCTGATCTAAATATGAGGCACCGTATAGCCCCTCGAAATTTGAATTTTAACTCTCTTTCATTATACATATAATGTTCGGGGTAAGTTTATAATGAAACAGTAGATGCACCAATAGTTCTTACTTGGCTGTATGGGCCCCAGGGTTATAGTGTAGTGGAAAGATGATTAATTAGTTGTCTCCTAAGTATTTACGGTTTTATCCCCAGCTATGATGAATTTTGTAGAAATTTTTTCTCTAAATTGGGCGCACAGCTATGAGATGTTAGGTTTTTGGATTTTTCATCGTGAGCGCTTCCTGATTTATCCTGACAGTTGATGAAAACTTCCTTGAGACTAAATCGCAGACGTTATCCAACCTAATAAATCATTTTTTTACCTGACTGTATGGACCGATACAGCTAGGTGCCGAACACGAGATACTCTGTACGTGTAGAACTTTTTTGTCGTTGGCTAGTAAAACTTCGACATACACTTTCCCTAAGCCAACTTGCAGCAAAGGCAGTTCGATTCAAGCACTTGTTCTCTGTAATAAACTTCACGTAGCCTAACGTCATTTGATGAGGAAGAGGTCAACCGGGTCATTGGAGTAGCTATATTTTGTACCCAAGCATCACCAACGCATCCACCACTGATGTTTAGGGTCGTGGCTATGCTTGTAGGGGATCTAGAAATATAATCAGTTAATCATGGACATGATTGATTCGATCGTGAGGCGTTCTTATTAGCTCCTGTGGCAATGCAGTTGATCCTGTCGACGAGCGTAGTGGAGCCGCAATCGGATGACGGTGTAGGGATGAACGACGTGGATGCTGACTGGATGTCCTCGCGCAGAACGGTAGCGGGTGGGGGGCGTCCTCAGACGGAACGGAAGAAGATGTTGCCTGGTGGACCGTCGGCGAGATGGAAGTAGACCTGCTGAGGAAGATGACCGTTAGCAACCTACCGGGAAGAGTCCCGGCCAGGCACTCCGACGGTCAAGTCAGTACTCCGGCGAACAAGAAAAATAATGGAGTACTGTAGAAGAGAGGAGTCTCGCGCGCGTGTGTGCGTACCTGGTAATGACGAGGGGAGGGGCTTATATAGCCGGGGAAAAGGGCCAAGCATGGCCTGTGTCAGGATCTTCTGACAGGGTCAGAAGATATGGTATGGTGAGGTCGATGTGAGTATGGCCTGTGTCAGGATCTTCTGACAGGATCAGAAGATATGGTATGGTGACGTCGATGTGTTACCAACATTCTTCGTCGTATACTATTTGTCTTACGTGAGGACCGAGACAGGCTTCTGACAGGCGCACGAAGAATGACAGACTGTTGTCGGCAGCTGGTGCCGGTGTATTTTGTCTTTATCCGAGGGTGGTTCCGAGAGAGTGCCTGAGTGGAGACCGGGACGGCCCGCCCGGACGGATATCAAGCATGGGCCTAAAGGACTGCCGGGCGGACGTACTCGGATGAACGAGGCGTATAAGCCTTAATGCGATCGGGCAGAAGTGCCCGGATAGACGAGGCGAGTAAGCCTTAATGCGGTCGGGCGGAAGTGCCCGGATAGACGAGGCGAGTAAGCCTTAACGTGGTCGGCCGGGCGGCAGTACCCGACTAGCGGGCATAGACCCTGGGTCCGGCTAGGGTGTTTGACATGTTGGCTGTCCGTACAATGACGTGGACCCTGAAGCTGGCCAGGTCGTTTGCCACGCTGGCTGTCCGTATGGCGCCAAATATATAAGGCAGGATCAATAGCCTTCCCCTCGAGTCTAGTCGAAGGAGGCGATCAGTCCGACTGACTGGACTGCAAGTGTGTACAAACATTCAGAGGCCGGGCGTTTTCTGCCCGCTTAATATCCGGTCGGCTTAATACGATGCTCAACAGCTGGTGTTGAGTATGCCCGCACTGTCTGGGCAGGAGAAGGTTGCGAGCCGAGAGGCGCGTGGGTCGCCACGGTCCATCTTATTTAATGAAGACGTCCGTCCGGACGAGGAGCAATAGGGAAGCGTGGGCCGCCACGCCTTCCCGATCAAACACTAATACGCTGAAGATGTCCGAGCAGATAAACCTTTTGATCGGAGGAACGTGGGCCGCCACGTGTCCTCATAAATCATCCCGTATATGCAAAAATAATTATTCCCGATTGAGAGGAGCGTGGGTCGCCACGCGTCCATACACCGTGACTGCGTCCGACCGGACGAGTTTTGCAAGTTGGTGAGTGGTTTGCCACGTGTCGCCATATTATAGGCTGGGCTGATGACGCTTAGCCGGGCGAATGTTTGTCTTGGGTCGCTAGGAACGGGGCGTGACGCGTGCCCCAAGACGATCTTCCTGTGATCGCCTGAACCAGTCAATTAATGAAGACGTGACATTCTAAGTCGAATGAGATAATGTGATACGCCCGATGCGACTGGCGCCTTAACGGCATCACATCCGTTTTAATGATCTGGGCCACGTGGCGCACGCTGGTTGGCCGACCGGGGAACGATTTATCCCCATGATTACGAGCTTTTAATGGCCATTAACGCGCGTAACTCTTTCCACCACGCGGCAACTTCTGGTTGGCCGACCAGACGGCGCGCCCTGCCCCGCTGCAGGTGACGTCAGCGCCTGAGGCGCGTCCTTTCGAGGCCGATCCTGCGACGCCTCCACGGCCTGGATGATCTCCGTACACTTGGACCGCCATCGGACGGTCACCCTTCCTTCGGCCTGACTATAAATAGGCCTCCCTATTCACCGAAACCCTTATTTGCTCTTCGCTATTCTCTCTATACCTCGGTGCTCCTCGTTTCTCGCCGCCGTCTTCGCGTGTCGCCGCCGCCGTCGTGCTTCTCCGTCGGTTAATCCTTTTTCGCCACCCCCTACGGTCAGCTTCTCCCTTTTCTTCCTTTTCTTTCTACTCCATGGCCGCCCCTACGTGGTATACCTCTGTCGAGTCTTCCCTTCACGACGAGACCATCTCCGACCTCAGACTGGCCTATGACGTCCCCGACAACTACCACATTGCCGTCCCTACAAAAGCAGACAGGCCGCACAAGCCCCCGACTGGCTTCTTTGTGTTTTTCCGGGACCAACATATGTCCGGCCTGCGCTACCCTCTTCATCCCTTCATTGTAGATTTCTGTAACTTCTTCCATATTCCTATCTTCCAGCTCTCTCCTAACGCTATCCGTATATTATGTAGCATAATAGTCCTCTTTACCATTTACCGAGTCCCCCTCCGACCGGAAGTCCTTTATTTCTTTTATTACCCGAAGAAGCAGGAGCCCGGGAATTTCTTTCTCCAAGCCCGGGCTCAATTATCCATAGTGGAGAATATCCCTTCCTCGAATAAGGGATGGAAGACTCACTTCTTCTTCATAAGCCCTCCGACCAGCCCCGGGTTCCCGATCGGATGGGTCGATGACATGCCCCCTGTAGTTCCCTTAAGAAATTTTAAATCCGACCCCTTGTTTATAAGGGCTGCTTCTCTACTCGGTGGCCTCCACTTCGACGGCATGAAACTTCTCAACGACGCCGCCTTGTACATATTTGGGCTAAGCCGAGTGCCTGTCGCTTTGCCCGGCACCTTCTGTAAGTCATTTATTGTTGCGCACTTCTTTTTCCCTAACTCAACATCTTCTGATTTTGTAGCCGAGATGATGTGGGAAGCGGCCCTTGATGAGGCCTTGGGCCTGGAAGACGAAGAACTAAACGCCCGGGCGGCTGAGCAGCTGCGCATGCGCTAGGCCAGACTGCCCGGCCAACATACGATTCCTGAGAGCGCGGAGCCCGCCCTTCAGGCTCCTTCTGCTCAACCAGCGACGACTGGTTCTAGGGAGCCCGTCGGCTCATCAAAATCTTCTGCCTCTGCCCGATCTTCGGGCAAGCAGAAGGTTCAACCTTCGACGGAGAAGTCCCAGCCTTCCAAGCGGAAGGCTAGCGCTTCTATCCGCATTGAGGAGCCGACAGAGGTGGGCCGGTCCTCTTCTGACTCTCCCGACCCGGAGCCTTTGCAGAAGCGCCCGAGGACCTCCGGGTCGGGCTCTCAATCTCAACCCGCAGAGGCAACTGCCAGCCCGGCCAGAGCGAGCCGGTCAACTGAAGCACCGAGTTCGTCTCGCTCAGGGGGGCAGCGCTCGCAGCCGTGCAGCTATGGCGTATACCTTCCTTCGGTCGACCCGGCGACCCCCATCGAAGCCCAGCAGCGGCTTACCCTTTACGGGGAACTGGCGGACTGCTGGGAGCAGGGTATGAAGGAGGGGACTTCCAGGCCCCCGGTCCGACTGGCGGACCAATTTCTTCAGGACGCTACGCATGTAAGTCCGATGCTTCGAAGCTTAATTACCTTGCTTCTTTCTAACCTTCTTATTACAGTTTTGGGCCTCCTGCTCGAGCGTCGCCTATTCCTTGGTTATCAACGCCAGGGGACGCCGAGCGGCCGAGCGGCGGATTGAAGAAATGGAGCTCCGCCAGGAGCATGCGAACCTACCGACCGGCGAGGAGGGCACTGCTATTCTCCGTTCAGAGATACTGGACATTAAGGAGAAACTCCGTTTAGCCGAGGCGCGACTGACGGAGGAAATTACCCGAGCCGAGTCAGCCGAGCGGGCGTATGCCAGATCTTCCTCCGTGCACGCCACCCTTGAGCAGGAGTGGAAGAAGACTTTGGCTCTGCAGCGTCGTACCCGATCGGACCTCGACAAGAAGGCTGTCGAGGCCAAAGCCTTGAAGGCGGAACTGGACAAGGTGATGAAGTCTTCGGAAGAGCTCCGAACGACCCTGAACGACAAAGAGCAAGAGCTGGCGACTCGGGAGTCGGACTTAAATGCCAAGGAGAAGGCTTTAGGCGCCCGAGAAGACGAGCTCCATTTGTCTGAAGGACTGCTGGCCTCTCAAGCCATTACCTTGGAGGAGAAGGACAAGGAGCTAGCCAACCTCCGGGCGGAAATCGACAGCCTAAAGCTGCATCAAGCAGGCGAGCCTGCCCGGATGGACGCACATCGCTTGGCTTACATCAACTCTAAAGCGTTCGGCGATCAGCTGGGCAAGCGGACATCTGGCATGTTCAAGCTGGGCTTAGAAAGCGCTGTTCTGCAGCTCCAAGAGAGCGGCCATCTGCCTGCCGACCTCGCTGCCAATGCCATCCAAGTGTGCCGGGTCAAGGAGCTACTCCCCAAGGACTTCTTCAAGCAGCCTTTTACTTAACTTTAGCCTCCGGTCGGGGCTCCTTTTTGTACTGCTGCTGAGTAACTATCAATGAGAACGCTTTTTCCTTTAACGTGTTAGTTTAGACCTTGATTAAGTAGATGTGCTCGACCAGAGAGCCGAACTAAGCAAGGAATAATGGTTGTCAAGGAGTCGACTGGTTGATCTGTCTTTGAGGTGTGAGTCACCACACGCCCAGTCGGGGAACCGAATTACTTAAAGAGAAATGGCTGTGTATAACAGCTGACTGATTGGTGTCCGGCCTGCGGGATGTGGATCGTTACCCGCCCGGCCAGAGACCGATACAGGCTTCCGAGTGTGCTGACGCTTAAAGTCAGTCGAGACTCAGGCTTCCAAAGGGGACCAACCTTCTGCGTGGGTCGCCATGCTTCCGGTCGGGAACCGCTTTAGGCTTCCGGATGGGCCAATCTTCCACGTGGGCCGCCACGCTTCCGTCCGGGAACCAATCCAGGCTTCCGAGTGGGCTGACGCGTAGAGTCAGACGCCGACTCAGGCTTCCAAAGGGCACCGATCTTCTACGTGGGACGCCACGCTTCCGATCGGGAACCGCTTTAGGCTTCCGGATGGGCCAATCTTCCACGTGGGCCGCCACGCTTCCGACCGGGAACCAATCCAGGCTTCCGAGTGGGCTGACGCGTAGAGTCCGACGCTGACTCAGGCTTCCAAAGGGCACCGATCTTCTACGTGGGACGCCACGCTTCCGATCGGGAACCGCCTTAGGCTTCCGGATGGGCCAATCTTCCACGTGGGCCGCCACGCTTCCGACCAGGAACCAATCCAGGCTTCCGAGTGGGCTGACGCGTAGAGTCAGACGCCGACTCAGGCTTCCAAAGGGCACCGATCTTCTACGTGGGGCGCCACGCTTCCGATCGGGAACCGCTTTAGGCTTCCGGATGGGCCAATCTTCCACGTGGGCCGCCACGCTTCCGACCGGGAACCAATCCAGGCTTCCGAGTGGGCTGACGCGTAGAGTCAGACGCCGACTCAGGCTTCCAAAGGGCCACGATCTTCTACGTGGGGCGCCACGCTTCCGATCGGGAACCGCTTTAGGCTTCCGGATGGGCCAATCTTCCACGTGGGCCGCCACGCTTCCGACCGGGAACCAATCCACGCTTCCGACCGGGAACCAATCCAGGCTTCCGAGTGGGCTGATGCGTAGAGTCAGACGCCGACTCAGGCTTCCAAAGGGCACCGATCTTCCACGTGGGCCGCCACGCTTCCGACCGGGAACCGCTTTAGGCTTCCGGATGGGTCAATCTTCCACGTGGGCCGCCACGCTTCCGACCGGGAACCAATCCAGGCTTCCGAGTGGGCTGACGTGTAGAGTCAGACGCCGACTCAGGCTTCCAAAGGGCACCGATCTTCCACGTGGGCCGCCACGCTTCCGACCGGGAACCGCTTTAGGCTTCCGGATGGGCCAATCTTCCACGTGTGCCGCCACGCTTCCGACCGGGAACCAATCCAGGCTTCCGAGTGGGCTGACGCGTAGAGTCAGACGCCGACTCAGGCTTCCAAAGGGCACCGATCTTCCACGTGGGCCGCCACGCTTCCGACCGGGAACCGCTTTAGGCTTCCGGATGGGCCAATCTTCCACGTGGGCCGCCACGCTTCCGACCGGGAACCAATCCAGGCTTCCGAGTGGGCTGACGCGTAGAGTCAGACGCCGACTCAGGCTTCCAAAGGGCACCGATCTTCCACGTGGGCCGCCACGCTTCCGACCGGGAACCGCTTTAGGCTTCCGAGTGGGCTGACGCGTAGAGTCAGACGCCGACTCAGGCTTCCAAAGGGCACCGATCTTCTACGTGGGGCGCCACGCTTCCGATCGGGAACCGCTTTAGGCTTCCGGATGGGCCAATCTTCCACGTGGGCCGCCACGCTTCCGACCGGGAACCAATCCAGGCTTCCGAGTGGGCTGACGCGTAGAGTCAGACGCCGACTCAGGCTTCCAAAGGGCACCGATCTTCTACGTGGGACGCCACGCTTCCGATCGGGAACCGCTTTAGGCTTCCGGATGGGCCAATCTTCCACGTGGGCCGCCACGCTTCCGACCGGGAACCAATCCAGGCTTCCGAGTGGGCTGACGCGTAGAGTCAGACGCCGACTCAGGCTTCCAAAGGGCACCGATCTTCTACGTGGGACGCCACGCTTCCGATCGGGAACCGCTTTAGGCTTCCGGATGGGCCAATCTTCCACGTGGGCCGCCACGCTTCTGACCGTGAACCAATCCAGGCTTCCGAGTGGGCTGACGCGTAGAGTCAGACTCCGACTCAGGCTTCCAAAGGGCACCGATCTTCTACGTGGGACGCCACGCTTCCGATCGGGAACCGCTTTAGGCTTCCGGATGGGCCAATCTTCCACGTGGGCCGCCACGCTTCCGACCGGGAACCAGTCCAGGCTTCCGAGTGGGCTGACGCGTAGAGTCAGACGCCGACTCAGGCTTCTGGAGGGTATGACGCGTAAGCCTGCGTCCCGTCCAGGTATGACTTACCTTGTATGGCCGACCGACAATTTCGGTCGGGAGAGCCTTTCATTATAGCTTGAATGTTGTGTTTTACATGATTACATCCCACTAGGGCTCTCTATACATTTTTAAGTGTAGGGCACTCCATGGTCGGGGAAGCCTCTTTCCATGCTCATCTTCCAAGTAGTAAGCGCCAGAGTGCAATTTCTGAACCACTTTGAAGGGTCCGCCCCACTGTGGTTGTAATTTGTTAACATCACCGACCGGCTTTACACGTTTCCAGACTAGGTCTCCGGCATGATACGAGCGCGGCAACACCTTCTGGTCGTACCTCTGTTTCATACGTTGACGGTATTTGAACATCCGGGCGGCTGCTTTTTCCCGGACTTCCTCTATGAGGTCAAGCTCTAAGCGCCTTCTTTCCTCATTTCCTTCATCATAGTTTAACCGCCTGTCGGATTCACACCCGACCTCGACTGGCACCACCGCCTCGCTGCCGTAGACCAGGTGGAAAGGCGTCTGCCCGGTCGCTTCTCTGGGTGTGGTCCTGTTCGCCCAAAGGACCCCGGGCAGCTGCTCTACCCAGTTTGTTCCTGCATGGTCCAACTTTGTTTTAAGTCCTTTCAAGATTTCCCGGTTGGCGACTTCTGTCTGGCCGTTGCTCTGTGGATACGCCACAGATGTAAAGGCCTGATGGATGCCGTAGGCCGAGCACCACTCTTTGATTTTCTTCCCTTGAAACTGCCGACCATTGTCCGAAACCAATTTGTGGGGGATCCCGTATCTGCATAGGATGTTTTGAAATAAGAACTTAATCACCGCCTGCTCGGTGATCCGAGCCAGCGCCTCTGCTTCCACCCATTTAGAGAAGTAATCCACCGCGACCAACAAGAACTTCCTCTGGGCGGGGGCGGTCGGAAATGGACCCACGATATCCATGCCCCATTGGTCAAACGGGCAAGATACAGTAGATGTCTTCATTAATTCGGTCGGCCGGTGTGGCAGGCACTGGTGTTTCTGACATGAGATGCATGTTGAGACCAACCGTTCGGCATCCTTCTTTAAAGTTGGCCAATAATACCCGGCCAACAGAGCCTTCTGTGCTGTGGCGCTACCTCCTGAATGATTACTGCAGACCCCCATGTGGACCTCTCGGAGTACATAATCTGCGTCTTCACTACCGAGACATTTGAGTAATGGCCGGGCGTGAGCCCGCTTATAGAGGACATCTCCGACCATGGTGTATTGCACGACTCTCTTTCTGAACAGACGAGCTTCCTCACGGTCGGATGGTATGTCTCCCCTGGTCAGGAATGCAATCAAAGGAGTTCTCCAATCGGTCTCCAATTCAACTTCCGCCTGCTGCTCGATTTGCATGACGAATAAGGCATGACAGGCCGGCTGGGGGACTACCCAAGATACGACTGCGCTAGCTAATTTGGCTAGCTCATCTGCCTTCAAGTTGCTTTCTCGAGGGATCTTCTGTAAGAGTACCTCCTTGAAACCCGCCTTCAGTTGCTCATAGGCATCGATGTACTCTTGCAGCCGGTCGCTGTTGACTTCGAAGTTACCGGCCAGTTGTTGTATAGCAAGTTGCGAATCTGAGTATAGCCACACCCGGGTGGCGCCGACATGCCGGGCGGCTTGCAGACCGGCTATAAGTGCTTCATATTCAGCTTCATTATTAGTTGCCTTGTGTTCTAGCCGCACGGACAGGTGTAGCCGCTCTTCCTCAGGTGAAATCATGAGAACGCCGATTCCGCTTCCTTGCCGAGAGGATGCCCCATCAACGTACACCTTCCATACGCCTTCGGCTTCATCGGGATGCCATTCCGTGAGAAAATCGGCTAAGGCTTGAGCCTTGATAGCCGGCCGGGGTTGATACTGTATGTCATATTCGCTCAGCTCAGTTGTCCACTTGACTAGCCGCCCTGAAGCATCTGGATTGGTGAGGACCCGACCCAAGTTACTGTTAGTCAATACAGTAATCGGGTGAGATAAGAAATACGGCCTGAGTCGTCGGGCGGCTAAGAACAGTATGTAGCCCAATTTTTCGAGGGTCGTGTACCGACACTCGGCTCCTTTAAATAAGTGGGCGAAGAAGTACACAGGCCTTTGCTCCGTTTGTTCTTGCCGGGCCAACACCATGCTGCCCGAGTCGGAAGAAGCTGCTAAGTATACATATAAATTCTCACTTGGCTCCGGCCGGGCGAGTGTAGGTAACTCAGCCAGATAAGCCTTCAGCTCTTCGAAGGCCTTATCACATTCTGCGTCCCACTGAAATTTGGTGGCCCGGCGTAATGTCTTGAAGAATGGCAGGCCCCGTTCGGCCGATCGGGAAATAAATCTGGATAAGGCGGTTATCCGCCCGGTCAGCCGCTGAGCTTCTCTGAGATTCCTTGGAGCCGACATTTCCATAATGGCTTTTACTTTGCCCGGATTTGCTTCGATTCCCCGCTCGGTGACGATATAGCCGAGGAACTTCCCGCTTCGAGCCCCGAATAGGCATTTGGCCGGATTAAGCTTCAGGCCAAACCGCCGTAGAGTTCGGCAAGTTTCTTCAATGTCGGGGATTAATTCTTCCGCCCGGGCGGTCTTGATCAGAATATCGTCGACGTATACTTCAACGTTGCGTCCCATCTGCGACCGGAACACCTTGTTCATCATTCTCTGGTAGGTGGCGCCCGTATTTTTGAGGCCAAACGGCATGACGGTGTAGCAGTAGGTGCCGTCAGCCGTGACGAAACTAACCTTCTCTTGGTCGGCAACCGCCAGCGGGACTTGATGGTACCCCTGGTATGCATCCAGCATTGATATGAACTCACTGCCGGCCGTCGAGTCTACCAGTTGATCAATCCGTGGAAGTGGGTAGCAATCTTTCGGGCATGCACGATTGAGATCTCGGAAATCAATGCACACCCGCCACTTGTCATTTGGTTTGGACACCAACACCACGTTGGCCAACCAGGCCGGGAACTGGACCTCCCGGATATGTCCTGCCTCCAGCAGTCTCTCCACTTCCGCGCGGATGACTTGATTCTGCGCGGCGCTGCGATCCCTTTTTCGTTGCTTTACTGGCCGCGCGCCCTGGTAAACATGGAGCTGGTGTTCTGCGACTTCCGGTCGGACTCCCTTTAAGTCTTTCGCCGACCAGGCAAATACGTCTTGATTTCGAGCGAGGGCATCGACTAGGGCTTGCTTCAGCTCCTCGGAAAGTCCTGCAGCAATTAGTACCTTGGTATCTTCCCGACCGGGCAAAAGTTGTACCTCCTCTTTGTCCTCCCGCAATTCTGCCCATGGGGAGGCTTGTACCACGTTGCAGCTGCTACCTGCCCGTCTTGCCTTCTGACCTCCAGAGCGGACATCATCAGCATAGCAGCGCCGGGCCACGGTCTGATTGCCTTTCACCTCGCCGACCTTGTCGCCGACCGGAAACTTTATCTTGAGGTAGTAGGTGGAGACTACCGCTTTAAATTCGTTGAGGGCCGGTCGACCGAGAATGGCGTTGTAGGCAGCTGGGGCATCCACGATCAGAAATGTGGTCCATCGGGTTCTCTTGAGTGGCTCCTCTCCAAGTGAGACGGCCAGCCGTATCTGGCCGATCGGCTGTACTTCGTTCCCCGTAAATCCGAACAGAGGAGTAGCCACCAATTCTAGCTGCGATAATTCAATTTGCAGTTGATCGAAAGCTCGTTTATATAAAATGTTTACCGAGCTGCCGGTGTCCACAATGGTGCGGTGGACTTCGTAGTTGGCGATGACAGCTGTGATGACCAGCGGGTCATCATGCGGCACTTCCAGTCCATGTAAATCCTGCGGCCCCCAGCTGATCTGGGGCCCCTGAGCTTGAGAGGTGCTGACTCCGACTTGGTGAATCTCCAGTCGGCGCGCCTGCGTCTTTCTGGCTCGGTTAGAGTCGCCTCCGGTCGGCCCACCGGAGATCACATTGACGCCTCCTCGGATAGCGTTCTGGTGATTTGCCTGATCTTCGTCGAGTTCCTCCACCTCTTCCTGCTCGGGCCGAGGAAACAATTGCCGGGCGGCGGGGGTATCCCGCCTTTGTTCTTGTTGGGCTGTGGCATCGTGACCACGCCCGCGTCCCTGCGGGGTTTGTCGTCCCTGACCCCTGCCGAGTGGGGTCCGAGCTCTGTTGCCTGCTCGGCAGTCTTCAGTGCTGTGCGTATTGCACTGGTGAAACGTACAATACGGTGCCCATCTGTTGGGCCAATTCCTCTGTGCCACCTGCACTTGTTGGGGTCTCATTCCCGACCGGTCGGCCGGTCGGGGACTGCGAATCGGTCCTCCGGGTGATCTGTTGTGCTGAGGAGGCGCAGGTTGTGGGCTAACTGCCACTTCCTTCCTCCGGGCGGCTTGCGCTTCCTCTACATTGATATATTTGACAGCCTTCCCGAGCAGGCTGTCAAAATCCTTCGGTGGCTTCCTGATCAGGGATCGGAAGAAGTCACCCTCTTGGAGCCCTTGCGAGAAGGCGGTGACCAATACCTCTGGCATGGTATTGGGAACCTCTATAGCAACTCCATTGAACCTCTTGATATAGGCCCGAAGTGATTCTTTCGGACCTTGCTTCAGAGCGAACAAATTGAGGCTGGTCTTATGATGCCTCCGACTGCTCGCGAAATGTTGCAGGAACAGCCGCTTCACTTCTGCGAAACTCCCTACTGATCCGCCCGGGAGTCCGTTGAACCATCGTTGAGCCTGCCCGGAGAGGGTTGTCAGGAAAGCGCGGCATATGACGCCCTCCGGGTATTGGTGCAGCCGGGCGGCGCTTTCGAACTTCATGACGTGCTCCTCGGGGTCACTGGCTCCCGAGTACTCAGGCATGGTGAAGAAGCGTAGATGTTTGGGCACGGGATCCCCAAGAATTTGTGGAGAGAAAGGGCTGTGAGTTGTATAGGCCTCGGCGGGGTCGGCTGGACCTTTCCCTTTATCCGGACGCGCCTGATGCGCCAGGCTGGACGCTGAAGCTTCGGCCGGGGCCGGTTGGGCCTCATTCCGAAAAAGTGCTCGGGGGAAATTAGGAATGAAGGGGTCGGGCTGAGCAGCCATACCTTCCGAGTTTCCCCGTATAGTGGGCCCAGGGGGTCTGGCCCCTTGGCTACCGGTCGGCGGGTGTGATTGTTGCGCCTTCTGTGTCCGGACAGCCATCAGCATTTCGTATTCTTCGGGCGACAGAGTAACCGTCAGTGGATTGGGGTTTTCCATTCTTCGCTCTCGATCAGGCAGAAAGCCCTCCTTCTAGCGCCAGTTTGATCCTGTCGACGAGCGTAGTGGAGCCGCAACCGGATGACGGTGTAGGGATGAACGACGTGGATGCTGACTGGATGTCCTCGCGCAGAACGGTAGCGGGTGGGGGGCGTCCTCAGACGGAACGGAAGAAGATGTTGCCTGGTGGACCGCCGGCGAGATGGAAGTAGACCTGCTGAGGAAGATGACCGTTAGCAACCTACCGGGAAGAGTCCCGGCCAGGCACTCCGACGGTCAAGTCAGTACTCCGGCGAACAAGAAAAATAATGGAGTACTGTAGAAGAGAGGAGTCTCGCGCGCGTGTGTGCGTACCTGGTAATGACGAGGGGAGGGGCTTATATAGCCGGGGAAAAGGGCCAAGCATGGCCTGTGTCAGGATCTTCTGACAGGGTCAGAAGATATGGTATGGTGAGGTCGATGTGAGTATGGCCTGTGTCAGGATCTTCTGACAGGATCAGAAGATATGGTATGGTGACGTTGATGTGTTACCAACATTCTTCGTCGTATACTATTTGTCTTACGTGAGGACCGAGACAGGCTTCTGACAGGCGCACGAAGAATGACAGACTGTTGTTGGCAGCTGGTGCCGGTGTATTTTGTCTTTATCCGAGGGTGGTTCCGAGAGAGTGCCTGAGTGGAGACCGGGACGGCCCGCCCGGACGGATATCAAGCATGGGCCTAAAGGACTGCCGGGCGGACGTACTCGGATGAACGAGGCGTATAAGCCTTAATGCGATCGGGCAGAAGTGCCCGGATAGACGAGGCGAGTAAGCCTTAATGCGGTCGGGCGGAAGTGCCCGGATAGACGAGGCGAGTAAGCCTTAACGTGGTCGGCCGGGCGGCAGTACCCGACTAGCGGGCATAGACCCTGGGTCCGGCTAGGGTGTTTGACATGTTGGCTGTCCGTACAATGACGTGGACCCTGAAGCTGGCCAGGTCGTTTGCCACGCTGGCTGTCCGTATGGCGCCAAATATATAAGGCAGGATCAGCAGTGATGGGAGCAACAACTCTATAACTGTGGAGAATTCTGATGTTTCGTACCGAAGACATGTAAAAGAGCGACCTAGCTTTCCAATTTTGAGCACTGATAGTATGGATACCAAAATTTTATCTGTTGAATCAACTGGAAATAGTAGCATTGATGAGGGAAGGCGAACATGATAGTTATAGCTCAAACTTCTGTTATTGCAAGGTTTGACTCTGTATATGGAATTCATGATAGTGTCAATTGAATTTCTAATTTGTATGATTTAGTCACGTTTGTAGAGTGAATTACATGTTTGAGATGATATATATTTACCAATTCCAACATACATGTTGAGATGAAGTTTGTTAGAAAAACTAATTGAGTTTTTTAATAAGAAAATCTAAATATTTTTTTAAATCTAAGATCATAGTTAGTTTTAATCGATTTCGACTAAAATTGATTAATGGACCTAGAGAGTCTAGAATAATATGAAATTAGGTTCTATGTACTCATCTAGTTCTTTTGATTATATATATCTATGCTCTCAAACATCAATTTGACCCAAAATATTGAGAGCAGTGATTTTTTAACACGAATGTGTTCAAAAATTCTATTTCGTATTAAAATATCACTACTCTCAATATATTGTGTCAAATTAATATTTGAGAACATAAATATACACTACAAAAAACTAGTATTTTGCAACAAATTTTTGCGACAAAAAATTTTCGTCGCCAATTAGAGACAAATTTTGTGACAAAATGTATTTTGTTGCTAATATGCGACAACTTTTGCGACGAAATTTTTTTTGTCGCTATTTAGTGACAAAAATTTTCGTCGCAAAATATGTTGCATTTGTGCGACGAAAATAAATATTCATCGCAAAATTTGCAACTAAATTTTTTTCGTTGCAAAATCGTTGTAAAAGCAAATATTTAAATCGTCGCAAAAATATAATTAATACTAAAGTAGATTTTACGACAAATTAAAATTCGTACCAAAATTTGCGATGAATTTGGGAATTCATCGAAAAACTAGGACGATTTTAACATTCGTCGCAAAATATAATTTTTTTAAAAAAAATTGAAATACATTCGAAATGTCCCAAATGGAGCTACAGAACTCGGAATGACATAACACAAGGTTCTACGAGTTCGTATCGGCTTCCTCATGACATAAATGACCTTAAACACGAATTTCAACAAAAATTCTAGAGACCAATAAAGGATTAACATCAAATTCTTATAACAGTTAAACTAAGTCATTTGCTAATTTAAATAATTAAGCATGAAAAAGTATATATTAGGAGAAATTCATATTTGAGGTCGTTTACCTTATCACGAGATCAATAAGAACACATCGAAACTTGTATCACTAAATTTCGAGTTCTCTAGGTCCATCTACGACAATTAAACGGTATTTATTTTGATTTTTAAAAAATTTAATTTTGCAACAAATTTCAAAATTCGTCCCTAATCTGCGACGAATTTGGAATTTCATCGCAGAATTTGGGACGAATTCTGAAATTCATCGCAAAATTTTATATTTAAAAAAACCCTAAATCCATTGAAAAAATTATAAATAAACGTATGAAGCTCCGAATTTGATGAAACAAGTTTCTACGTGCTCGTAGCGATTTTCTCATTAAATAAATGATGTCAAACTTAAATTTCACCTGATATATTTATATTAGAGAATTTTAAAACAACCAAATTATATTTTCCAAGTAAATAATATTTAAAAAATTAAAATAAAAATATATTTAGCAAAATTTATCTTTGAGATCATTTATATCATGAGAAAATCCATACAAGCATGTAGAAACTCGTTTCATCAAATTCTGACATTTGTACATTTATTTATGATTTTTTAAAGGTATTTAGGGTTTTTTTTTAAAAATATTTTGCCACAAATTTCAAAATTCGTCCATAATCTGTGACGAATTTTGGAATTCGTCGCAGAATTTGGGCTGAATTCGAAAATTCGTTGCAATTTTTTTTAAAAAAACCCTACATACCTTCAAAAAATCGTAAATAAACGTACGAAGCTCGGAATTTGATGAAACTTGTTTCTACGTACTCGTATCAATTTTCTCATGATATAAATGACGTCAAACTTAAATTTTACCCTATAAATGTATATAAAATTTTTTTATAGCAACAAATTATATTTTCCAAGTAAATAATATTTAGAAAATAAAAAATGAAAATATATTATTCAGAATTTATGTTTGAGGTCATTTATATCATGAGGATATCGATATGAACACGTAGAAATGTGTTTCGTCAAATTTCGGCTTCTGTAAGACCATTTATGAATTTTTTTAATGGTGTATAGGTTTATTTTAAAAAATATTAGTTGCGACGAATTTTAAAATTCGTCGCAAAATTTGTGACAAATTTTAAAATTCGTCCCAAAATTTGCGACAAATTTGGGAATTCGTCGCAAATCTGGGACGATTTTTAAAATTCGTCGCAAAATATAATTTTTTTTAAAAAAATCAAAATACATTCGAAATGTCCTAGATGGAGTTTCAGAACTCGGAATGACATGAAACAAGTTTCTACGAGTTCGTATCGGCGTCCTCATGAAATAAATGACCTTAAACATGAATTTTAATAAAAATTCTGGAGATTAATGAAGGATTAACATCAAATTCTTATAACAGTTTC
The DNA here is from genome assembly GCA_024364735.1 of Boesenbergia rotunda. NCBI lineage: Eukaryota > Viridiplantae > Streptophyta > Magnoliopsida > Zingiberales > Zingiberaceae > Boesenbergia > Boesenbergia rotunda. The sequence goes on along the minus strand of JAGFNQ010003181.1, from coordinate 572,218 downwards.
AGACTCAGAAAATTTTAACTAAGTAATTCGTTGATCTAAATAATTAACTATGAAAAATATATATCAGAAGAAATTCATATTTGAGATCGTTTACCTCATCACGAGTTCAATACGAACACATAGAAACATGCATCACTAAATTTCGAGTTCTCTAGGTCTATCTACGACAATTAACGGTATTTATTTTGATTTTTTAAAAATTTAATTTTCCGGCGAATTTCAAAATTCGTCCCTAATCTGCGACGAATTTGGAAATTCATCGCAGAATTCGGGACAAATTCTGAAATTCGTCACAAAATTTTATTAAAAAAAACCCTAATACCTTCAAAAAATCGTAAATAAATGTATGAAGCTCCGAATTTGATTAAACGAGTTTGTACGTGCACGTAGCGATTTTCTCATTAAATAAATGACGTCAAGCTTAAATTTCAGTCGATATATTTATATTAGAGAATTTTAAAACAACCCAATTATATTTTCCAAGTAAATAATATTTAAAAAATTACAAATAAAAATATATTATGTAAAATTTATCTTTGAGATAATTTATAGCATTAGAAAATCTTGATGAGCACGTAAAAACTCGTTTCATCAAATTCCGAACATCGTGCGCTTATTTATGATTTTTCTAATGTATTTAGGGTTTTTTTAAAAAAAATTATTTTGCGATGAATTTCAAATTCGTCCCTAATCTGTAACGAATTTTGAAAATCGTCGCAGAATTTGGGACGAATTCTAAACTTCGTCGCAAATTTTTTTTAAAAAAACCCTACATACCTTCAAAAAATCATAAATAAACATACGAAGCTCAAATTTTGATGAAACGAGTTTCTACGTGCTCGTATCGATTTTCTCACGATATAAATGATGTCAAACTTAAATTTTACCCGATAAATTTATATAAAATTTTTTTATAGCAACAAATTATATTTTCCAAGTAAATAATATTTAAAAAAATACTAAAATAAAAGTATATTAGGCAAAATTTATGTTTGAGGTCATTTATATCATGAGGATATCGATATGAACACGTAGAAATTTGTTTCGTCAAATTTCGAGTTCGGTAAGTCCATTTATTTATCGTTACGAACACGTAGAAATTTGATTAAACGAGTTTCTACGTACTTGTAGCGATTTTCTCTTTGAATAAAAGAATTCAAACTTAAATTTCGCCCGATATATTTATATCAGAGAATTTTAAAACAACCAAATTATATTTTTCAAATAAATAATATTTGAAAAATTACATATAAAAATATATTATACAAAATTTATTTTTGAGGTCATTCATATCTCGTCAAATTTCGAGTTCAGTATATTATTATATAATTTTTTAAAGATATTTAGATTTTTTCTAAATGTCTTTGCAACGAATCTGCGACAAATTTACTTTTGTCGCAAAACCTTACTTATATATACTTCCAGATGTGCTTGCCATATTCATTTTTTGGTTTCAGCGGCAGTTTTCGAGCGTTCGCTCCTGGGATCTCCGGCGGTTAGCGTCTTTCTCCTTCCCTCTTCTTTCTTCTTCCCGCTTCTACTTCCAGATCTGCTCGCCGCGCGCGGCCTCGCTCGCCTCCGCGGGCGGCCGCGCTTGCCTCACGCTCTTCCAGCCGCGCGGGGGGCTGCGCGCGTGCTTCGGGCCGCGCTCGCGCGATATCGGCCGCGCGGGGGCGGCTCGCGCGCTTTTGACAGCGCGGGGGGGGGGGGGGGGGGCGCGCGCGTGCTTCCGGCCGCGCTCGCGCGATACCGGCAGCGTGGGGGGCCGCGCGGGCGCTTCCGGCCACTCGGGGGGCGGCGCGTGCGCTTCCGGCCGCCGGGGGGGGGGGGGGCGGGGCCGAGCACGTGCTTCCGGCAGCGTGCGTTCTTCCGGCTGCGCGCGTGCTTCCGGCCGCTTGGGGGGCCGCGCGAGTGCTACCGGCCGCGCTCCCGCGATACCGGCCGCGTGGGTGGCCATGCGCGCGCTTCCGGTCGCGTGGGGGGGGGGGGGCGGGGGCCGCGCTCGCGCGATTCCGGCAGCCCGGAGGCCGCGCGCACGCTTTCGGCCGCGCGCGGCCGCCCTCGCGCGCTCCCGGCCGGGCGTGGCCGCCCTCGCGCGTTCCCGGCCAGTCGAGGCTGCGCTCTCGCGTTTCCGGGTTGGCGCGGCCTGCCGCACTGGGGCTGACGCGCCACTCCGGGTCTGGCTGGTCCAGGCCAGACTGGTCTAGGCCGGGTCGGGCCTGGGTGGTCTGGGGCCTGGCCGGGCAGGGCCTGGCCTGTCTGATCCAGGCTGGGCTGGTCCGGAACGAACGTATCAAGCCTGGCTGGGCTTGGGCCACGTCATCGACTGTCGAGTTTTACAATTTAAAATTTGATTTTTGAGATATATATTTGACCGTGTAGTATTTTTTATGTAGGTCTTGAGTAGATGTGTTGGAGTGACAATCGACGTCTTTGTTGACCTTTATTTGGTATATCTGTATTCCTCTTTTATTGTTTATTATTCTTGTTAATGATTACTATAATATTTCATGTCTAAGTGTGAGTGCTTTATAAGATGGGAGACTTGTTAAAAAATCCCTGATCAGAAACTTCGCTCTGTGTCCACTCCCCAGGTAAGAAAACCATAGTTTTTAATCCCTAAACTTTTTTTTAACTCCCCAACACATAAATTTACAAATCTACCTTTATTAATTGTTGTCCCTCTCTCCATTACCTTCTCCCCATTTCTTCACGACGCATCCCAAAAAAACCCTAACCAGCTCCACCATTCTCCTCTTCCCCATTTCTTCACCACACAATCTCGATCCTAAAAAAAATCTTAACCAGCGAAATCCATCGCTCCACCATTTCCCTCTTGTCTATTTCATCCTGACTCAATCTTCATCCTAAACAAACCCTAACCAGCGAAAGCCATCGCCCCACCAATCCACGCCGACGAGGAGGCTGAAGCAAGGTCATACCCGTTAAGATCTATCGATCGGGAGCATCGAGATATCAACCGAGAGCATAACCACTGACGAGGAAACTAAAGCAAGCATCGCCGTCGAAGACACGGAATCACCTTTAAAAATAGTACATTTCTTCATTTTTATAGTCTTTTTTTATCTATTAGTCGTATTTTGTTCGCTTTAATTTTCACAAATCATTATTTATTTATTATTGGTTTTTGTTCGGATTTTTTGAGATGGAGGTGAAATCTTGAGATAGGGTGTGTAAGCTTGATCGCTTACGCATGCTCCTCCAACTCCAACTACTACAGGAAAGATTCCACCTCCATCTCAAGAATTCATTTTGTTAATTGTATCTTCCTCTTTTGGAAGTTAAAATTCCTGCTAACTAATGAATCTGATTTACCATCTTTCTCTTTTGGAAGTTGAAACTCTTGCGTAGCAATGAAGGAATCGATCATGATTTAAACCATACAAATAATTGAGAATCTCTTCAATATAGTTATGGAAGGCTGTTTTGTTAAATATGTAATAAATAAATAAGACTATTTTTTAAAACCACCCCTTAACATAAGCATATTAATTAATTAAAATCTCATGTTTAAAACATATTATTTCGAATTTAAGCAATAAAATGAATTATTTATTCAATAACATACTTGAATTCTGTGTTTTGAAACTTATGAATTGTTTTCCTTCTTTTGTGAGGTTTTAATTTAAGAATTCCTTGATTATAGCTAAGTGATGAGTACACTGAGTCATTTTAAATTTTACATGGGCATTGTGATAGTCCATTTGTTTCTTTTATCAAACTATCATAGTCCATTGTAATATATCACACTTAATTATTCAAAAATGTTAAAAAAAAATCTTACTTATATCACCTATCTTTAATTTATTAAATAGATTCTTTGTCCAGAATATGAAATACTATATGTTGATATTTTTATTTTAGAGAGAGCAAGCACATAGAATCCAGTAATAGAGGGTCATAAAATTCGAGAAATTATATTGTGTTTCACTCCCTGAAGATAATTTTCTAATGTTTGAATAAGAATAAAGGCCAATAATATTTGAATGAGTATATTGTTCCTTATTTATACTGTGTTATGAAATTAAATATCATTTTAAAATTATTTTAAATTGATATTGTGTTATGATTTGATTATGAAATTGTATAATCTTTTCCAATGTAATTTGTCAATCACTTAGGTGACACAGATTTTGTTCAGTTTCTTAGAGAAATGGAATCTGGATCGGGTACTTCAAATTTTTCATTTCTGGGTAGTTGCAAGTATAAAGAAGACCTCATTATGATTTCAATTTTTAATGGCTTCAGTCTAATGGAGCTGTTTCTTAATCTTGGGAGAAAATGTGAGGAGATTGCTCCACAAAATGTGCTCTTGCAATATCTTGCACCATATTAAAATATGTATGTGACATTGAATGAAGATGATGACGTCCGTATTATGACACATCTTTACACGTCTATGAGATTGACAATAATCAATATGAGATCAGTGAAAAAAGATAAAATGAGTTCCCACAATCTTGAGAGGAAAAAAATTTCTACCTTGATTTTTTTTCGTATGAATTGGGTTGATATTAATGATGATAAAATTTATTTTTTTTATTTTGCTTGATATGTTATTTGTAGAGTACAATTATTGATAATTGTTTAGTTATTTATCATTTTTATCATATGTTTCATGGAGATATATTGTGGGTGTGCTTCTTGTGAATCTTGAACATATGTAAATTTTAGTTGGGAAGGCATTGGATCATTTGAACTATTAAATAGAACATGATTATATTCCATTTGCGTTGCATTAATAATTTATTAAAAGGTTAAAATGAGATATCAACAACTTATTCACTATTTAAAATAGTTGTGTATATATACATAAAGTACTCTCCCAAAGATTGAATCATTCCAAGCTAGAAAATGATGTCATACTATTTAGATTTCATACGCATCCACATTTTATATTATATACATTTTAATTTTGTTGATAAGTCTTTGATAATTATGTAAGAATTGAATAGTGTATGTTTTGGTGTATGGATAGTAGGTTTATTAGAATTATTTTATGCTTACAATGATATTATACTCATTGTTATATTGATAAGGTTTGAAACTGAGGAAGAGACACAGACTAGTAATGATGGTCATTTTGAAGTGGGTTTGGTAAGAAATTCTATAGATGCTTGGAGTCATTGCATCCGTGGAGAGGGCCAGATATTCAAGGATGCTACAGAATTTTGAAAATGTGCTAAAAATTATGCAGTTGCTATGAGACGATCATTTTTGTATAAAAAGAATGATAATAAGAAGGTTATTCTTGTTTGTAGCGAAAACAACTGTTCTTGGAGAATATATGCTTCAAGACATAAAGCTGACAAACTTTTTGGCATTAGAAAATGCAATCTAATACATACTTATGGAGATGATAATCTTCGTAGTAGAGGACATCCTAAAGCTGATGCTGCCTGGGTTTCCAATGTTGTGATGGATGTAAAATCGGTGCCGTCGATAGAGGGGGGGTGAATATCGATCGTTCGATCTTTCGGTGAAATCCTCGTAAAACTTTCGAACGTTCTAAGATCAGAGTTAGTAGCACAGCGGAAAAGTAAAACAGAAAATAAAAAACATTACACAGGGCATACGGGGATTTATTTACTTGGTTCCCGACCCCCCAGGGTCAGTACATCCAAGCCCTATGTACTCGGCATGAGTCTACTATTGGTCTCCTTTCCAAAATTTCCGGAGGCGGAGAAAACCCGTCTTACAGTGTTTAATTACAAGCAATAATATTTGAAAGTTAAGTACGAAACAAGTAAAAGCAAACCGAACAAGAATCTGAAACTCGGCCGATCTGGACCTTCGAAGTGCCGCGCACTTCCTCCTGGAGCCTCCCGATCGTAGAGCCTCGTCTTTAGTGCGTTGTCGTCGGTCAGAATGATCAGAATTGCTCTTTTCAGTTGTTGTTGAAGCAGAGGGGTCGAAGCCCCATATATAGGCTTCATGGGGGCACCCTGGACATTGGAGGCGCCCCGATAAGCCTGGTCAAACTTTATCCCCGCACTGACCTCACCGCAGCTGATAAATCCTTTGACCAGGGTGCCCTGGACCTCCCGGGCGCCCTCATGAAGGCTTATCTGTGTTTCGGACTCGAAACATCAAAAATAGCTTTGAACTAGGGCGCCCTCGTCATCCAGGACGCCCTGCTTGAAGCTTATTCTTCCTGCTACACTTAACACTGGTTTTTATGCACTGGCTGGGGGCGCCCCCTGTGTTCCGGGCGCCCCCCCCTTGGCTGGGCGCCCCCAACACTCTGGGTGCCCCCAAGGGTGGGTTTCCAGCCTTGTTTTTTCCAGCCTTGGGTTTCCAATCTTGGTACCTGCAAGATACATACACACAAAGCATGCATACATAGAATATTAGCCTTAAGGACTTGGTTCGGACTTTGGATTTTCACGAAACCCTAGGTCGAACCGACGCAGGTTCTCACCCCCGAGAACGCGCCTTTCACCTACTCCTTTCAGGAGACGGTTGCCACCCAGTCCTTCGGGTGGACTTTTGCTTAGCTTCCGATACTTCCGGACCTCGAGACGCCCAAAACCCTGACCCGTCTCTACTCCTATCCTTAGTCATCGCTCAGCTAAGTTGCTTAGTCCCTCGGACTAAGACTTCGTGCCCAAACCCTAAGTCCAGGACTTCAGTGCCCAACCCTTGGCCAGGTCTTCTTGCCCAATTCCCCGAACCAGGACTTCGGTGCCCAACCCTCGGCCAGGTCTTCTTGCCCAGTCCTCGACCAGGACTTAGTGCCCACCTTTCGAGCAGGTCTTTGGTGCCCAGTCCACGACCAGGACTTAGTGCCCACCTTCCGAGCAGGTCTTCGGTGCCCAGTCCACGACCAAGACTTAGTGCCCAGCTTCACTCACCAGGTCTTAGTGCCCAGCTTCACTCACCAGGTCTTAGTGCCTAGGTTAACTAGGACTTTTCTTCCACTTAGGTTACTCCTTCTTTGCTCCCCTTTATCTGTTCAATGTATCACTGATTTAAGTATATTGTCAAATATTAAAACACTTAAAGGAGAACATCATTGATACAACTTGCACCAACAATCTCTCCCTTTTTGATGTTTGACAATAACTTAAGTTAGATTTGTTGAAGGGGCTAACTTACTATCCTTGGGATAGAGAAAACAAAAAAAATGATATAAGTTTTGAAACTATATTTTTGATCTTTGGGAGAAAATTTTTCTAACTTAAGAACACCTCTCCCCCTTTGTCATACATCAAAAAACCAAAAAAAACTTGCACCAACAATGAAAAACCTTTGGTTCGTTTTGAAAAATACTTAGTGCAAATTTTTGAAAGCATTGTATTTTGAATGATATATTGCATTTTTTGAAAGATGCATAAATGCTATAAGCTTTGAAAAGTATAAGTACTTTGAAAATGATCTTTAAAGAATGCAAGTACTTTTGAAAGATTATATAATATTTGAAAAATATAAGTACCTTTGAAAAATATATTGAATTTTTGAAAAATTAAGTACTTTTAAAAAAAAATACATTTGAAATTTTTGCAAAATTAAATACTTTTGAAGGAATATTAGCTTTGAAAGACATAAGTACTTTTGAAAACATAATATTTTACTTGACTAGGTTTCTTTTCCAGTCTAACACAATTCTAGGAAACCCTGTTAACTACAAGGACATTTTCCTAAGTGTCCTGGAAAATTTTCAAACTCAAGTAAATATCATTATTAATTTTTTTTTATTAAACAGAAAAAAATGATAGTACTTTGAAAATATATGCTAATACATTTTGAAAAATGTGTGAACTTTTGAAGACCTAATGTTTTACTTGACTTGGTTTATTTTCCAGTCTGACACCATCCTAGGAAACCTTGTTGACTATAAAGACATTTCCTAAGTGTCCTGAAAATTCTCCAACCTAAGTAAACATTATTTCAAAAACAATCTCATAAGTCACACAAATTCTGATTAATAATAGTATTTTGAAATACTTAGATTTTTAGTAAGATTTTGAAAACATGTTGTTAAATAATTCTTTTAATTTGATCTCCCCCTAAACTTGACTCAGTCTTGGGAAGCTTGTTGACTACAAGTACTCTTCCTTGAGTCTTTAAGGTTTGAGTCAGATAAGAAAGAACTATTAACAAAAAAAATAAAAAAAACTTTTTCTGAAAATTTTCTTTTGACTCAGACTCTTCCTAAATTTGACACATCCTAGGAGTCTTTGAAGATCATAAAGTGGACCTTTCCTCTGTGCCTTTAGGGTTTATCAAAATCAAGGAAATAGGTAAATTTTGGATCATATGATTTTTACAACATAAACCTTTTTCGAAAGCACACATGATAATCATTAAAGCACATTTTTCGAAAGGTATTTTCAAATAATAGTAAGATTTAAAGTGCAGTTTTCGAAAAAAATGAAAATCACTCCCCCTGTACCCCGATATCGTTTGACTCTATCTAAGTGCCTTAAGGAACTTTAGTATTGTCCTAAGAGGCTTGTGTCTAATTTGTGTGAGTCAAACAACTTTGAAAAGGGTATAATTTTTAAAACATATAATATATATCAGCAATCAGACAATCATGAATTACATAAAAATATTATTATGTTGAAGCACTATTTTGAAAATATATTTTTAGAAAAATATTCTAGTAATTTTGGAAAACAATTTTGAAAAATATTTTTTAATTAATCAGTCCTTAACATCTCACCCATTCTAGATGTCTCAATACAGCAAGCATGGTTGCCTTATGGGTGTATTGTGAGATGCTTGAATTATTTTTCTTAATTTATTATTAAATCTAAGATTTAATTGAAATTTGTGTTAGATTCAAATTTGACAAAGAGTAAATTGAATTTGAATTTTAGAAATTGGCTTCCAGGTCTTGGCGAGGCAAAAGGCCTTCTTTGGCCGTAGCCGTATTGGATCATCAACCCTTTCCTTGACAAAACCTTTTAGTGAAATTTCATTTTCAAAATACTTTTTCAAAAAAATCTGGTCTAACAAGCTTGGATCTTGGATCGGTAGCTTCGGCTAGTTTCACCAATCTAAAGAGACCAAGTAGACTTGATCTGATTAGAAGAGGTTTCCCTAACGTACTATCATCTCACCTCCATCCAATACTAGGTTTTCAAATTTCAATTATCTTTTTCCTATGGCCGTTCTAAATTATGTATAAGATTTAAATATGAATGATATGTCATATACTTAAAGGAAATAGCAAATGCATGACATCACAATTATGCATGAGTCAAACAAGTCCAAAGCATGTTAATTACATTTCTAAAGATGTATCAAATTCCCGATTTGATACATGTAGTGTGAACCGGTGAATATGTCAACCCACTTTGATATATTTAATATTATTAAATTAATTATTGAGGTTTGAGTAAGATTTTAGTTTAGTTCGAGTTTAAGTTATTTAATAATTAATTGGATTCAAGTTAATCAGGATTTAATTTGAATTAATTTAAGTTTGAAAGATTTAATTTGAATTAAGTTTGAATTAATTAAGATTAATTTGAATTAATTTGAATTAATTAAGATTAATTTGAATTAAGTTTGAATTAATTAAGATTAAATTGAATTACTTGAATTAATTTGAATTTAATTGAATTATTTGAATTTAATTGAATTAATTGAATTTAATTTAATTGAATTGATTTATTTGAATTTAATTGAATTTAATTGAATTATTTGAATTATTTGAATTAATTGAATTATTTGAATTAAATTGAAGTTTAATTGAATTATTGAATTAATTTGAATTTAATTGAAGTTTAATTGAATTATTTTGATTTAATTAAGGGTTAATTGAATTAATTTGATTTAATTAAGGGTTAATTGAATTAATTTGATTTAATTAAGGTTTAATTGAATTAATTTGATTTAATTAAGGGTTAATTGAATTAATTTGATTTAATTAAGTTTTAATTGAATTAATTTGATTTAATTAAGGGTTAATTGAATTAATTTGATTTAATTAAGGGTTAATTGAATTAATTTGATTTAATTAAGTTTTAATTGAATTATTTCGATTTAATTAAGGGTTAATTGAATTAATTTGATTTAATTAAGGGTTAATTGAATTAATTTGATTTAATTAAGGTTTAATTGAATTAATTTGATTTAATTAAGGTTTAATTGAATTAATTTGATTTAACTTTTAATAGTTAAGGTTGAAATGATTAATTAATAGTTGTGGGTTTAAGTTCATCATTTTCATTATTTCAAAAATTTCTTCTTCATCTTTATCTCTCTTTTCAAATTTTTCTATTAATTTTGATTTATTTGAATCTTTGTAAACTTTATTAATTATGGCCTTAATCCTAGAAAATTCCATCTCCTCCTCAAAATTAGATCCTTCAATATCCTCAAAGTAGGTGGAGTAAAATGGGCACTAGTTAAGGTTTTATAATAATCTTCAGGGTTATCTATAATTAGGTTATCATCTAGGAGAATTTCAACAATATCATTTTTATCTTCAGAAATAATTTTAATAGTTTCTGGATTATCTCCACTAACTTCAGAATTATATTTAGAATTTTCAAATTCGAATTCAGATTTATCCTTAGGATTTTTGAATTTGGATTCGAGATTAATTTCATATTTAAATTCAGAATTAATTGTATCATTATCCATAGAATTATTAGAGTTCATTCCAGATTTAAGTTCAAAATTAATTTTAGCAATTAATAAATTAGTATTAATGATTAAACAATTTATTTCTACCATTTTAGCCATATTCACATTTTGTAACTTGTCATTCAAAATATCTACTTGACTATGCAGTAATTCTAACTTATCAGGAAAATTATCTAAATTGTTAAAAGACATTGCAGGAATTTGTGAAACTTTTGGAACATAAATCTTACGTACCTTTGCCGGACACTTGTTCTTGTAGTGTCCGTGTTTTCCGCACTTGAAGCATTGTACGTGATCCTTGTTTTTCTAGACTCCTGGCGCTGGTACCTCCTTTGCCGCCGGTGGTGTAGATCGAGCCTTACGAGTAGGACACTGATTTTTATAGTGCCCTCTCTCCCTGCATGTGAAACACATAATATGGAACTTGAAAATGGACATTTAAAAATAATTGTACCTGATTCACCCCTGGGCTCTCCCTCAACTACTGGCGTCGTTGCTCCGTCGGCGGTTAGTCCGGTGAAGAGCGACTCGGCTCTGATACCACTTGTAGGACCGGTGCCGTCGATAGAGGGGGGGGGTGAATATCGATCGTTCAATCTTTCGGTGAAATCCTCGTAAAACTTTCGAACGTTCTAAGATCAGAGTTAGTAGTACAGCGGAAAAGTAAAACAGAAAATGAAAAACATTACACAAGGCACACGGGGATTTATTTACTTGGTTCCCGACCCCCCAGGGTCAGTACGTCCAAGGCCTATGTACTCGGCGTGAATCCACTATTGGTCTTCTTTCCGAAATTTCCAGAGGCGGAGAAAACCCGTCTTACAGTGTTTAATTACAAGCAATAATATTTGAAAGTTAAGTACGAAACAAGTAAAAGCAAACCGAATAAGAATCTGAAACTCGGCCGATCTGGACCTTCGAAGTGCCGCGCACTCCCTCCTGGAGCCTCCCGGTCGTAGAGCCTCGTCTTTAGTGCGTTGTCATCGGCCAGAATGATCAGAATTGCTCTTTTCAGTTGTTGTTGAAGCAGAGGGGTCGAAGCCCCTTATATAGGCTTCATGGGGGCGCCCTGGATTTTGGAGGCGCCCCGATAAGCCCGGTCAAACTTTATCCCCGCGCCGACCTCGCCGCAGCTGATAAAACCTTTGACCAGGGCGCCCTGGACCTCCCGGGTGCCCTCATGAAGGCTTATCTGTGTTTCGGACTCGAAACATCAAAAACAACTTTGAACTAGGGCGCCCCCGTCATCCAGGGCGCCCTGCTTGAAGCTTATTCTTCCTGCTACACTTAACACTGGTTTTTATGCACTGGCTGGGGGCACCCCCTGTGTTCCGGGCGCCCCCCTTGGCTGGGCGCCCCCAACACTCTGGGCGCCCCCAAGGGTGGGTTTCCAGCCTTGTTTTTTCCAGCCTTGGGTTTCCAATCTTGGTACCTGCAAGATACATACACACAAAGCATGCATACATAGAATATTAGCCTTAAGGACTTGGTTCGGACTTCGAATTTTCATGAAACCCTAGGTCGAACCGACGCAGGTTCTCACCCCCGAGAACGCGCCTTTCACCTACTCCTTTCAGGAGACGGTTGCCACCCAGTCCTTCGGGTGGACTTTTGCTTAGCTTCCGATACTTCCGGACCTTGAGACGCCCAAAACCCTGACCCGTCTATACTCCTGTCCTTAGTCATCGCTCAACTAAGTTGCTCAATCCCCGAACCAAGACTTCGTGCCCAAACCCTAAGTCCAGGACTTCAGTGCCCAACCCTTGGCTAGGTCTTCTTGCCCAATTCCCCGAACCAGGACTTCGGTGCCCAACCCTCGGCCAGGTCTTCTTGCCCAGTCCTCGACTAGGACTTAGTGCCCACCTTTCGAGCAGGTCTTTGGTGCCCAGTCCACGACCAGGACTTAGTGCCCACCTTCCGAGCAGGTCTTCGGTGCCCAGTCCACGACCAGGACTTAGTGCCCAGCTTCACTCACCAGGTCTTAGTGCCCAGCTTCACTCACTAGGTCTTAGTGCCTAGGTTAACTAGGACTTTTCTTCCACTTAGGTTACTCCTTTTTTGCTCCCCTTTGTCTGTTCAATGTATCACTGACTTAAGTATATTGTCAAACATTAAAACACTTAAAGGAGAACATCATTGATGCAACTTGCACCAACAATGGATAGATTGAGGGGAGAGCCCTCGTATCGACCATGCACAATATTGAAAGATATTCATAGAGATTATGGGGTCGAGCTTAATTACAACAGGGTTTGGAATGGGAAGGAATTGTCAATGCATGACATTCATGGTGCAGAGGAGGGGTCTTATGATAGATTAAGATGGTATTGTAGTGCTATCAAAGAAACTAATCCTGGAAGTTTTGTCGAGTGTGAAATTGATCATTGTGGTGATAAATTTAAACGATTATTCATCTGCTTCAATGCATGTGCAATTGATTTTATCAATGGATGTAGACCCTTTGTTTTCTTAGATGGCACTCACATAAAGAAAAAATACAAAGGATGCATTTTGGATGCTGTGGCAAAGGATGCTAATGATGATCTTTTCACATTAGCATATTCAGTTGTAGATGCTGAAAATGATAATAATTGGGGATGGTTTTGTTTCCAACTTAGAAGTGCCCTGCTTTCGCATTCCTATATTGGGTTCCATGAGTTCACCTATTCAGATAATATTCCCAGATAGTCATCATGCCTACTGTTTGAGGCATTTGGTAGATAATTTCGTGAAACAGGTTTGGCTAATGGTATATTTGTGTTAGGAAACATTGCTTTTTGAATATTACTAGTTTATGTACTTTTTTTTAATTTGAATGTAGGTCATGCGAAGGTACCCACTTCATAACAAAAAATATTGGTCATTTGTTTTCAAACAAACTATATATGCCCTATCGACACAAGAGTTTCAAGAATATGTAAACATTATAGTAGGGTCAATATGCCACTTGCCAAAGACTTTATAGTATTTTCGTGTCCAGAAAGTTGGGCAAATGCATATTTTCTAGGAAATCGGTGGGGTGTCATGAATAATAACATAGCTGAATCTTGGAATAATTGGGTTAAAGCAGCACGATTTCTTCCTATCGTGGCCATGGTGGATCATATACGTATTCAAATTATGGACATGATGCACAAACGACGTGAAACAACAATTGGGATGGTTAAAAGATTGAGTCCATCAAAGTAGAATGCTCTTGCAAAAACATATGCTGAATCTCGTAATTTGGAAGTGCGCAAGGCATGTGGTTGGAGTTTTGAAGTTGTGGAAGGGAATAAATCATTTGTTGTTGATTTGTCTGCTAGGACTTGTTCGTGCAAAGCATGGCAGATTAATAGGTTTCTATGCAAACATGCATGTTCAACAATAGAGTCAAAGTCATTATCATTATATGATTTTGTGACAAGTACTTTAAAATAGAGTTGTATCGTGAAAGCTAAAAAGGAATCCTAAATCCGATCCCTACATGTCACATGTCTGAGTACAATCCCGAGCAGCCATTTGCAATCAATGCTCCCGATATTCGAAGCCAACCAGGCAGAAGAAGAACTCAAAGGATAACTTCACAAGTTGAAAAACGTGTGACAAAGTGTGGTCATTGTCATGGGCGAGGTCATAATCGACGCAGTTGCAAAGAAAGCCATTAACTAACTCTACTTTTATTTTGTAAAAATAGTATGGATCTGTTTGATTTACAAATAAAACATTGTATTCTGATTTTTTTTCTTTTAACGAGCATGTACTCATATCTCTAATACATTTTCAAATTTACAGGAAAAGGAGGATGATAGAATAAAGAAAAAGCAAGGATGTATCTACAAGAAGGTGTACTCGATCCAGTGGCAATATTCATGGCGTGTTGTTGCTGTAATGGTCCTTTTATATTCTGTTAAGTCAGTGATGTTTATGTATACTTTATGCAATGTGGGCTTGTACTAGTTGATGTTTAAGACTGATGTGATATCTATATTTCATATTTTTGATAAGTGACTCGTATTTGTTGTTGTTGTTATGTCGACAGTTTAGTTATGAAATTGAATGTTATGTTTTGTGTACTCTTTATGTCCATATCATTTGTGGGTTATATAAAAAGGAGATGCTGTCAAATTTTATACTTAAACTTCAAACAATCCATGCTTATATTTTCACAATGTATACTGAAATTGTATAGTTTTGTACTCAAAATCACCAAGGCCTTGCCAACTCTTACATAGTCAAATAATAGGGCATATATCATGATCCTATCTTGGTTTCCTAACCTTGGACTCAACAACAATGGATTTTAAATCAAGATCATGAGAGAGGTATAGGATTCCCATGGCCTTGTACTCGATTTTCATCAATTTGTACTCAATTTCGGCTGATCTGTACTCAATTTCAGCCAATGTGTACTGAAATTGTATAAATTTATACTCAAAATTCTCATAGTCTTGCCAACTCTTGGATAGTCAAATAATAGGGCGTATATCATGATCCTATCTTGGTTTCCTAACCTTGGAATCAACTACAATGGATTTTACATCAAGATCATGAGAGAGGTATAGGTTTCCCATGGGCTTGTACTCGATTTTCATCAATTTGTACTCAATTTCGGCTGATTTGTACTCAATTTCAGCCAATGTGTACTGAAATTGTATAAATTTGTACTCAAAATTTCCATGGCCTTACCAACTCTTGGATAGTCAAATAATAGGGCATATATCATGGTCCTATCTTGGTTTCCTAATCTTGGACTCAACTACAATGGATTTTACATCAAGATCAAGAGAGAGGTATAGGTTTCCCATGGCCTTGTACTCGATTTTCATCATTTTGTACTCAATTTCGGCTGATCTGTAGTCAATTTCAGCCAATGTGTACTGAAATTGTATAAATTTATACTCAAAATTTCCATGGCCTTGTCAACTCTTGGATAGTCAAATAATAGGGCATATATCATGATCCTATCTTGGTTTCCTAACCTTGGACTCAACTACAATGGATTTTACATCAAGATCATGAGAGAGGTATAGGTTTCCCATGGCCTTGTACTTGATTTTCATCAATTTGTACTCAATTTCAGCTGATCTGTACTCAATTTCAGCCAATGTGTACTGAAATTGTATAAATTTGTACTCAAAATTTCCATGGCCTTGTCAACTCTTGGATAGTCAAATAATAGGGCATATATCATGATCCTATCTTGGTTTTCTAACCTTGGACTCAACTACAATGGATTTTACATCAAGATCATGAGAGAGGTATAGGTTTCCCATGGCCTTGTACTCGGTTTTCATCAATTTGTACTCAATTTCGGTTGATTTGTACTCAATTTCAGCCAATGTGTACTGAAATTGTATAAATTTATATTCAAAATTTCCATGGCCTTGTCAACTCTTGGATAATCAAATAATAGTGCATATATCATGATCCTATCTTGGTTTCCTAACCTTTGACTAAACTACAATGGATTTTGCATCAAGATAATGAGAGAGGAAAGTGATACCTCTCTCATGATACTATCTTGGTTTCCTAACCTTGGACTAAACTACAATGGATTTTACATCAAGATCATGAGAGAGGTATAGGTTTCCCATGGCCTTGTACTCGATTTTCATCAGTTTATACTCAATTTCGGTTGATTTGTACTCAATTTCAGCCAATGTGTACTGAAATTGTATAAATTTATACTCAAAATTCTCATAGTCTTACCAACTCTTGGATAGTCAAATAATATGGCGTATATCATGATCCTATCTTGGTTTCCTAACCTTGGAATCAACTACAATGGATTTTACATCAAGATCATGAGAGAGGTATAGGTTTCCCATGGGCTTGTACTCGATTTTCATCAATTTGTACTCAATTTCGGCTGATTTGTACTCAATTTCAGCCAATGTGTACTGAAATTGTATAAATTTGTACTCAAAATTTCCATGGCCTTACCAACTCTTGGATAGTCAAATAATAGGGCATATATCATGATCCTATCTTGGTTTCCTAACCTTGGACTAAACTACAATGGATTTTGCATCAAGATAATGAGAGAGGAAAGTGATACCTCTCTCATGATACTATCTTGGTTTCCTAACCTTGGACTAAACTACAATGGATTTTACATCAAGATCATGAGAGAGGTATCGGTTTCCCATGGCCTTGTACTAGATTTTCATCAATTTGTACTCAATTTCGGTTGTTTGTACTAAATTTCAGCCAATGTGTACTGAAATTGTATAAATTTGTACTCAAAATTTCCATGGCCTTGCCAACTCTTGGATAGTTAAATAATAGGGCATATATCATGATCCTATCTTGGTTTCCTAACCTTGGACTCAACTACAATAGATTTTACATCAAGATCATGAGAAAGGTATAGGTTTCCCATGGCCTTGTACTCGATTTTCATCAATTTGTACTCAATTTCGGCTGATTTGTACTCAATTTCAACCAATGTGTAATGAAATTGTATAAATTTATATTTAAAATTTCCATTGCCTTGCCAACTCTTGGATAGTCAAATAATAGGGTATATATCATGATCCTATCTTGGTTTCCTAACCTTGGACTCAACTACAATGAATTTTACATCAAGATCATGAGAGAGGTATAGGTTTCCCATGGCCTTGTACTCGATTTTCATCATTTTGTACTCAATTTCGGCTGATCTGTAGTCAATTTCAGCCAATGTGTACTGAAATTGTATAAATTTGTACTCAAAATTCCCATGGCCTTGCCAACTCTTGGATAGTTAAATAATAGGGCATATATCATGATCCTATCTTGGTTTCCTAACCTTGGACTCAACTACAATGGATTTTACATCAAGATCATGAGAAAGGTATAGGTTTCCCATGGCCTTGTACTCGATTTTCATCAATTTGTACTCAATTTCGGCTTATTTGTACTCAATTTCAGCCAATGTGTAATGAAATTGTATAAATTTATATTCAAAATTTCCATTGCCTTGCCAACTCTTGGATAGTCAAATAATAGGGCATATATCATGATCCTATCTTGGTTTCCTAACCTTGGACTCAACTACAATAGATTTTGCATCAAGATAATGAGAGAGGAAAGTGATACCTCTCTCATGATACTATCTTGGTTTCCTAACCTTGGACTCAACTACAATGGATTTTACATCAAGATCATGAGAGAGGTATAGGTTTCCCATGGCCTTGTACTCGATTTTCATCAATTTGTACTCAATTTCGACTGATTTGTATTCAATTTCAGCCAATGTGTACTGAAATTGTATAAATTTATACTCAAAATTCCCATGACCTTGCCAACTCTTGGATAGTCAAATAATAGGGCATATATCATGATCCTATCTTGGTTTCCTAACCTTGGACTCAACTATAATCTATTTTACATCAAAATCATGAGAGAGGTATAGGTTTCCCATGGCCTTGTACTCGATTTTCATCTATTTGTACTCAATTTTGGCTGATTTGTTCTCAATTTCAGCCAATGTGTACTGAAATTGTATAAATTTGTACTCAAAATTTCCATGGCCTTGCCAACTCTTGGATAGTCAAATAATAGGGCATATATCATGATCCTATCTTGGTTTCCTAACCTTGGACTCAACTACAATGGATTTTGCATCAAGATAATAAGAGAGGAAAGTGATACCTCTCTCATGATACTATATTGATTTTCTAACCTTGGACTCGACTACAATGGATTTTACATCAAGATCATGAGAGAGGTATAGGTTTCCCATGGCCTTGTACTCGATTTTCATCAATTTGTACTCAATTTCGGCTGATCTGTACTCAATTTCAGCGAATGTGTACTGAAATTGTATAAATTTGTACTCAAAATTTCCATGGCCTTGTCAACTCTTGGATAGTTAAATAATAGGGCATATATCATGATCGTATCTTGGTTTCCTAACCTTAGACTCAACTACAATGGATTTTACATCAAGATCATGAGAGAGGTATAGGTTTCCCATGGCCTTGTAATCGATTTACATCAATTTGTACTCAATTTCAGCTGGTCTGTACTAAATTTCAGCCAATGTGTACTGAAATTGTATAAATTTGTACTCAAAATTTCTATGGCCTTGCCAACTCTTGGGTAGTCAAATAATAGGGCATATATCATGACCCTATCTTGGTTTCCTAACCTTGGACTTAACTACAATGGATTTTACGTCAAGATCATGAGAGAGGTATAGGTTTCCCATGGCCTTGTACTCGATTTTCATCAATTTATACTCAATTTCGGCTGATTTGTACTCAATTTCAGTGTATGTGTACTGAAATTGTATACTTTTGTACTCAAAATTTTCATGACTTTGCCAACTCTTGGATAGTCAAATAATAGGGCATATATCATGATCCTATCTTGGTTTCCTAACCTTGGACTCAACTACAATGGATTTTACATCAAGATCATGAGAGAGGTATAGGTTTCCTAACCTTGTACTCTAACTACAATGGACTTTGCATCAAGATCATGAGAGAGGTATCACTTTTCTATCCTTGTACTCGATTTTCATCAATTTGTACTCAATTTTGGCTGATTTGTACTCAATTTCAGCTAATGTGTACTAAAATTTTATAGTTTTGTACTCAAAATCCCCATGGCCTTGCCTACTCTTGGATAGTAAAAATCGGTCGGCATATACCCCTCTCCTATCTTGGTTTCCTAACCTTGGACTCAACTACAATGGATTTTACATCAAGATCATGAGAGAGGTATAGGTTTCCCATGGCCTTGTACTCGATTTTCATCAATTTGTACTGAATTTTCGCTGATTTGTACTCAATTTCAGCCAATGTGTACTGAAATTGTATACTTTTATACTCAAAATTTTCATGGCCTTGCCAACTCTTGGATAGTCAAATAATAGGTCATATATCATGATCGTATCTTGGTTTCCTAACCTTAGACTCAACTACAATGGATTTTACATCAAGATCATGAGAGAGGTATAGGTTTCCTAACCTTGTACTCTAACTACAATGGACTTTGCATCAAGATCATGAGAGAGGTATTACTTTCCTATCCTTGTACTCGATTTTCATCAATTTGTACTCAATTTTGGCTGATTTATACTCAATTTCAGCCAATGTGTACTGAAATTTTATAGTTTTGTACTCAAAATTCCCATGGCCTTGTCTACTCTTGGATAGTAATAATCAGCCGACATATACCCCTTGTTGATGCAGTCTGGCCCTATTATTGTTTTGGTGTTTGACAACGATTTAAGTTTGGTTTTGGTTGAATGATTATGATGAAGTCCTAATCAGGGATTAGGCACGGGATGATTGAAATCCTAACCTGGAGGGTTAGGTGTGAGAAATCCTGGTGAGTGAAGCCAGGTGGTGATGGAAATCCTAGCTTGGAGGGCTAGGTATGGAAAAGTCCTAATTCGGTTAAGATGGGTGAAAAGTCCTAGCTTGGAGGGCTAGGTGAAAAGTCCTAGCTTGGAGGGCTAGGTGAAAAGTCCTAACTTCGAGGGTTAGGTGCAAATTCCCAACTTGGAGGATTAGGTGAAAAGTCCTGGCTTGGAGGGTCAGGTCCTAGCTTGGAGGACTAGGTTGGATTTCTAACTCGGTTGAGTTGGATGAAAAGTCCTAGCTTGGAGGGCTAGGTGAAAAGTCCTAACTTGGAGGGTTTGGTGAAAAGCCCTAGCTTGGAGGGCTTGGTGAAAAGTCCTAACTTGGAGGGTTGGGTGTGTCCTAGCTTGGAGGGCTAGGTGAAAAGTCTTAACTTGGAGGGTTGGGTGTGTCCTAGCTTGGAGGGCTAGGTGAAAAGTTCTAACTTGGAGGGTTAGGTGAAAAGTCCCAAATTGGAGAGTTAGGTGAAAAGTCCTAACTTGGAGAGTTAGGTGAAAATTCCCAACTTAGAGGGTTAGATGGAAAATCCTAGCTTGGAGGGCTAGGTTTGAGTCCCTGGATGGGTTTGGTGACCGATCAGGGAAGTTGGCACGGTATTCCCTCTTGTGGATCGGTCTGGTGACCGATCCAGCTTGCCTGATCGGTCTCACCAGACCGATCAGGGAGCATACAGAGGCTTTGGGAGTATTCTGTTCTGCTCCTGATAGGTCTGGTGACCGATCAGGCTGCTTCCTGATCGGTCTGTCCTGTGACCGATCCACGACTTAGGATCTGATTTACGCGATTACTGTTCACTCAGCGTTGGACCGGTCAGGCTTGAGCCTGATCGGTCAGGGATCTACCTGATAGGTCTGGTGACCTATCAGGCTGCTTCCTGATAGGTCTGGTGACCTATCAGGCTGCTTCCTGATCGGTCGCCCTATCAGGCTGCTTCCTAATCGGTCTGGCGACCGATCAGGCTGCAAACAGAGAGTTTTGATGAATTTCTGTAATCCTCCTGATCAGTCTGGTGATCGATCAGGGTTATCATTCAGATCGTTCTGGTGAACGATCAAGTGTCGCGAGTTCCTCACTACGACCGATTAGGTTGGAGCCTGATCGGTCAGGAGGTGTCCTGATCGGTCACCATACGACCGATCAGGTTGGAGCCTGATCGGTCAGGAGGTGTCCTGATCGGTCTGGTGACCGATCAGACTGCTTCCTGATCGGTCTGGGGACCGATCAGGAGCTGAACTTTAATTCAAAAACGCTCTGATCGCGACTGTTTTCTCTGTCGATTCTCTGATACACTGCTGATATGTTTTGATATGCTTTGCTAAGCCTCTGTTGGAGTGTGCAGGTGATAGCAGGTGATTCAAACACTCAAGGAGGGTCAAAGGGAGGCTTTCCTATGAGCAGGTTTGTCCATTTGCCATCTCAGGTTGCAACGGTTGAAGCTGCTGACTGGAGCTGCTAACTGGGGCTCGTCTGAGGGAGATTCAGAGGGACCAGGAGAGCTCAATGGGAGCTGGCCGTTGCAGGTGAGCAGCTGGGAGCTGCTGCCATGGAGCAGGTGACCTGACGTTGGGTAGCTGGGTTAAGTGTTGGCTGGCGATGAAGAGAAGAGAAGTTCTCTGTTGTAGCAACACTTGATCATCCACTAGCAACAACACTTGTGCTCTTGCAACTACACTGATCATCTTCTTGAGCAAGCAACTACAATCCTTGAAACAACCTTTCCTTGCTTGAGTACTTGGTGGAAAGAACAAGAGGCATGGTGAGTCCATCAGCGAGAAGACACGAAGAAGGGTTCTTGCATGAGATCGTCGTTGGTTGGAGCTCAGGAGAAGCTTGCTGTGTTCTTGTCCTTGATAATTGCTGAGTAAGGGTTTTCTTGTGTTTCATTATGCTTAACATTATATCTTTGATTGAAACGCTGTGGAGAGGTTACTCCACCGAGAAGGAGGTTGCGTTTTATCCGGTGATCACCGGGGCTTGATCTGCCGACGATCAAGGGATCACCCACCTTAAGGGCACACCAAGGAGTAGGGGCAAGTTATCCCCGAACCTTGTAAATCCTCCCTGTTAGCGCTCTTGACTTTGTTCTTAGCTTAGAGTTAATTTCTTGCATACACTGTTTTGTTTGCTTCCGCTGTGCTATTAACCCTCTAAGTGCAGAAAGTCAAAAACGAGCTAGACTTCAAGTGTCTGGCTATATTCACCCCCCCTCTCTAGCCATCCAAGTTCCAACACCCCTCTCCTATCTTGGTTTCCTAACCTTGGACTCAACTACAATGGATTTTACATCAAGATCATGAGAGAGGTATAGGTTTCCCATGTCCTTGTACTCGATTTTCATCAATTTGTACTCAATTTTGGTTGATGTGTACTCAATTTCAGCCGATGTGTATTGAAATTGTATAGTTTTGTACTCAAAATCACCATAGTCTTGCCAACTCTTGGATAGTACTGAAATTCTTACAACATCTCCAACTTGGCAATGTGTACTGAAATTCTGACAGCATCTCAAACTTGCCATCTCCTTTGTATAATTCTGACAGCATCTCCTTTGTATATCCCACATATGGCATGCACATAAAGAGTACACAAATCATAACAATGAGTTTCATAACTGAAGAAACATTCATTTTCATAATTGAACAAACATTCAGTTTCATTACTGAACTAACATAACAACAACAACAACAACAACAACAAATACTCAAGATTTACAGGAATTGTCTTCTATGAAACAAACTCTGCTCGAACAAAGCAAGTGAAGAATACATATCAAAAAGCAAGCAAGAATAAATACTCTACCTGAACACTTTGAATCTCAGATCATATCAAAAGTAAGTGAAGAGCAATGAAAAACATCAACTAAGAAATGAAACAGAATGCCGAATGCACCAGAAAAAGAAATGCCCAATAAGATCACATTGACATCACTTAGCACATAATCATGTATAAATTTTTCCACAACAAAACATCCATAATCATCCATAATCACATATTTTCCATATTTCAACAACAAAACATCCACTTTACATAACATTCAGCAACTCATAACCATAATCACATAGGCTAAAGGTGATCAAGATGAGAATATCTGCAGATACACCAACTTACAACAAATATATGTTTTCCACCAAAAATCATAATCACATGGGATTAGTAAAGTCTACTTCTTCATAATTCCATTTTCATCTGACAGAATAATCGCTGCCATGTGTGCCCGATACGTATTCATCTTTACCTCTTTTTCATAATTCCATATTTCATCATCATCAAGCGCTAGACACTCAATCCACAAACAAGTAAAAACACCACAATCGAGGGTCTCGCCTTGGTGACGACACTTTGTTTTAGTTACTGTTATTTTCCCAATGTCAACGCCTGCAAAATGTATCATGTATCTAGCCAAAAATTCTGCCTGCAAATATTGATTCAGCTATGAAATTTAAGTTTTAACAGTTATTGAAATACAAATGATGAAACTTACATAAACTTTGGCTGTCCCGAAAGCAACTGGATGAGGCTTGGAGTTCATCGTCTTGAATTTGCCTTCTCTTGTTGAATAGAATAACAGAAACCAATGCCATGCATAGTTCAAGGGAAAAATAATATATCTGCATCTTGTAAATAAATTTTCATTGAGATGTTTTAATTGATTCCTTGTCACTGAAGTAAGTTTTCCAACAAATTCTTCATACTCTCCCTTCCGCAGAAGTCGATTATTCCTATGTCGTTCCAATTTATCAAGGATTTCTCTCTACATGTAGAAATAGAGTCATATTTCTCATTGTAAACAAAAATTAAAGAATTCAATTGTAAGGTCAAAGAACACTACAAACCTGAACACCCATGTCCATGCCAAAAATTTCAAACCCTTTCTTGACACTTTGCTTTCTCATTATTCTCATGTAACAATCAATAATTTCGGATCCAACTGGATTACGAAATAAGAATTCACAGAATTGGAGGCCATCAAGTACCACATTATCTTCTTCCCACACGACAACACTGCAAATTTGAAAATTTATATAATATTTCACTATAAAGAAATAATATTCTAGAAAAGGAAACATGTACAAGATTAACATACTCCAACTTATCTCGAGAAAGATATTCCGTTACCATCTCTCGCTCTTCTTCTGTTGCTTCTTCATATCCACAAAAATTTCTCTTTTCTCTAAATTTTTTCATCACATCCTCAACAGCATCCCTTCCAATTGTAGCAACATCTATAGTCGTGTCTCCCTATGTAGATAGATTTAAGAACATAAGAATAAAATACAAACAGGGTTAACAACAATAAATAAAATTAACTCTATTTTATCGATTCCAGCACTATTGTGTCTACAACTGATGCTAACACCTCTTTGCCCGCCTTCCTCCTACGTTTCAGTGTTGTACTCAGCAGCGTAACATATATTTCAGCCTTTTTTTTCTTCATTCTGTCTGCCCTTGTCCTTACCGTCATTGCAATAGAGGACACAAATTGCTCTACTGGTGCAATATTCTTTTCAACCGGCACTTCAACAAACCCAGCAATTTCACCTTCAATGGAGTCTTTAACTTCATCTCTCTTCTTCTCTTTTGACCCACTGATATCATTAATCTGTGGTTGTGGCTAACCACCAAACTCTTTTGTCATTGGTTCAGTATTGGCCCAACTTGTACCGGCAATCATTCCACCACATTTGACACATTCTGAGCCCTGAAAAAATTACAAGATTCTTGTAGCAAATAAATATTTTCTCAACTTCATTTAACAAAATACTTATTTATTGATAATATTACTGAAAAACTTGCTCACTTTTGATGAAACAGTTGATCTTCATCCGAAAATGGTACAATGGACAACACCTTTTCACAATTAAAATTAAAAGGTCACTACAATTCATCATATTTGAGTATATCTACTATAAAATATGAACTTACTTTACTATAGTCAATGGAATTCAATAACCTCTCCGCTAAATCAGGTTTCGTAGGTATCTTACTTTCCCCCCAACGGAACAACCGGGGAAAAGTATGTAGCGAACGTACAACTCCAAGAGAAGGTATTCTTTCATATAACCATGCCTAAATAAATAAATTTATTAGTATAACAGAACAAAACATAATAAAAGCATACTAAAAAAACTCATCATCAATCCAACAGTTGAACCATCTAAATACTTCTTTCTTCTAACATTTCCTTCACCCTTTCTAATATATTTCAAAATTTGGTTGTTCAAAAATCTATAAGCCGCATCTCCCCACGAATAATCAAAGAAGGTGGTCAGGTCATCAATGTATGACATAATGAATCGAGGTGTTGAGTAGTTGGCAACAGGAAAAATAATACAATTAAACACTAAACAAATAAACATCCTAACAAAATCATCCACATCTGAGTTACTCTCTGATCTAGCTAAAGAGGATAGTCTATCATAGATTACACTTCTGGTCACGTTGCCAACTTTCCCAGAGAAATACTGAGCAACAAATTTAGACTCCAAATGCACATCTAAATCAACTGGTTGCCCTGCATAACACAAGCCAAGAACAATGGAAAGCTCTGGTGATGTAAAGGGAACAACAATATTTTCACCAAACACAAATGAACGAGATTGCAACTGAAATCTTTTTAAAATTATATCAACTCTGGAGTTGCTGATCGTCAATTTGGGCATCTTAAGCCATATACCAAATGGAGTGTTTTGAATACTCTCCTTTTGCTTATCATTCATTTTTGGTCCCACTTCATCCATTACAGCTTTAAAAAAAGTAGGTGAACACCGAAACTGAGCTTTTTCCCCACTGTTAACCTCTTTAGCATCTTTGTTAATCTTTGCTTCTTTCCTAGTCTTCATCTTTGATTCTGTTCAACCCTTACTCAAAATATCCAACACAATTTTAGTATTTAGACCATAAAGTAAACTGAAAATTAATCAAGTAAACATTTGCCTACTTACAAACAATAAACATTCAATTTAATAATAATAGAAAAAAATTTAATATCATCATTAAACATGAACAATTGCCTATTTATCTATAGAAATGACAATTGCCTATTTACCTCCCTCTCACCACTTATCTATAATCAAGGAATTCTTAAATTTTTAAAGAATGATGCAAATAGTATTGATAAATTGAAATCTCATAGGAATAGTAACAATATACTGATAATAGGGTGAAGTTGTACTTAATCAATCACTAATCTTTTTTTAAACGAATAAGAAAATAAGAAAGATGATAATTAGAGAGTTCCGACTAATAGATAAAAAAACTACAAAAAATGCCTGGCTTCAACTCTATCTCCGGCGACAACGCTTGATACAGTCTCCTCGTCTGTGGGTTGATGGATCTACACGGTTATAATCTTGCTTCACAATGTCTCGGGAAGAAATGAGGGAGAGGGAAATGGTCAACTTGCCTTGATTTCGCTGGTTAGGGTTTTCGAGATTAAGTCGTCAAGAAATCTGGGAAGAAGGAAATTGAGGAGAGGAAGCTGGCTTGATTTCGCCGGTGAAGGACGCTGAGAATGTGTCGTCAAGAAATCGCGGGAGAAGTAAAAGCTGGCTTGATTTCGCCGGTGAAGGACACTGAGAATGTGTCGGGAAGAAAACAAGGGAAAACGAAACTGCGGGAGAAGAAATGCGGGAAAACCAAATGTGGGAAAAATAAGAAGCGTATATTAGTAAATTTACATATTGGGGAGTTAAAACTAAAAAGTAGGGACTTAAAACAATTGTCTCCTTACCTGGGGAGCGGACACAAAGACAGCTTTTGAATTGGGGATTTATCTCTAATTTACCGTTATAAGATTAGGTTTTTTAGGTTTATATTGATTTATAAAAACTTTTGTTTACTTGTATTATAACATATCATTAGGATATTATTTGAATGACCATGTGTTTTTTTTGTTTGCATGTGATGTGTTTTTTTATTTGCATGTGATTAACTAATCGATTGATTTAGGTTATTAATTAATTAATTCTTCACTTTAATACTAAAATAATTATTTAATTTAATTTAATCTTAAATTGATTTTTTAATTTGAAATTTCAGAAATTATTTATTCAAAATTATTAAAATCATAAAATAATTAATTAAACCTAATATGAAATAATCAATTATTAATTATTTATTTTAATTAATTTATACCGTCGTGATATGAATTTTAATTAATTAATTTATAATAATTCAAGATTATGATATTAATTAATCTTAAACTTAACAATTTAATTTTCTAACCGTTAATTTTTGAATCTTAATTTATACATTAATTAATAAATTTAATTAATTAATTTCAAAAGATTATTGTTATGCATATCTAATTTTTTTGTAAATTATTATTCATATTATTATAAATTATAAATAGGCAAAATGATAAATGAAAGGAGGTGGATGTATAAAAAAATTGACTCAATTTCTTTATTTTGCTGATATCTCATTTGTAATCTTGTATATATTATCTGTTAATGCTTTATATTTCTTGTTATTTATAGGTCATTATAATTGGTATCTTGTCGTCACAGGATTTGCGCATTCCCTTTATCTATACAAATATGGTAAGGTTTTTTTATATTAATTGTTATATATCAAATTTGTTTTAACTTTATCTTATTTTTTATTTTACAGCATATCTTCAGACGGGATGGTGGTACTAGACATAGTTCTCAGGATGAGTCGGGATGTATCTTATTTTTTTTATATATTTTTTAATATTATTCATTTGTTTTTAATAGGATTGAGGAGATATATAAGTTTCACTATTTGAAAATGTAAGTATAAATTTTTTGCATTCACTTTGTTACATATGAGTATTTTTAATTTTTATATAACTCTCAATTTATTCATTAAGTTTTTGTTTTATGATTTCATGTCATCAATTTTTATTATTATATTCAGTTATATCATGTTAAAATATCAAATTAAAATAATAAGGTATCTTTCTTATTACTTGTTAATATTCACTAAGATTGCTTAAATTGTTAATGTTTATTGACATTGCTTAAATTTTTATTAATAAGATAAATATTTCTTTTAAGAACAAATTCTCACAGTTTATCTTATCTTCTGTGCACCATTATGTTTTTTTAGTCTTATATCATATAGTTCAGTTTAAATAACAGAGATAGTTTTCATTTTCTAGGCTTGTAGTAATTTTTCATTTTGTAGATTTATTTGATATATATACTTGTTTGTACAGTTGAATTTTATACTGCCTCCACTAATATGGAAGTTTGTCTTTCCTTCATAGTCCTTATCATTTTGGGATCCTCAATAATAGTATTGCATAAGAGCATGAAGGTTTTATGCTACCTACATTGCTTCCTACACTATTTCTTTTCATTGTATTGTATAAGAGCATCACATATTTAATCTATTATTTTATTTGGATTGTTGTTCCACTTCTTAATCTTTTCAATGTTATCAGGTACCATAAAGACCACTTTGAAGGATAAGGTCAAGCCATCTCTTCTTTTTTCTCTCTGACACCTAGAAGCTTGCTAGGATTTTTGTAATAGGAAATGTATCTCGTGGTTACCTTATAATTATGACGGTTATATTCTTTTGGGTTGATATTGATTTCTTTCGTGTAAACTATTATATTTACTGTTTGTGATTTTCTTACCATGTAAAGTATTATATTTATTGTTTTTGATTTCTTTTTAAGCAATGGCTTAGTTTTGATTTTTGTCTTTTAGATTTTCATTTTTTAAATCTTGCTAAGATGGATAATCATTTAGAATGTATCTTACGGTTGAAAATCTTGAGTAAATGGCATAGTTATTGATTTTGATTTTAATGATTTGAGATTTATTTTATTAAAATGTTATTATCTAAAAATCTAATTTTTAAAAAATTTTATCTATTTTGCTATGAATTTTGCGATGAATATATTTTTGTTGCAAAATTATCGAAATTATTGTGTATTGAAAAATTACGATAAATTTTGATATTGTTGCTAAGCTGTCGAAGATTTTGCGACGAATTTAAAAATTCGTCACAAAATCTGCGACGAATTTTTAAATTTGTCGCAAAATCTGCGATGAATTTTTAAATTAGTCGCAAAATTTGCGACGATTGTAATTCGTCGTAGAATGTGCTACGAATTTTGTAATTCGTAGAAAATTTTGCGATGAATTTTGTAATTCATCGTAAAAAATCAGCGACAAAAGAAAATTTGTCGCAGATTTTGTGACAAATTTAATAATTCGTTACTGATTTTTTGCGATGAATTTATAAATTTGTCTCAGATTCTGCGACGAATTATTATATTTGTCGCAGAATTTGCGACGAATTTTCAAATTTGTCGCAGATATTTTGCGACGAATAAAAAATTTATCGCAGTTTTTGCGACGAATTTATATTTTCGTCCCAAAAAATCTGCGACAAATTCTATTATTCGTCGCAAAATCTACGATAAATTTTTTATTCGTCGGAAATAATCTGCGACAAATTTTAAAATTCGTCGCAAATTCTGCGACAAATATAATAATTCTTCGCAGTATTTTTGCGACGAATTTGAAAATTTGTCGTAGAATCTGCAACGAATTTATCAATTTGTTGCAAATTTTGTAACACATTTTATATTCGTCGCAAAAATTGTGACAAATTTTGAAAAAATTTGCGACAAATTTTGTGACGAATTTGTCATAAAATTTGCGACGAAAAATGAATTTGTCACAAAATTTGCGGCAAAATCATTTTTTCGTCGCAGGATTCTGGGACGACTATTTGGCTTCGAATTTTTTTTCGTCGCAAAAATTTTTGCGACGATTTTTTTAAAAAATTCATCGCAAATTTCGTCGCAAAATCGAGTATTTTTTGTAGTGATAATCATGAGAACTTGACGAATACATAAGATTTGATGCTATGTCATGTCGAGTTCTCTCGATCTATCTGTCGATTTTGACAAAAATCGATTCATAGATTTAGAGATCACGGAATGATATCGAACTATATTATGTGTTGGTCTAGTTTTCCTGACTTTTCATATTCTCAAATTTCAATTTGACATAATATATCGAGAGTAGTGATTTTTTAACATAGATATTTTTGAAAAGTCTAATTTCACATCCTAAAGAGCTTGAAATGACATAGAACCAGATTTTTATATTGGTCTAATTCTCTTGATAATTTACACCCTCAAACATCAATTTGTATTATTGAAAACAATCATTTTTTAACACAAATATATTCGAAAAATCTAATTCCATATCTTAGAGAGCCGGAATGATATAAGACAAGATCTTATCTGCTCGTCTAATGTAAAATCCAAAAATTTTTATCACTCTAGAAAATTTTTCAGGAATTTTCTTAGAGTTTCAGGTACTGAAACAGAATAAAACAAAACAAATTGAGGGCCGAAATTAAAGGAAACTAAACTAGGAGGGCTAAATGGTTAGAAATTATAACCTAAGGATCTTTTGGGAGTTTCTGAAAATTTCAGGACTTAATTGCAAAAAGGGCAACCTTTATAACCTTTCCCCTCGCCCGCAGTCGCAACCCGAGTCCCCACTCCTTCTTCCCCAATTCTTCCTCGTCGCCTTCTTCGTCTGCCCTAATTGCAGCCAAGCCGCCCACGGTGAGCCACTCCGTTCACCTTCTCCACACGTGAAGGAGCTGTGCAGCCAGGTTTTTGGTTCGAGGTGTGCCCTAGCTCCCTTCTTCCTTTCTCCGGCGCCCGCAACCTTCGACTCAGTCGGCGCCCCCTTCCCTTCTATCGGTCATCGCCGGGTCGCCGTGATAGGTCACCAAAGTCTTGAAACTCCGGCCAGAGGAAGGTGAGCCACCTTGTTCTTCTCCCGAGTATACTCCGACCTGATTTTTCCCCTCCCCTGAGCAGATTCTTAGAGTTGAGCTCTAACTCAGCTCCAATCCAGGTGCGGCCTTGAACTCTGAGTGGACTGGAAGCCAAAGGGATCCTAGGGCAGTTCGGAGCTCGTGTCGTATTGATTCCCTATTTTCCCAGCTTCTGGGTTTCTTCCGGCCAGCTACCGAGAGATTCCACAGCAGGTAATTAGCCCTGGAATGCGATCCAGTCTTGGCTCCCCCAAGTTGGTCGTGCTCTTGTGTTTTGATTGCTGTTAGATTGGGTTATTGTGGAGGAGTTTGAATCCGAAGTGGCTGAGGTTCCTTGATTCATGCTTTTGCTATCAGGTGGTGTTTACTGTGGTGACTTGGGAGACTGCCGTGAGCAGCTTGGAGCTTCTGGGATTTGAGATTGGAGCTAGGTTGGGATCTTGCTGTGGCTGGCAGTATTTCATTGGAAGGAGTGGATTGCTTCCACTGTGAGAGGCTGATTTTGGTGTCGTAGGGTTCTATTTTGAGCTGGGAAAGGGATTCACATTTGATTCCTGGAATACGAGGTAAGGAGTTATTCTTGGTAGATATACCTTTACATGCAACCCTGGTTTTTGAAGTTAGTGGTAATATTGAACTGTGAGATTGGAATAGGTTATATATGCTGTTATTACATCCTGTTCGGTTGCTATTTGATCATGGAAAATTTGGTTGAGGTTGTAGGTTGTTTCCTTTGATCTTGTTGTTGATATCAGATTAATTGGATTAATCAATAGAGGGATGAATTCAATTGATGTAGATGTGTTCTTTTCTAAGTATCCTTTGCTGATATCAGGTTGTCAGGTGGTTGTTGATGAGGATTAGGTACTGGCTTGATCCTGAGCTAGGTATGGATTAAACCTAAGTTGAACTTAATTCTGATAATTGAGTTTAATTAGGAATTAATCCTTGATTTAGGGTTAAGTAACGAACGTTGTAAATTAGGAACCTTCTGTTTAATTAAAGGTAATTAAATGAAAGGGATGAATTAGGTTAACCCTAAAATGAATTTGGGAATTAATTAGCTAGTTGTTATTTGTATAATAGCTAATTAATTACATTCTTGATACAGGAGCTTGATCAGATTTATTTCTACTTATTTGACGGGTGGTTCTGTCTCGTTGATACGGACTTCTTCTTTTGGAGGCGGGTACCCTTTGACTTATCTTTTAGATATAGTCATATTGCTATGCATTGTCGGTTATGGATAACAATAAGATTATATGCTATATTTGCCTTAGTAAACTTGTATTTGATATCGATTGTGTATCCTTGAGGTTATCTTCCTTTTTGCTTCATACAGTCTCAATAGTCGATTATATCTGCCTTAGTATACCATACTTGCCACTTACTGTTTCTTCCTGAGTTGATATGCTACTAGTTCATACAGTCTCGAGGATTGCATGTGTATATAGATGCATTGTTGTATCATATGACCTCTTACCTGTGATAGTGACAGATCACTAGTTACCTGGTCAGTATAACTAGTAGGTTTCTTGTATTCCTTGTTATAGAATTCAGACCTATACCTAGTACACTGAGGTGATAGGTGAGGACTTGGTGGGTGTTGTATGGGTTCGGGTCATGCACCATCCTTGCATTATTGCAGGCTGACGATCATCGACTCCTTTGTAGTCTGAGTCCATCGCCAGCTACATGAGGATATGCACACACATCCACTCAAGGGTAGTGGCTACCATAGGTGTGTGCATTTGCCCTGTATTGCTCCGTTCGGTCACTATGAGGAGAGTGGTTCCGGGCGTGGTAGCAGCCAGGGATCCCTTCTCGTCCTGAGACACGAGTGTTGGAACTTGGATGACTAGAGTGGGGGGGGGGGGGGGGGGGGTGAATATAGCCAGACACGCAAATCGCTTTTTGGCTTATCAAGTTTCTGCACCTCAAATGTTAGTAGCACAGCGGAAGCAACTTGAACAGAGGATGCAGGAAATGAAATGCTAAGCTAATGCAAGAACAAAAATGCTAACAGGGAGGATTTACAAGGTTCGGGGATAACTTGCCCCTACTCCTTGGCGTGCCCTTAAGGTGGGCGATCCCTTGATCGTCGGCAGATCAAGCCCCGGTTATCACCGGATAGAAAGCAACCTCCTTCTCGGTGGAGAAACCTCTCCACAGCGTTTCAATCACAAGTATGAAGTTTAAGCACAATGAAACACAGGAAACCTTACTCAGTACTTATCAAGGACAAGAACACAGCAAGCTTCTCAGCTCCAACCAGCGACGATCTCACGCAAGAACCCTTCTTCGTGTCTTCTCGCTGATGGACTCTCTAAGCCTCTTGTTCTTTCCACCAAGTACTCAAGCAAAGAAGGGTTGCCTCAAGATCTGTAGTAGCTTGCTCAAGGATGAAATCATAGCACAAGCACAGCACCACAGAACACAGGAAGATGGAGAAGATGAATGTTGTCAACAATTTCTGATCAGGTTGTTGTTGAAGACTCGTTAGCCACACCAGCCCTTAAGTCCTCAACTCATTGCCTTGCCTGCCATCTCACTGCAGCCTCCAGCTGCCTACCTGCAACTACTAGCCACCCCTGAGCCCTTCTGAACTCCCTGAGTTCCCCTCAGACCAGTCCCAGACAGCAACTCCAGCCAGTGCCAGCATCCGTTGCAACCTGAGATGGAAAACAAGACAAAACTGCACCAAGGAAAGGCAATTTTTGACTCTCCCAGAGTTTTTGAATCCTCCCCTGTCACCTGTGTCTTAATCAGAAGATTAGTGCAGAGAATCAAGCAGTGTATCAAAATTCAGAGGTAAAACGTAAGCAACAGAATCGCGATCAGTGAACCTGACAACGCAGTTTGAATTAAAGTGATCGGTCACCAGACCGATCCAGGGCATGTGGACCGATCACCAGATCGATCCAGATGAAGCCTGATCGGTCACCAGACCGATCAGCTATCCCCCTGACCGATCAGGCCCAAGCCTGATCGGTCCACCTCTGAATCAGGAAAATTAGACCCTAGGTCTTTGATCGGTCACCGGACCGATCAGGATGGAACCTGATCGGTCACCAGACCGATCGGGTATATCCCTGATCGATCAGGCACAAGCCTGACCGATCCAGTCCTTTGAGCAATCATCAAAGTCTAAGTCGCTGATCGATCACCAGATCGATCAGGACTTGATCAGCAGGAGAACTCAACTCACTGTTCGCTCCCTGATCGGTCACCAGACCGATCAGGAGCTAAGCAGTGAGGACACTGTTCGCTCCCTGATCGATCACCAGACCGATCAGGAGCCAAACAGTGAGGCCACGCTCTCCTCCCTGATCGGTCTCCAGACCGATCAGGAGACTACCTGACCGATCACCAGATCGATCAGAAGCCTCCCTGATCGGTCACCGGACCGATCAGAAGCCAAACAGTAGGTTCCCAACCTCACTGTGTGCTCCCTGATCGATCACCAGACCGATCAGGAGTAGCTGGATCGGTCACCAGACCGATCAACTAATGAGCAGCATGCCAACCCTCCTCCAGACCGATCTGGAGACTCCACCTAGCTTCCAAGCTAGGATTTTTCCATCTAACCCTCCAAGTTGGGAATTTGCACCTAACCTCCTAGGTTAGGACTTTTCACCTAGCCCTCCAAGCTAGGACTTTTTACCCAACTCAACCGAGTTAGAAATCCAACCTAGCCCTCCAAGCTAGGACCTGACCCTTCAAGCCAGGACTTTTTCACCTAATCCTCCAAGTTGGAAATTTGCACCTAACCTCCCAGGTTAGAACTTTTCACCTAGCCCTCCAAGCTAGGACTTTTCACCCAACTTGACCGAATTAGGACTTTTCAATACCTAGCCCTCCAAGCTAGGATTTCAATCACCACCTGGCTTCACTCACCAGGATTTCTCACCTGGCTTCACTCACCAGGATTTCTCATACCTAACCCTCCAGGTTAGGATTTCAAACATCCCATGCCTAATCCCCGATTAGGACTTCATCATCATCATAATCATAATCATCAGCCTAAACTAAAATCGGTGTCAACACCAAAACAACAATCAGGGCCAGACTGCATCAACAACGAGAAGATGAGAGCGGAGCTCCCCCATTGCTTGGGGTAGGGGGGTGGTCCCCCGCCAGCATCCTGTTCACTCGGTCACTCAGGAGCAGTGATAGCAGGGTGCGTACAGTTGTCATAGCTCTACCCACTCAGACGTCATCTATGACAGGTGTACGATGATCTGACTGGCGTCAGGGGTGACACATGTCATTGCACCATGTGCATATATTTGCATCGTGCATTGCTTGCTGCATTTGATTCTTGCACTTGATTGACATACATATACTGGATACCTGTTTACTTTGAGTTATGTGTTATTCTGGTTCATAGGGTTTTATCTCACCCCTCTGCAGGTTAGATGGATTCTGGTATGTATTTACATTCAGTATTCTCAGTATATGTCTTTACCTCTTGTTCAGATGAGACTGTACTGGTGTATTACTTATTGTTAATATCACAGACTATGCATATCTGCTGGGTATCCGCATAGTTCTTTTGGACTCACACCGTGGGTATTTCCTTAATTTCAGGTTGATGTCCGCCGGGAGAGCCTGAGCCGCCAGTCCCCAGCTCGAGACGAGCTTTGGTTTTGTTTTTCTTTATGTCGTTTTTGCTTATGGACCCTGTAGTATTTTCTTTATTTCCGCTGCTATGTTTTGAGACATGTATTCATGTTTTATTTGATGGGATTGTACTTTTGAGTCCTATGTTGGACTTCGTGAGGTTTTGGTTTTGTTCCTGCCCCCGGCAGCTCAGGTAGGTTCGTATTTGAGTTTTCCCGCGATATTATCTTATATCTGCTGGTTGTGTTTAGATTTGAAGCCTGAGGCCCTATTAAATGCGTGGTTGTGTTATATTATCTGTTTACAGGTGTAAATTGTCCGCCGGACAGGAGAGGTGTTGTCCGATTTTTTATTGGATCAGCGGCTCCCGGGTCTCGGGGCGTGACATCTAATTCTCTTGATTATATTCATATCCCTAAACATAAATTTGGCCTACTATATTGAGAATAATAATTTTTTAACATGAAGTTTCTATAAAAAATGACTGATGAACTTAGAAAGTTCGAAATGATATAAAATTAGGTCTTAAATGTTGATTTAATTTTCTTAATTATATTTATATTCTCAAAATAAATTCATGACATGATATATTGACAGTAATAATTTTTTGAATATAAATAAGTTTTTAAAAAAATTAATCTATTTGAAAAAAAAATTAATCCAAGAAATTTCTACATTATAGGAATAGAGATAATAAAATGGATATAAATTAGATGATTTTATCTTTTAAAAATTAGATATGTAATTTGAATATTTAAGAAACTTTATCTGCGAGATCGGTAAAAAAAAGTATAAATAAATTTAATTCAGGCCAGATGTCGTTCATTCATGATGAACATCTTCAGCGACATTTTAACGCCACGCAGAATGGCAACGCAAGCAACGGCATAGCTTGAGAAGCTGCGACAGCGATTCGATCACAGCCAAGAAAGGGTTAACTTTACATCGGCGGAGCAGACCCAAAGGCAATCTCGGCAAAACGGGTTTCTGCCTTCCCAATCCTCGCAGAGGAGGGTTAACGCTGCACCGACGATGTCTTCATCCTCGCAGGTGTCTTCATCCTCGCTGGAGTCTTCATGGCAGATCCCTTCCTCGCAGATGCCATCCTCGCAGAACCCTTCATCGCGGATGTCATCGTCCTTGCAGATGCCTTCGATCCAGCAGACCCAAAGGCAGATGTCGATGCATACTACCACGACCACAACTACAACAACGACTACAACCCAAACCACCCACCAAACCACTACAACAACGACTACAACCCAAACCACCCACCAAACCACTACAACTACGACTACAACAACGACTACAACCCAAACCACTGACCAAACCACTACAACTATGACTCAAACCACTACCACGACGACTACGACCCAGACCCCTCCAACCACTACTTAAGCCCAATCGACAACGCAGCTCAGGGCTGACGTTAATGAGTACACGTAAGTAGATAAGAATTTTTAACTAATATTTTTCTGAATGAGAAAATATTTTTGATTACACCTTTCCTCTGAGAATTTTCTGAAGATGTATGGATGGTTTTTTTTGGTTATTTCTTATTTGTCAGTGGGAATAAAAATTTTCTGAAATCTATGATTTTTTTTTGGTTATTTCTTGTTTGTCAGTGGGAATGAAAATTTTCTAAAATCTATGTATTTTTTTGGTTATTTCTTGTCCAAATCTATGAGAATGAGATTAAAGTACTAATCATATTTTAAGTAATTACAATGTACCTCAAGAATATTTGATTAAAAAAAATATTCCTGTTCTCAAGTAATCACACCAATATTTTCATCTAAGAAATGGGGATCTAACAGCGGGAGGTTCCAACTGGTGCAGCATCAAAGAAGAGTCAATATGCCATTTTGCTTTGCATATTAAAGACGTTGTTTCCCAATGTTCCAGCTCTCAAAATAAAGATCTTATACCCACAATGGGGTAAGAATGCTCAACTATTAAAGGAATATTTAGTAAACCAAAGTCACATTGAAGTGTTAATATAACAGGAAATGTGCATTGCTCAGACGATACATTGAAATGACAGTTTTCTTTTACGATCAGTAACACCCATGATCAGTCCCCCAAAAAAAAACTGAGGCAAGTTATTCCAAGATATTAAGTATCCCCAAAAAAAACTGAGGCAAGTTATTCCAAGTTATTTCTGCCTCTGCTGATACACATCGAGCAGAAGAACTATAAAATCCCTGTACGATAATGTATCCCTTGCAGCATTGAATTATCATTCTGCCCTAACTATGAATCGAATAGAGCGTCTTTGTTGCTAAGTTCATGGTCATGGAACTGCCTCTGCTAATTTTTTTTATCAGCACTGTGAGCGTTATTTGTTTTGCTTCAATTCTCTGCATTTATTTAACAATTTGAGTTGTTCTTGCTGCTAGTTCATAGCAAGGTCTTACAATTTGGTCGTCATTGGAACAAAATCATATCCTACTATTCTGCCTCTGCTGATACACGGCGAGTAGAAGAAATATAAAATCCTGTACGATAATGTATCCCTTGCAGCATTGAATTATCATTCTGCCCATACTAAGAATCGAATAGTGTCTTTGTTGCTTAGTTCATGGAACTGCAAAAGATGGTCGATTAGGACAAAGAAAATATCACTTGACCTTTTCATATATTCTCCGGTAGATCCTAGCCCCTTCGAGCTTCGCATGGATCTCTCTTTCAGTCTGTATACCCATGGGGTTGTGCAAGACCCAGCCTTGCGAATCGCATGAAGGCTCGTCGGCAATAACATTGACATGGCTAAAGATATCTGGACGATCGTCAAACTGGTTCCTCATGTCGAGTGCAACATCAAGCACATCTGATTGCACAAAGACCTGCAAAAGGCTCATCTATAGTAAAATATTTTATAATAGATATCGATTCAAATAAAACATGCGCTACAACTATGCCTTTGCACTTAAACTCTGAGAAAATATCAGTTATAGAAACAGAGGGCATACCGTTCCTCCTCTGCTCAAATTCTCAGCAATGGAATTGACTAAGGGTTCCTGGAGAACTCTCCTTTTATGGTGTTTTTTCTTGAAATGGGGGTCTGGGCACTGCAGGATTAAATTCACAACCTTCAGATGATTTCACATATTCAGAGTACAGAAAACATGTATTTGTTAAATTGTTGTTTCTGAAATGGCGAAGTTTAGCTCACCAGAATTGATACTAGCGTAAGAGGACAAGGATATGACACGACTAACGACTCAAAAGATACCATGGCATTGGCAAACATGAAATGGCTGCCCAAACATGAACATTTCCGAGTGAGACAAGTGGATAATAGGTATAAAACTTCCATTGAAGTCTCGCTGACCTGAGTATCTAATGAAGGGATTTGATAATTCTGGTTAATGCGCCTCACGATTCTGCGAGCAAGTGCCATGGATGGATCAAATAGAAAAAAAAACACTTAAAATAGAATCAAGATACCAGGTTAACAGAACCTCGGCGCTTGTTCACTGGAGGTAAAACTAGAATTATCAAATCCAAGTGTTTTGCGATTAGCAGGGGCGATTTATTTTTATATCATTATTTCAAACCCTCTAGATGCTAAATAAACGGCACGCTTTATGTAAATTTGTGTTGAGTTATAGAAAACTAACATGTTTTCAAGATGCAATTCCTTAACCCAAAACTGCAAGCGTTGCACCAGCTACATAGCAAAAAATAGCATCAGTGAACGATAAGATGGAAGCCAATGCTAACAGTCGAACTATAACCTTTTGACGGATCTCCAGTCCCAGATAATTTCTTGCTTCAGGACAATTTTTCGCAAGCCACATAAGAAACCTACCACTACCTGCAAGAGCTCCTTTTAGTTACACATAAAACTTAAGATTTTGCATAGAGGTAGCATTACTAATACTAGACATGATTCAACAACCTGAAACGCATGGATGACAAGATTTGAAGCATGAATTGCATATGCAAAAATTCAAAAGTGACATAACACAAATATGTAAAAAGTGACTTAACTTTCATCGTATAATAATCATAAAAGTTAACAGTTTCTATATTACCTTATATGGATTTATACTACACAAGCTAAGGGCTGACTTATGTGAGATAAACAACATCAACAAGCGGCTTGGTTGCAACTATTTAAGAGTCGACAACATGAATGTTAAATTGCTAATGCTATTCAAATTACTTACATTATTTTAGTGCATTGACAAATGCTTTCTATTACAATGTCAACTCTAATAGATTCAATTCTTCTAACTATGAATCGACTATGTTAAAAGTAATAACCCTTGATTTCTTGACTTCTGATTACTAGCAAAGGAAGCAACAAGCAAAGACTAAGAAATCATTGCTTGACCTATCTCATGTAAAGAGCCGATGTGGTAGGGCAAAATGCTTATCTAACCAGGGCCGGTGATAATGGACCGCTCGGAGTGACATTATCACCTTTTGCTTCAATGACTAAGACATCACATTCTATTTCATCCAACAAAACAATATCCAGCTATTAGTAAGAAACTGATTTCATAGTTCATACCACTTCCAATATCCACCATTAGAGGAAGCGTTGCATCCCTGAAAACTTCCTTCCAATCCGGTATCTCCGCCGGTGCCTGCAGTCTCTCCGACACCAGAAACGCAGAGAGAAATGATACAAACATGAACAAAAGGAATCAACAGGCACAGTAGAAACGATCCATACTCACCGAGAAAGAAGAACTGAGGGGATTCACATGCTGCCGGATCCGAACATAACCTAACTGCAGGTACGTCGAACGAACTTTCGAGAAAGGTAAGATAAAAGGAAGAATTTTCCACCGCTTGTTGAATGCGGGAGAGAGAAAGTGGAGAAACTTGGGGGGTGCTTTACTTAACCTGAGGATTGGCGCCGTAGAAATCCTTGAGGTTGAGGTCGGCGTACTCCATCTCGATCACCTCAGTGCTCCTCACTGCCACAGAGCTCATCTCATTGGTCACTCGGCAGCGCGGCCAACTTCGGCCGCCGCTGGAATCTCCGCTGAGGATTAGGAACCGGCGCCGGAGGAGAACGGTGGTCGGATCTAAGAGAGGGGACGCGGATGAAGTAGCGGTGACCGGCCATCGCAAAAGATGGGCGGCGCAGAGGCCGCAGCCGCTCCACCGGAAGCCCAACATCACCCTACTAGCAATCGCCTCCAGATGTTTGATTTCGGGATTATTTAGTATTTCAGCACTTTAATTTAGCTTTTTTGCAAAATTACACCTTATTTAGGTTTGCGTATTTAATATTCGTTTTTTCTTTTTCAAATAACAAAAAAATAATTTTAAATCAATAATATTGCCCTTTTAAGTAACTGGTGTTGAATATAACTTTCAACTTCAGCCTCTTTGGGACAACGGATTTTCATAGGGCAAAAATAAAACAAGGGCGTCAATTATTTATAAAATTATCATATGGACGTTTCATTTTCAATTTAACTGAATAGACTCCCTATTTAATTTGAACTATCCAAAATTATTACCGGACCAATCTGGTTTTGAGGTCTAACGGAAATGATAAAAGAAGACATTACGTAACTTAGTTGTTAGTTTCAACAATTTCTCTTGTATATTTTAATTTAGTTAAAATAATATTTTAACTAACAATACAAATGATATTGATTCAATGACAATTATTATATTTCAAACAAATATTATTTGATCATCATCGTGTAAAAATCAACATATAACTACAATATATAAAAATTGTGCCACCTTTTTCTGGTGCAGCTAGTAATCAAATTTCTTATGTTAATCAGGTCCTGGACTATTTTAATGCATCACCGGAGAACTACAAATGCATATTTATTTCAGGGGCTACAACAGCTTTGAAACTAATTGGCGAATGCTTTCCCTAGTCTAGCGAAAGCTGTTACATGTACACAATGGAAAACCATAATAGTATCCTTGGAATCAGAGAGTATCCTTCTACACCAAAAGTATTTACCTCATGATAAATAATTCTGAGATGAACTCGTTAGTGATACTAAAGAAAATCATCAATACTCTCTTTCTTCTTTTCCAGATGCTGTGTGTTAATGTTGACAGCTTAGTTGAAATAAACTTCGAACTTAGACAACCTTCAGAAACTAAATATCAGAGGCCAAGTACAATTAAGATTGAAGATACAAAATATAACTTGGTTAGAGTAGAAGGAAAAAAAAATGACAAGGTTTAATTCAACATTAGCTGCATTGATGGTGTAGCTTTCAAGAAATAATGACATTACAAGAGCTATTTGATAAGAAATAATTGAAGTTTAGTATTTTTAGCTTACAAGAGCCATTTGCCCCCTATTACTATTTATTACTTTTTGCTTGTTTAGTCTCCCTTGGATTTTTTGCAAATTTAGAGACCAGGTAATCCAAACAATTTGCTCACTAAGGATTGTGCATTATGTCTCTTCTATCTGATGATAACAATTATGTTTCAAATCAGATTATTAATGTTGGAATAGAACCACCATGTAGATTTTAGCAGATAAAACTTCAAATTTTGACAAAAAACATGGTTCATATGTTGTTTGATTTAGTGGGTTACTAGGTTACATTTGATATTTGAGAGATTATGTTATTATATGATATGTTCACTAGGCTTGCTCAAAATGTTTAACCCTGAAATATGGGTTGGAGATGTACTGTATCTTTTAAAAACTTAATATGCCTTTATTTCCTGTTGTGTTTTCCACTTGCCTACATGCTTTATGTCTTTTTGTTTAGAGTATCCTTATTGTTTTCCAGATATGCTCTTGATCATGGAGCAACTGCTGTTGCTGTTGATGTTGAGAATATCATAAATTTACAGAATGGAACTCACAATTCGAGGTTTGTGTTCTCAGAACACATAGTTCAGAGAAGACCTGAAAGTTTATCACTGAAACATGGACAGAATGGCAAACTTTCAGGAATGTAGCTTTTGAAATCTAATGGTACAATATTCTTCAAGTTCAACATGATTGACATTGAAAAAGTTGTAGCTTTTCTCTACACAATTACTTTGTTCTTCAACCTCCATGATGGAAATCTGTAATATAACTCTATATTACCAGTTATACTTAGAATTTTAGGAATGTACTCAATGTAGTATATGTTGGATCGAGAGAATACGATAGAGGGGGGGGTGAATATCGTAAGTCATTTTCGGATTGAAAAAGAGCGAATACGCAGCGAAAATTTAAAACACAACACAAAAATGCAAGCGGTTTTACTTGGTTCGGAGTCGCGGTCGGCTCCTACTCCAAGGCCCACGGTCGTTGACCATTTATTGCGGGCAATTCTATATGAACGCAATTGTTACAAAAGATATTACAGTTGTAGTGCAGTAACAGAAATGTAGTGCAGTAAATGAAATTGAACTCTTCGTTATCGACGCCCGGTGTGGATTGTATTTTTGAGCAGAGGGTCATCGTCGGTGCATGAATCTTGAGATGGAAGGTTTCCGGAGCAGCGCGCTTGAGTCGAAGAGCGTAGAAGCGTTTGAAAGTTGTTGTTTGAAGCCTTGGGAGTCGAGGGCTATTTATAGCCTTCCTGGGGGCGCCCCGGACGTTGGGGGTGCCCTCCACGTGCCCTTGGATCCGCAACACTCTCGGTCAGCTCTTATCCCCCTCGAATAGGGATGAGGGTTGACTGTGGGGGCGCCTGGGATGCTGGGGGCGCCCCGGTTGACTTGGTTCGCTGACTTCTCAGCTGGAGTGCTTCGTTGGCTTGAACCCAGGCTGCCTTGGACGCTGGGGGCGCCCGGGACACAGGGGACGCCCGGCCCAGTAAGCCTTTTGAAGCGCTTTTTCATTTACTGCTTTGCCTTGACCTTGGGGGTGCCCGGGACCTCCGGGGCGCCCTACTCAGCTGTTGCCTCTCTCCTTTGAGGCGCTCTGAGCTGCAGAGACTCGTTCCTTTGGTCCTGCATCCAGGGTTAGTTGCAAATACAATAAAACAATAATATGTTAGATTACACAGCCTTAGCTGTCTTGGTTCTGACTTTGGATCTCCCAAATGGAACCCTAGGTCGAACCGACGTCTACTGTTCCCTCGACGGGGAACGCGTCCTCACCTACTCCTCTCAGGAGAGTTACCTTTTGCCAACCGGCTCCTCCGGTTGGACTTTTACCTAGCAGTCCTTCGCCAGGGCTTCGGTACCAAACTGTCCTTTGCCCGGTGCCTAGCAGTCCTTCGCTAAGTCTTCGTATCCTAGCAGTCCTTCGCCAGGTGCCTAGCAGTCCTTCGCTAGGGCTTTGTATCCTGGCAGTCCTTCGCCAAGTGCCTAGCAGTCCTTCGCTAGGGCTTTGTATCCTGGCAGTCCTTCGCCAAGTGCCTAGCAGCCCTTCGCTAGGACTTTGATCTGCACACTTAGTGAACGCATTAGACCAAAAATAATACTTAACTTTGAATCCTTTACCAATATCCAAACAAGGTTCGATATGGTGCTTCCTGCACCAACAATCTCCCCTTTTTGATTTATGACAACACAATTCAAAGTTAAGTAAAAAATTATAACAGTTTAAGCAAGACAGTTAAGACCAAATGAATTTGAGCAGAGTAAAAGAGCTAGTGTAGTTTTGAACTGTAAAATTTTATTTTCCTTTTTCCCTGCAACCCAGAAGTGTTGTGTTATAAAACATGTGAGATCGTGTACGTATGCTAGAGGGGGGGTGAATAGCAATTTCTTAACTTCTTTCACCTACAATGGTTAGTAGCACAGCGGAAATACAATAATAAAATAATATAAACATACTAACCAATGCTAACACAGAGATTTAGTTGGTATCCACCCCGGTCGGGTGACTAATCCAACAATCCTTCGGCGGATCAAGCCCCGGACAACTTCCGGCTAGAAATCGAAGCTCCTTATGGGTGGAGAAACCTCTCCACAACTCAAGCAAAGCTCTGAGAACAATAGACTACTAACTTGCCCTTAACCAAGACAAGTTTCGTCACCTTAATAATAAGAAACGAGTTCCTTTAAATAGAACTCAAAATCTGAAACAGCCGCTACCAGTCGACTGCCCCCAGGGGCAGTCGACTGGTCCCACTCAAAATCGACCGTTGCCTCTCAACGTTCGAAACTTACAGCTGTTCCAGCCGACTAGCAGTCGACTGCCCAAACCTGGCAGTCGACTGCTACCAGTCGATTGCCCAGTCGACTGCCAGTCTTCTAAGCCTAGGGTTTTTCTCCCCGAGTACATTTCACTCCGCACTCGAACTCTCCCAGCTTAGACCCTGAGTACAACGACTCACTCCTGGACCCTCACAACTCAGTTGACTCTTCTCCAGCAGCCTTGACTATTGCCTTCACGCCCTCTTCATCTTTGGCCCTCGTCCCTCGGATGCACACGCAAGCCTCCAGCTTGCCTCCATGCC
This sequence comes from Boesenbergia rotunda, assembly GCA_024364735.1. NCBI lineage: Eukaryota > Viridiplantae > Streptophyta > Magnoliopsida > Zingiberales > Zingiberaceae > Boesenbergia > Boesenbergia rotunda. The sequence continues at coordinate 527,496 of JAGFNQ010003181.1, read as the reverse complement.
ACCCTTCACGTACGCCTCGAAGTCCGCGTCCCTCGGCTCATCATCCCTGCTATCCAATGGTCCCTCAGATGCGCACACCAGCCTCCAGGTGGCCTCCATGCCATCCTTCACCTGAAGACATCAACCGAGTCCCTGTGTACCTGTACACCTGCACACTCATGTACACATGTGAGAACAACACAAATCCTAACTTAACCATATTGGCCAACACACATCAAAACCCATGATCCTCCAGATCTTATCAGGTCGATTGCCCCAACAATCTCCCCTTTTTTGATGTGTGGCAATATGTTATGTTAGGTAAACACAACCACAATAACAACATGAATAGCAATAGCAACTGAAAAATGAAGCATAACAAACAAGAGGCAACCTCCCCCTTAACCTATGCTTTCTCCCATTTTTCACTTCTCATTGCTATCACCAAGTCAAGTCCTACCCAACTTGACTCTCACACAATCAACATTCCTTTGAGTTATTCCCAACTCAACATCCAAAATCACAACTCATAGTTAAGTTCCAAACCTAACTTAACCCTCAAGTTCTCCCCCTTTGGCACCATCAAAAGATCGCGTCAAGCAACCTTAACCCTTGGTGCCAAATAGAACTTACCAGATTTCCGAAAAACCCCTCAGAAATCATCAAACACCAATCTGTTTCACTTAGCAGTCGACTGCCCCCAGGGGCAGTCGACTGCCATCTCCGTGACACAGCTACTGCAACTCCTAGCAGTCGACTGCCCTCCCTGGCAGTCGACTGCCACCCTTATTACTGAATTTCCAGCTGAAATTCAGACCCCGCTAGAAAATTCTAGAAGATTCCTAAAATTGTAAAAGTTTGCAAGCAAGTTTGCTAGGGTATACCCTACCCTAGAAAAATATATTTCATGACACACAACACCCGTGCTTGACTTTTGGTACAAACCCAAGTTTTGGCCAAATTTGGCTCTTTTGTTCCAACTTAGAGTTCTAATCATGGGACTCTATATGTATCCTTTCAACCAGGCCCCATTTGTCATTTAAAATTACTCCCCAACTCTAGTTTTCAATATAATTTGATGGCACGATAGAACCTCCTCCTAATTCATCCTTGACTTAATGAATATATTATCTTTAACCAACTTCCTTTCATGTTCAATAATATCAACCATCACAAACACATGTACGAAGTTTCAACATCCCCCCTCATCCATTTATTCTCGTTATTAGAGCATAAGACATCCCATGTCCTAGGTTCCCATATAATACCATACAAGAATAACATGACTTAACACAATTTGCAAATGCAACATAAACAACACATATAACTATAACATATCAAAACACAACTTATATCATAAGCATAAAAATGAAGTGTTTATACAATGTCAATTACCAAGCCAAAATAAACCAAGTGCGAAAAACCCTCAAAATGATAAAGCATTACAATCCAAATCTAGTGTTTGAGAGATAAATGATACATCAATGAAATAAATCCTCTCAACACCCAAAAGCTCCACTAGCTGAGCTCTCCATCACCAGAACATGCTGCCGCCATCGTTTGAAGGAGGAGGAGGACCCTGAGAGCCTAAATGCCACTGCTGCATCATGGTGTACATCTCCTCCTGACGCTGCTGAAAACCCTGAAAGAACTGCGTCAGGCCGTCCACCTTGGCCTCAATCTTCTTCTCCATCTGGTGGGATGTGTGAACCTCCTCTCTAATCAGGTGAACATCCTCCTGGAGCCCATGAACGTCAGTCTGGAGCTGAACAAACTCCTCTCGTGTGTAAGGTGCAGCAGGCTCCTCCGCATCCTCATCGTGCTCTGCAGCAGGGGCGGCAGGCTGAGCCGCAGGCTGAGGAACCTCCCTCCGCACGAACTCCCCCCGACGACTCTCTATGCCTGCCAAGGACAAATGGCGTGCGCCAAACTGATCATAGTCCTTGGACAGGTGCCGGACCTCCCCCTCAGGCATCCTAATGCCCCGATGCCTCAGGAACTCTGACAGGACATTGCAGAAGGGCATATAAATCTTCCCACTGGCAGCGTGGGAGAAATGCACTATGGAGGTGAACACATGAAGGGAGACATCAATATCTAACCTATGCTCCAAGGCATACATCATAACTAAATGAATAAGACGGACTTTATACCGTCCCTTGGTGACCATGGGTAATATACACTCCACAACTATCTTGTATATGACATGACTGAACGGACTCAGGTCCTTTGCAGCAAACATGCGCTCAGTCTCATCCCAGTGCGTCCCAAAATAATGCATGTGAATCTGATCAATGGACACATCTGGGAAATCAAATGGCTCGATCACAGAAGGATAATAAACTCTAGGGTTGTTAGATGCCCTACTCTCTAAAAAGCCAGCTAATACCAAAGGTGAGAAGGAGATAGGCATCCCGGCTACCCTAGACTCGTACAAACTATTACTGGGATTGATACATGTCAGGTTCGCATAGAACTCCTTGCACATGTCAACATGAATATCATGTTGGCAATATACAAGTTGCTCTATCTTGAAGTGATCAATTATCCCAATAATCTTAGGGGACTTCTCCTCAAAATACCTCCTATTTAGGTACCGGCAAGTCATGACAATAAACTCATTGTCCTTAAAACGTTGCTCGCACTCCGGTGACCTAAATCTAGCCTCTTTATTTTTGGACCTAATCTCCCGTTGAGCTTGTTGGCTCGGTTGGGATGATCCTTCACCCCTTGGTCTCTTGGACGCCAACCTAAAGTCCAAAACATCAATAAACGCAAGAGCCACGAATAGATTAGTCCCCAAACGTCGATTTCAACCTTAAAAATGGAAATGATAATCATTTATCTCTTAAGACGCTTCATGTTGATAGTGAGGTGAGATCAACAACCCTAGGAGTGTATTGGAGGTGTGGGAAGGCTTAGAGACCGATTTGGAGGCTTGGAGAGGCTTGAGAATGAGAAAGGGGGCTCAAGAGGAAGGAGACACACGGGGTTAGCACGCCAAAACCCTAGGGTTTGGCGGTCACCCCGCGGCGCCCTTTTTATAAAATGCGCCTGGCAGTCGACTGCCCTCATGGGGCAGTCGACTGCTGCCCCTTACAGACCGAGTTTTGGTTGATAGCAGTCGACTGCCCCTATGGGGCAGTCGACTGATAAGCGAACAGAATATTTTTCTCTCTCCAGCAGTCGACTGCCCCCATTGGGCAGTCGACTGATAAGCTCACAGAATGTTATCAAGTCGACACCAGTCGACTGCCCTTCCTTGGCAGTCGACTGCTACCAGATTTTCAGGTTTCCTAGTCCAATTTCAGTAATGCATATTTAATTCCACAAATCTCCAAAAATTCTAAAATTTCGTGGGGAGATTTGTGGATCCTAACTCTACTTGGGAAAAATATGAATTTAATTAAGATTATCCCAAAACCCAAGATTGACACAAACTCTAAAATTCTTTAAAGTTAACTACTTATCCTTAACTCTAAAGTTCTAATTTGAGCCTCTCCTTGATAATTAATCCCATACTTCTCCATAATCCATTCCTAGCATCAAATCATACAACATTCAATCTTAAGAGTGAATTCTTCTCAATTATACTCCATTTTTCAACCTTCTCCCCTTTTGGTGTGCCAATATTCTAGAGTAAGGCTAACCTTAGCCTTTTAAGCCCTTTGGCACATCCCATAGCTTTTCTAATCTTCTTGAAGAAAGCCACCTGAAATCCATTGACCATGGATTCCAACTTGGCTTCTAGAGCTCTCCTCTCTAGTTACCTCTCTAGGTAACTCATCTACCATTGCAACACCACACTGGTGCTTCTCCGGTGCTTCTTGCCTTTCTACTACTATTTTCTTAGCTTTCCACACCTTGCCCTTGATTTCTTCCTTCTTTCTTTCTTTAAATGGCTTTTCTTTGACATTTTTGACTTTCTCTTTACTATAATCAAAAGGCATTCTTGAATATAATAGCTTATCATTATTAGCCCTCCTAGAATGGTACCCTAAGCCCGATTTACCATTCCTAGGTTGTTGGTCCTTTGGTATCATATTTACCCTCCTGACCCCTTGACCAACTCTTCCTAAGTTTCTTTCCAATTGATCAATTTTTGCCCTTAAAACTTGATTTTCCTTTTCTAGCTCCCTAACCTTAGTATCATGACTCCTAGGTTGATCATTTCTAGGTCTTCCTATTTTCCTAGGCATATCTCTCCCTTTCTCGGAGCTCTTACCTTGGTCCTTAGGTCTAAAATTCCTAGGTGTATCATGAGACATGGAAGTTTTGACATTTTGGCATGCAAAGGTATTTCTATTTTTATCATGGTATCTAAAACCAAAATTATGCATGGGCAGGCAATCATTATTAATTCTAACATTCAAACATACATTTTGATCATTCATGAAAGCTTTTGGAACATGAGTAAAGTTAGAAGATACCTTCCTTACCCATGTAGCTCCCCCTTGATACACGCTCTTCTTCCTTTCTTCCTTTTCCCATTTTCTTAAGTGCTCCATGGTCTTGATGTCATTTTTCTTTGGGCACTTGGTGTGGTAGTGTCCCAATTCACCACATGTGAAGCATCTTATCCTCATTTTCTTTCCTTGGGCTCCTCCACTCCTACAACCCACATTAGATTTAATTTGAATTGACTTGGGTTTAGGATGTACCTCCTTTTTACCTTTTGGACACTTATTCTTGTAGTGCCCCTTTTCGTTACATCCAAAGCACACAATATGATCTTTGTTACTTGCTTTGGTGGAGGTGGAGGCTAGGTTGACTACTTCTTCAACCTCGGAAAATATGGAAACTTCTTCTTGATCCGGAATTGATGAGGGTCTATTCTCCCCCTCAATCTTTGAGCTTGATACTTCCTCTTCCTCTTCTCTCGATGAGGTAGATGATCTCTAACTCAATTCTTTCTCCTCACTTGAGGCCATAGATGCCTCTTTTTCTTGTTCTTGTTCTTTCTCGGCCTCATCTACTCCTTGAGCTTGTGTAGGGTTCTTGTGATGTTCTATGAGCTTTTTCCACAACTCATAGGCATTTTGAAATTCACCTACACAACTCAAAACACTTTTAGGCAAAAGATTCACTAAGGTTGTCATTACCTTTTCATTTGCTTTTGCTAGGTCTTGTTGCTCATTTGTCCAATATCGTGGCCTAAGCTTCTTGCCATGCTTATCTTTAGGAACTTCAAAGGATTCTTCAATGGATATTCGACACTCCCATTCCATTAGTAGCCACATCTCCATTCTTGACTTCCAACGCTCGAAGTCTTCATGGTCGTAGGCCGGAGGTGTGTTAATATCATCCCCTAGCTTGTCTTCCATGATTTCTAGTCCTCTAGCGATTGCTTCTTTGGCGGTTAGTCCAAAAAGAGCGGTCCTTGCTCTGATACCACTTGTGAGATCGTGTACGTATGCTAGAGGGGGGGTGAATAGCAATTTCTTGACTTCTTTCACCTACAATGGTTAGTAGCACAGCGGAAATACAATAATAAAATAATATAAACGTACTAACCAATGCTAACACAGAGATTTAGTTGGTATCCACCCCGGTCGGGTGACTAATCCAACAATCCTTCGGCGGATCAAGCCCCGGACAACTTCCGGCTAGAAATCGAAGCTCCTTATGGGTGGAGAAACCTCTCCACAACTCAAGCAAAGCTCTGTGAATAATAGACTACTAACTTGCCCTTAACCAAGATAAGTTTCGTCACCTTAATGGTAAGAAACGAGTTCCTTTAAATAGAACTCGAAATCTGAAACAACCGCTACCAGTCGACTGCCCCCAGGGGCAGTCGACTGATCCCACTCAGAATCGACCGTTGCCTCTCAACGTTCGAAACTTACAGCTGTTCCAGCCGACTAGCAGTCGACTGCCCAAACCTGGCAGTCGACTGCTACCAGTCGACTGCCCAGTCGACTGCCAGTCTTCTAAGCCTAGGGTTTTTCTCTTCGAGTATATTTCACTCCGCACTCGAACCCTCCCAGCTTAGACCCTGAGTACAACGACTCACTCCTGGACCCTTACAACTCAGTTGACTCTTCTCCAGCAGCCTTGACTGTTGCCTTCACGCCCTCTTTATCTTTGGCCCTCGTCTCTCGGATGCGCACGCAAGCCTCTAGCTTGCCTCCATGCCACCCTTCACGTACGCCTCGAAGTCCGCGTCCCTCGGCTCTGTTGATGCAGTCTGGCCCTGATTGTTGTTTTGGTGTTGACACCGATTTTAGTTTAGGCTGATGATTATGATTATGATGATGATAAAGTCCTAATCGGGGATTAGGCATGGGATGTTTGAAATCCTAACCTGGAGGGTTAGGTATGAGAAATCCTGGTGAGTGAAGCCAGGTGAGAAATCCTGGTGAGTGAAGCCAGGTGGTGATTGAAACCCTAGCTTGGAGGGCTAGGTATTGAAAAGTCCTAATTCGGTCAAGTTGGGTGAAAAGTCCTAGCTTGGAGGGCTAGGTGAAAAGTCCTAACCTGGGAGGTTAGGTGCAAATTCCCAACTTGGAGGATTAGGTGAAAAAGTCCTGGCTTGGAGGGTCAGGTCCTAGCTTGGAGGGCCAGGTTGGATTTCTAACTCGGATGAGTTGGGTGAAAAGTCCTAGCTTGGAGGGCTAGGTGAAAAGTCCTAACCTGGGAGGTTAGGTGCAAATTCTCAACTTGGTGGGTTAGATGGAAAAATCCTAGCTTGGAAGCTAGGTGGAGCCTCCAGATCGGTCTGGAGGAGGGTTGGCACGCTGCTCATTAGTGGATCGGTCTGGTGACCGATCCAGCTACTCCTGATCGGTCTGGTAATCGATCAGGGAGCATACAGTGAGGTTGGGAACCTACTGTTTGGCTCCTGATCGGTCCGGTGACCGATCAGGGAGACTTCTGATCGATCTGGTGATCGGTCAGGTAGTCTCCTGATCGGTCTGGAGACCGATCAGGGAGGAGAGCGTGGCCTCACTGTTTGGCTCCTGATCGGTCTGGTGATCGATCAGGGAGCGAACAGTGTCCTCACTGCTTTGCTCCTGATCGGTCTGGTGATCGATCAGGGAGCGAACAGTGAGTTGAGTTCTCCTGCTGATCAAGTCCTGATCGGTCTGGTGACCGATCAGCGACTTAGACTTTAATGTTTGCTCAAAGGACTAGATCGGTCAGGCTTGTGCCTGATCGATCAGGGATATACCCGATCGGTCTGGTGATCGATCAGGTTCCATCCTGATCGGTCCGGTGACCGATCAAAGACCTAGGGTCTAATTTTCCTGATTCAGAGGTGGACCGATCAGGCTTGGGCCTGATCGGTCAGGGGGATAGCTGATCGGTCCGGTGATCGATCAGGCTTATCTGGATCGATCTGGTGATCGGTCCACATGCCCTGGATCGGTCTGGTGACCGATCACTTTAATTCAAACTGCGTTGTCAGGTTCACTGATCGCGATTCTGTTGCTTACGTTTTACCTCTGAATTTTGATACACTGCTTGATTCACTGCTCTAATCTTCTGATTAAGACACAGGTGACAGGGGAGGATTCAAACACTTTGGGAGAGTCAAGGATTGCCTTTCCTTGGAGCAGGTTTGTCTTGTTTTCCATCTCAGGTTGCAACGGATGCTGGCACTGGCTGGAGCTGCTGTCTGGAACTGGTCTGAGGGGAACTCAGGGAGTTCAGAAGGGCTCAGGGGTGGCTAGTAGTTGCAGGAAGGCAGATGGAGGCTGCTGTGAGATGGCAGACAGAGACAGGGAGTTGAGGACTTAAGGGCTGGTGTGGCTAACGAGTCTTAAACAACATTACACTCATCTTCCCAAGCTTCCTGTATTCTGTGGTGCTGTGCTTGTGCTAAGATTTCATCCTTGAGCAAGCTACTACAGAGGCAACCTTTCCTTGCTTGAGTACTTGGTGGAAAGAACAAGAGGCTTAGAGAGTCCATCAGCGAGAAGACACGAAGAAGGGTTCTTGCGTGAGATCGTCGCTGGTTGGAGCTGAGAAGCTTGCTGTGTTCTTGTCCTTGATAAGTACTGAGTAAGGTTTCCTATGTTTCATTGTGCTTAAACTTCATACTTGTGATTGAAACGCTGTGGAGAGGTTTCTCCACCGAGAAGGAGGTTGCTTTCTATCCGGTGATAACCGGGGCTTGATCTGCCGACGATCAAGGGATCGCCCACCATAAGGGCACGCCAAGGAGTAGGGGCAAGTTATCCCCGAACATTGTAAATCCTCCCTGTTAGCGTTTTTGTTCTTGCATTAGCTTAGCTTTTCATTTCTTGCATTCTCTGTTCAAGTTGCTTCCGCTGAGCTACTATCATTTGAGGTGCAGAAATTTGATAAGCCAAAAGAGATTTGTGTGTCTGGCTATATTCACCCCCCTCTCTAGCCATCCAAGTTCCAACATGTGGTATCAGAGCTTGGGGCTCTGTTTTTGCGGATTAACAACCGAGAGTTAATAGTCATGGCATTGAGAGAAGGATTCTCTACTACACGTCCTCCATTCTTTGATGGTGCAGATTTTCAATATTGGACATCAAAGATGGAGTATTATTTGAAGATGAACATCAACACTTGGTTTGCAGTAAAGGAAGGATTTACTCCACCAAAGGATGATGAAGGAAAAGAGCTTGAATCATCAAGGTGGACTGCAGATCAAACTAGGAAGAGTGAAGCTGATGCAAAGGCAGTGGTCACTCTACAATGTGGCATGAACAAAGACCAACTCATCAAGATTGGTCCATTCACAAGTGCGAAGGACTTGTGGAACAAGCTCATAGAACTTCATGAGGGCACCCGAGATTCAAGAATTGTCAAGAGGGATTTGTTCCTCAATCAACTTCACAATCTCTCCATGAAAGAAAAATGAGACGGTAAGTGAACTTCATAGCCGGTTTAAGGAAGTTCTTAATGGACTTCATTCCATTGATGAAAAGGTCGAGAATCGCGACCTTGTGAGGTATATTCTAAAAGCTTTTCCAAGGAATGCTTTGTGGTCATCCATGGTGGATGCCTACAAAGTCTCCAAGGATTTGTCAATTGTCAAATTAGATGACTTGTTTTGTGAAATGGAGCTACATGAAATGGCTAACAAAGGCCCCAAGGAAAAGGGGATTGCCTTAGTTGCAGGGGATAGGTCATACAAGAAGAAGAAGGAAAAGAAGAAGGAGAAGGAAGCTTCTTCATCATCATCTTCTTCCGAATCCGAATCCGAATCCGAATCCGATTCCGAGGGAGAAGAGAGTGGATCCTCTTCATCCGAGATGGCCAACTTTGTTAGAAGGATGATAAGAAAGGGTCGTCGCTTCAAGAGCAAAGGTAACCCTAATGAAGTCAAAGTTGATAAGAATAATGTTTCTTGTTTTGAATGTGGTAGGAAAGGGCATTTCAAGAGTGAGTGCCCCAAACTCAAGAAGAAAGAGGAGAAGTCCAAGAAGAAGGAGGAAAGATTCAAGAAGAAGAAGAAAGCCTTGAAGGCCACTTGGGATGGATCATCATCTAGCTCTTCCGATGAAGAGAAGGAGGAAAAGAGCACAAGGCACATGGCGCTCATGGCATTGAATGATCAAGAGAGCCATGATGATTCCTCAAACTCCTCAAACGCGGCTTCATCATCTTCGGATGATGAAGAGGTAAACTCTTCCGAGCTCGAAAAATATTATGGAGCTATTGCATGTTTAACCAATATGTTGAAAAAGTCTAAACTTAAGGTTAAATCATTGCAATTAGAAATTGATCAATTAAAGTCTTCTAGAGATGATAACATAGATGATTTGCATGTTGAATTGTTAGAAGATGAGATCAAATCATTGAAACTAGAAGTTGAAAAATTGAAATCCTCTAGGGTTGAGGATATGGATACCTTGAGTAATGCTTGTCTAGTAGAAGAAAATTAATCATTAAAGAGTGAAGTTGAGAAGCTCAAGAATATTCTTGAGAAGTTCTCAACTAGCTCAAAGACCCTAGACATGATCTTGAATGCCCAAAGGGCAGTCTACAATAGGGTCGGCATTGGATATCAACCCAAAGAGCCCTCATTTGTGTCATTGATGTCTAGGACTGATATGAGACAATCCAAGACACCCAAGGTTCAAAAGAAAGTTGTCAAGGCATGGGTGCCTAAGTCTTGTTTAGTTAGTGCTTTAGGTCCCAAGGTGTGGGTACCTAAATGTAGGACCGGTGCCGTCGATAGAGGGGGGGTGAATATCGATCGTAAAAACTTCATTAAACTTTCGTAAAACTGAACTCAGAAATATTAGTAGCGCAGCGGAAAATAAATAAAACAAAAGAAATAAACACAATGGACACAGCAGGTTTATTTACTTGGTTCCCAACCCCCCAGGGTCAGTACGTCCAAGGCCTATGTACTCGGCGTTGAGTCCACTAATAGTCTCCTTTCCGGAATTTCCGGAGGTGGAGAAACCCGACTTACAGTGCAATTTTTTACAAACAAAAGTATAGAAAAGTAATGCTGTAAATTAATTGCAAACCAAACAAAGATGTGAAGCTCGGCCGATCTGGACTTCCGAAGTGCCGCGCACTTCCTCCTGGAGCCTCCCGGTCGCAAAACCTCATCTTTAGCGCGTTGTCGTCAGTCGGAACGATCGGATTCACAGTTAGAAAGTGTGTTGGAAGAAGAGGGGTCGAAGCCCCTTTTATAGCCCTCCTGGGGGCGCCCTGGTCGCTAGGGGCACCCCGAATAACCCGGTCAACTCTTATCCTCGCGCCCACCTCGCCGTAGCTGATAAGATCTTTGACCAGGGCGCCCTGGACATCTCGGGCGCCCTCATAAGGGCTTATCTGTGTTTCTGGGTCGAAACAGCACAAACAGGTTCAAACCAGGGCGCCCTGGTCCTTCCGGGCGCCCTCAATGACACCTGTTCTGCACACACACACAAGCGGCTATTCTGCATTCAAGCTGGGGGCACCCTCCATGCTGGGGGCGCCCTGGATGAGGGGGGGCGCCCTGGCTGCTGGGGGCGCCCCCAACCATGGGGGCTCCTTGGCAGCCACTTTTCAGCCCACTTCTTTCACTCGCTTTGTCTTCTTCTCTTGGTACCTGCAAGATATACATATGCAAAGCAAGTATACATGAAATATTAATCTTACGGACTTGGTTCGGACTTCAGATTGGCACACAATCCTAGGTCGAACCGACGCAAACTCTTACCCCCGAGAAAGCGCCTTTCACCTACTCCTTTCAGGAGACGGTTGCCACCCGGTCCTTCGGGTGGACTTTTGCCTAGCCGCCCTTGGCTAGGTCTTGGATACCAAGCATCCCTTCGCTTGGTGCCTAGCAGCCTTTCGCTGGGTCTTGTTTCCCTAACAGCCCTTCGTCAGGTGCCTAGCAGCCCTTTGCTAGGACTTGTTCCCCTGACAGCCCTTCGCTAGGACTTGTTTTCCTGACATCCCTTCGTCAGGTGCCTAGCAGCCCTTCGCTAGGTCTTTTCTTTCTGGCATCCCTTCGCCAGAGCCTAGCAGCCCTTTGCTAGGTCTTTTCCTTCTGGCAGCCCTTCGCCAGAGCCTAGCGGCCCTTCGCTAGGTCTTAGGGTTTCCATGCCTAGCTTAACTAGGACTTTTCTCAGGCTTAGGTTACTGCTCCTTCGCTCCCCTTTGTCTGTTCAACATATCACTGGCTTAAGTACATTATCAAACATTAAAACACATAAAGGAGAACATCATTGATGCAACTTGCACCAACACTAAATCCTCTATTTTTCGAATTGTGTAGGTTATGATTGAGGGGGAGCATCTATCAACTTGGTTCGTTGATAGTGGATGCTCCAAACACATGACCGGAGATAAGTCCTTATTTACTACTCTTCAAAAGAAAAGGAGAGGTAATGTTTCATTTGGTAACAATGGTAGTCTCAAAGTCATAGGAATAGGAGACATTCAAATATCCAAATGTCTTAGGATCAAGGATGTACTTCTAGTCAAGGGGATGACTTTCAATCTCCTATGTGTCAGTCAATTGTGTGATACAGGTTACACAGTTGATTTTCAACCAAGTCAATGTCTAGTTAGATAACATGACAACAATGACATGGTACTAGTAGGTACAAGAATAGATAACATTTATCAAGTATCATTTAAAAGTGCTATTAATGCGTTTGCTAAGTGTCTTATGTTAAAAGAAGAAGAATCCATTCTTTGGCACCGGAGGCTAGCCCATGTGAACATGAAGAACATCCGGAGGTTGGCTAGCAAAGGGTTAGTACGTGGCTTACCAAGCATCAAGTATGAAAAAGAAAAGATTTGTGATGTGTGCCAAATGGGTAAGCAAACAAAATCGGCACATAAAGGTAAAAGCATTATAAGTACATCTAATGCTTTAGATTTGCTTCACATGGATCTATTTGATTGTAGTACTATCATATCTTTGAATGGAAGTAGATATTGTTTTGTGATTATTGATGATTTCACTCGTTTTACATGGACATATTTTCTAAAACATAAGGATCAAACTCTAGATGTTTTTGTTACCTTTTGTAGAAGAGTAGAGAATGAGAAATCCTCAACCATTAAGACAATCAGGAGTGATCACGGAGGTGAATTTCAAAATCAAAAGTTTTTAGAATTTTGTCAAGATAGAGGATATAGACATGAGTTCTCCACTCCTAGGACACCACAACAAAATGGTGTGGTAGAGAGGAAGAACCGTGCATTGCAAGAAGCTGCACGTAGCATGCTCAATGAGTACTCATTACCGAGTTTCTTATGGGTCGAAGCTGTAAATACAGCTTGCTATGTGCAAAACCGAGTCCTCATACATAGATTTCTAGGTAAGACCCCTCATGAACTGTGGTTTGGGAAATCACCTACGGTTAAACACCTTAGGGTGTTTGGTTGTAAGGTGTATATCCTAAACACCAAGGATCATCTTGGAAAGTTCACAGCGAAAGCTGATGAAGGTATACTAGTTGGGTATTCTCTTGTTAGCAAGGCTTATCATGTCTACAACAAGAGAACTAGACTAGTTGAAGAGTCTTCTGATGTGGTCTTTGAAGAACTTCCACAATCAAGTGACCAATCAGAAAGTGTAGAAGGAGCTCAACTCGAACTTAGGAGACTGAGTTTGAGTGAGACTCCTAAGGTGATGGATGGAAATGAGTCTGATGACGGTGAGCCTAGACAAGTCATGACTCAGCCGGATCCTGAGGCTGAGATTGTGGCTGGTGAAACCGGTTAAGAGGCACCTCCAACACCTAGGCATACTAGATTAGCCTCTAGTCATCCCCAAGACCAAATTGTTGGAGATATTCATCAAGGGGTTAGGACTAGATCATTCTTTCGGAATGAGACTAATGAAGTTGCCCTAATTTCCGAGATTGAACCTAGGAAAATTGATAAAGCATTGAGTGATCCCGATTGGATCATAGCGATGCAAGATGAACTAGGTCAATTTGAAAGGAGTCAAGTTTGGGACTTGGTTCCTAGACCAAAGAAGACCTCCATTATTGGAACCAAATGGGTCTTCAAGAACAAATTGAACCATAAGGGAGAAATCATTAGGAACAAGGCACGCTTAGTAGCCAAAGGCTATAGTCAAGTTGAAGGCCTTAATTATGATGAGACCTATGCTCCCGTGGCACGATTAGAGTCCATCCGGTTGATGCTTGCATTTGTGGCACGCCGTGGTTTCAAATTATATCAAATGGATGTCAAATCGGCCTTTCTAAATGGTCTAATTAAAGAAGAGGTTTATGTTGAACAACCACCGGGATTTGAGAATACCGAATTTCCAAATCACGTGTTTAAGCTCAAAAAGGCGCTTTATGGCCTTAAACAAGCACCTCGGGCTTGGTATGAGCGGTTGTCAACCTTTCTAGTTGAAAAAGGCTTTGTAAGAGGCCAAATAGACCCTACACTATTTCTACGTAGAGATGATGATAATATTTTTGTAGCCCAAGTTTATGTCGATGACATAATTTGTGGCTCAAACAATAAGGGCTATTTAAATGAGTTCATTGGTCACATGGAGAGCGAGTTTGAGATGAGTCTGGTGGGAGAATTGACTTTCTTTCTTGGACTTGAAATCAAGCAAACTCGTGATGGGATTCATGTGCACCAATCAAAGTACACTCAAGAGATGCTTCGAAAATTCAATATGAGTGAATCAAAGGAAGTCACCACTCCCATGGCCACGAATACAAGATTGGATAATGATGTGAGTGGTAAACCTGTTGATTTGACTCAATACCGAAGCATGATAGGTAGTCTGCTATACCTCACAGCTAGTCGACCTGATATTCTTTTTGCTGTGGGTATGTGTGCTAGGTATCAAGTTTGTGCCAAAGAATCGCACTTAATTGCAGTTAAGAGAATTTTGAGATATCTTAAAGGCACTATAGGAGTTGGTCTTTGGTACCCCATACCGAGTCATTTGACCTAATTGGCTATACCGATTCCGACTACGCCGGATGTAAGTTGGATCGGAAGAGCACAAGTGGGGGTTGTCAATTCTTAGGATCATCTTTAGTTAGTTGGTCGAGTCGGAAGCAACATTGTGTTGCTCTCTCCACGATCGAGGCAGAATATATCGCCATGGGAGAGAGCGTATCACAATTGTTGTGGATGATTCATACTCTATAGGACTATGGATTGAACTACAAGGGTGTGCAAGTGTTGTGTGACAACATAAGCACAATTAACCTAACAAAGAATCCAGTCCATCATTCTAGGACCAAGCATATAGAAGTGCGTCACCACTTCATTAGAGATCATGTAGCTAGGGGAGATATTGTGCTCTCACATGTAGAGTCCAAATCTAACTTGGCGGACATTTTCACTAAACCACTTCCCGAAAGTGAATTTAGCTTCTTGAGAAGGGAATTGGGAATGTGTTGCATCTCTTAGGTATAGAAAGCATTTAAAACCCTTTGTGATCATTTCAAAATTGTTGGGTAACAATTGGGCAACCTTAGGAACATCTCACACAAACTATAAGGTTTACCAAAACGTTTTTGTTTGCTAGATATGGGGTGAGATGCTAGGCTCAACTTAATTTCTCAAAATGTTAATGCATCCCTTGAGAAATTAAGTTGAAGAGATATGAATCACTTCGGTGACCAAGTATGGGGAAAACCACTGCATATCATATGTGTATTTGGTTCCATGATCATACTTGGACATTCCAATCAAGGAAACTTGATTGGAAACTTGGATTTGGCACAAAAGTTGCTTGTATGATTGTTGATTGAGTTTATCTCCACTCAAGTGGAGCAAAGTGATTGTTGGACTCATAAGGACCTTTGATTCCTGGAAAGAGAGCAATTTTAGTGAAGAATTATCACCTATATTCGATACACAGTGATAGGAATCAAGTTACAATTCGTGGAAATCTGAAACTCACAGTTTCAGACATTATCAGTAACTTTGATCGGTCACCGGACCGATCAGGAGTTCTCCTGATCGGTCACCGGATCGATCAGACTCCTCTTCACTGATCGGTCTCCGGACCGATCAGGGAGGGTCACAGAATCCCCGTAAACCTCAACTTGGCATTCTGTGGGAACCTGGATCGGTCCACCGATCGATCAGGATCCTCACTGATCGGTCACCAGACCGATCAGGAGTCCACTCTGATCGGTCCACAGACCGATCAGGAGGGGGTCACAGAATCTAATCAGACTTTCTGCTCGAACACTGATCGATCACCCGACCGATCAGGGATCATCCTGATCGGTCACCCGATCGATCAGGTAATATCCTGACCGATCAGAATGGATCCTGATCGGTCAGGGAGTTTGCGGATCGGACGGTGATCCGATCCATCTCATTAAATTACGGTTGGTGGACCGATCCACCAACCTCATAACTCCTCGCAAACCCCTTCTAAGCCCTAGCGCCGCGTCTTCCTCCTCGCCGTGTGAGTTCGTGGGTGTTCCTCTCCTTCTGCGCGTGAGCCTCTAAGACCCTGCGAAGCTTCTGCGCGTGTGTTTCTGAGAAGCTGTGAAGCTTCCAATCCTTTTCCGTCTCAACGAAACTTCTCCCGCACCATCACCTTCATGGCACCTAAGTAAGTATGAGGGTATGCTTCTCAACATTTCAAGTTTTTTTCCTATTATGAGAAGCTAATCTTAATTTGTTTGGTCGTTGTTCTTTGTTTCTGAACTCTCTGTGTGCCGCGTGATCTTGTGATTGGGTCTTACTCTTTTGATCAATCTCTTCATGATTAAATCATGTGATTTGTTCAATGATTGGGTCTGTCGCCGTGTGTCAACTTCCAATCCATAGAAAGTCCTCCAAGGGTAAAGAACCGGCAGGTTCTTCCAAATACACGGACAAACAACCTGAGTCTGATCGAAAAAAGGGTAAAGGTCCCTCTTTTCAGTCCACACCACACCCCTCTGATCATACTCGTTTTCACAATATTTTCCAGGCCCTTGACTATCAGTATCATACCTTCAAGCTGATCCCTTGCCGTACTATAGATCAGACGTTCATCTACGAACATTGCCCATCCATTCAGTCCATCGTAGAATTCTACGGTCTGCAATCAGTTCTATTCCTTGAGCGACCAGTCAATTTTGATTTGGTCTCTGAGTTTTATAATAACATGTCAAATGGGGAAGGCACGGGATGGATCACCCGTGTTGCCGGCATTGATCTTCATTTTGATCGATCAATCCTTACCACTTTTCTAAACTGTCGTCGGTCCGAGAATGACTTCCCACTGTATTCGGTCCTTCCTCATCCATTGCCGTTTCCATTTGATGATCTTACTTCTGACATCATTTATGAACATTTTCTTGGCCATCCACGACCAGGGGGTTCTGTCATGAAAGCTGGGGGTTTCCCAACTTTTCCTGCTCTTAGTCTCTCACCCACTGATTATGTCCTCTTCAAGATTATCACAAATTGTATCATACCGACCACCTCTAAACACTTGGATGCGATTCTTCCTTATCACTGCTTGATGCTGTACGGACTGCATCAGCAGTTGGATTTTGACCCAGTCACCACGATCTACTTCTCCATCATTGCTTACTGTCTGAGCGACAGCCAGACGATGTACTTACCATTTGGGCATATTATCATGGCCTGGCTCGAGTCGTGTGGCATTGACGTTACCCAGGGTAGCACTATTCCCATGCGTCGGAAGGCTTGTCGCCTTGATCAGCGTATGCTAGCCCAATCCGGGATTGTGGTCGGACCTCGAGGGCTTCAGTGGAAGGATGGGCGACGACATGGAGAGTTACCTCAGGCCCAGGACGTTCACGATGATACAGAGGCGTATTTTGAGTCAGAGCCTGACCTCCAGTGGCAGATTGCAGAGCTGGAGCAGATTATGCAGCAGGAGTTTCGTATCTCAGAACTTCAACGACAGGAGGTTCGGTCGGAGCTTCACTCTTTTGGGCGCC
The DNA here is from genome assembly GCA_024364735.1 of Boesenbergia rotunda. Lineage (NCBI taxonomy): Eukaryota > Viridiplantae > Streptophyta > Magnoliopsida > Zingiberales > Zingiberaceae > Boesenbergia > Boesenbergia rotunda. The sequence goes on along the minus strand of JAGFNQ010003181.1, from coordinate 510,184 downwards.
GGCTCACGGTAGTAGAGGTTGATGTCTCTCAGCTTCGATCTCAGCAGCAGAGCTGGTACGAGGAGTGGCGTCAGATTGCCTATCCAGGATCAGCTTCATTCGACGATACTGCCTCAGAGGAGATTATCTACATATCCGATGACCCCGCAGCTGATGATTGATATGTTTGATGATGCTTGTACTTTGACTTGATTCATAGGCTATATGCCTATCCTTGACTATCTGACCCATGTGGTCTTATTATCTGTGATGATGACTATTATATTTCATGCTTACGCTGATATGTTTTTCGTACTCATATGATATGATCATGCTTTCAGTTTTTCATATTGACTGGTTATCAGTTTCCGATATGTTGCATGTGACTGATATGATTGATATTACTCTTTTCACATGTCTACATATGAAATCCTCATTATTTTTGACTATATGGTTGTTTTGGGGACCCCTAGGATTGAGGGGGAGTTTATTCAGGCTTAATAGCTCATCTGGACCCTTTTTCATGTTTGACAAAGGGGGAGAGTGAGGTTGGTTAAGTTTGGGTTTAGTCATCATAGGAAAAGGATCCTGATTTTCCTATGAGTGTGCAATTTCAGGAATTGATATGCATCACTAAACTTAAAATCGGGGGTTGTCAAACAACAAAAAAGGGGAGATTGTTGATGCAGTCTGGCCCTGATTGTTGTTTTGGTGTTGACACCGATTTTAGTTTAGGCTGATGATTATGATTATGATGATGATAAAGTCCTAATCGGGGATTAGGCATGGGATGTTTGAAATCCTAACCTGGAGGGTTAGGTATGAGAAATCCTGGTGAGTGAAGCCAGGTGAGAAATCCTGGTGAGTGAAGCCAGGTGGTGATTGAAACCCTAGCTTGGAGGGCTAGGTATTGAAAAGTCCTAATTCGGTCAAGTTGGGTGAAAAGTCCTAGCTTGGAGGCTAGGTGAAAAGTCCTAACCTGGAAGGTTAGGTGCAAATTCCCAACTTGGAGGATTAGGTGAAAAAGTCCTGGCTTGGAGGGTCAGGTCCTAGCTTGGAGGGCTAGGTTGGATTTCTAACTCGGATGAGTTGGGTGAAAAGTCCTAGCTTGGAGGGCTAGGTGAAAAGTCCTAACTTGGGAGGTTAGGTGCAAATTCCCAACTTGGAGGGTTAGATGGAAAAATCCTAGCTTGGAAGCTAGGTGGAGCCTCCAAATCGGTCTGGAGGAGGGTTGGCATGCTGCTCATTAGTGGATCGGTCTGGTGACCGATCCAGCTACTCCTGATCGGTCTGGTGATCGATCAGGGAGCACACAGTGAGGTTGGGAACCTACTGTTTGGCTCCTGATCGGTCCGGTGACCGATCAGGGAGACTTCTGATCGATCTGGTGATCGGTCAGGTAGTCTCCTGATCGATCTGGAGACCGATCAGGGAGGAGAGCGTGGCCTCACTGTTTGGCTCCTGATCGGTCTGGTGATCGATCAGGGAGCGAACAGTGTCCTCACTGCTTTGCTCCTGATCGGTCTGTTGACCGATCAGGGAGCGAACAGTGAGTTGAGTTCTCCTGCTGATCAAGTCCTGATCGGTCTGGTGACCGATCAGCGACTTAGACTTTAATGTTTGCTCAAAGGACTGGATCGGTCAGGCTTGTGCCTGATCAATCAGGGATATACCCGATCGGTCTGGTGATCGATCAGGTTCCATCCTGATCGGTCCGGTGACCGATCAAAGACCTAGGGTCTAATTTTCCTGATTCAGAGGTGGACCGATCAGGCTTGGGCCTGATCGGTCAGGGGGATAGCTGATCAGTCCGGTGACCGATCAGGCTTCATCTGGATCGATCTGGTGATCGGTCCATATGCCCTGGATCGGTCTGGTGACCGATCACTTTAATTCAAACTGCATTGTCAGGTTCACTGATCGCGATTCTGTTGCTTACGTTTTACCTCTGAATTTTGATACACTGCTTGATTCACTGCTCTAATCTTCTGATTAAGACACAGGTGACAGGGGAGGATTCAAACACTCTGGGAGAGTCAAGGATTGCCTTTCCTTGGAGCAGGTTTGTCTTGTTTTCCATCTCAGGTTGCAACGGATGCTGGCACTGGCTGGAGCTGCTGTCTGGAACTGGTCTGAGGGGAACTCAGGGAGTTCAGAAGGGCTCAGGGGTGGCTAGTAGTTGCAGGAAGGCAGCTGGAGGCTGCTGTGAGATGGCAGGCAGAGACAGGGAGTTGAGGACTGAAGGGCTGGTGTGGCTAACGAGTCTTAAACAACATTACACTCATCTTCCCAAGCTTCCTGTGTTCTGTGGTGCTGTGCTTGTGCTAAGATTTCATCCTTGAGCAAGCTACTACAGAGGCAACCTTTCCTTGCTTGAGTACTTGGTGGAAAGAACAAGAGGCTTAGAGAGTCCATCAGCGAGAAGACACGAAGAAGGGTTCTTGCGTGAGATCGTCGCTGGTTGGAGCTGAGAAGCTTGCTGTGTTCTTGTCCTTGATAAGTACTGAGTAAGGTTTCCTGTGTTTCATTGTGCTTAAACTTCATACTTGTGATTGAAACGCTGTGGAGAGGTTTCTCCACCGAGAAGGAGGTTGCTTTCTATCCGGTGATAACCGGGGCTTGATCTGCCGACGATCAAGGGATCGCCCACCTTAAGGGCACGCCAAGGAGTAGGGGCAAGTTATCCCCGAACCTTATAAATCCTCCCTGTTAGCATTTTTGTTCTTGCATTAGCTTAGCTTTTCATTTCCTGCATTCTCTGTTCAAGTTGCTTCCGCTGTGCTACTAACATTTGAGGTGCAGAAATTTGATAAGCCAAAAGCAATTTGTGTGTCTGGCTATATTCACCCCCCCTCTCTAGCCATCCAAGTTCCAACAGGCTCATCATCCCTGCTATCCAATGGTCCCTCAGATGCGCACACCAGCCTCCAGCTGGCCTCCATGCCATCCTTCACCTGAAGACATCAACCGAGTCCCTGTGTACCTGTACACCTGCACACTCATGTACACATGTGAGAACAACACAAATCCTAACTTAACCATATTGGCCAACACACATCAAAACCCATGATCCTCCAGATCATATCAGGCCGATTGCCCCAACAAAACACTTAACTTTGACCTTTCCTCCCCCTTTGACATATATCAAAAAAGATATTCATGGTTGAACAAAATATCTAAGAGAGATTTTTGAGTTTTTCCAAAATAGCTTTAAGTAATGGATTTCATAATTTTTCAAAAAAATGATGTTGAAAGTAATGGATGTTTTGAAAATGCATGAAGCTCCCCCTTAATGTGACAACTCTTCTCCTTATATTTTAGGATATTTAAAAAAACTTGCAACATAATTTTCAAGAAAAACATAACAATAGCTTACTTAGCCAACATTTTGAAAATAAATTTCCTCTAACAAATTTCAACTTTTGCACACGTAGAAAAATTTCCTTGGAACATATTTTATGCATTTAAAATAAAAAAAATCTTTAAATGGACAGGTTTTTGCCAAAACAAAGATTTGTTTACTAAGAAAACTTTACTTAGAAACATTTGCCCAAAAATTTCCAAAGGTTTTGACTAGACAAATTTTGTTTACTAAGGAAAATTTTACTTAAAAAAAAACATAAAAAATTTTGAAACACTTAGACATACTTAGAAAATTTTGAAGCACGAGAAATACTTGAAGTACTTAGAAACATTTGAAGTATTTTTTTTTCATGTACTTTGAAGTACTTAACCCTTAACAACCATTTGAAGTACTTACAAAGTTTACGCAAATTAACCATTTAAAATACTCATAAGTTCAGCAAAATTTTCTGAGTATCACAAAGGACATTCTAAGTAAAAAAAAAACCTTCAGTTCAAGTGAAAATATTTTTCAGAGCTTCTAAGATAAACTTTCTTTGAAGAAGGGGAAAAATTTAAAGAAGAATTTAAATTTTCAGAGCTTCTAAGGTTTCTAAGATAAACCTTCGGTTCAAGTGAAAATACTCTCCCCCTTGGCTATATATCAATAAAGAACTTTTGAAAAATATATTTTGAAAGAATTTTAAAATTTGTGTATCAGAGCTTATAAGTCTTTAAAAAAATAATCCTAAGTAAAATGATGTCAAGAATTATGATGATTTCTAAGTAACAAAATTTTGAAAAAATGAGGAGTTGATGTTCAAAAACAGAATTAGAGTCAAGTCTATATTTTTATAAGCAACAAAAATATTCAATCAATAAGTTTACTTATTTTGAATATTTTGAAAAATATTATATAATTTTTTAAAACATTAGTATTATTGAGAAATATTATACATTTAAAAAAAAATACCAGTACTTTTGAAATATTGTCTTTAGAACTTAATATTTTTCTTGACTTGGTTTCTTTTCCAGTCTGACACAATCTTAGGAAACCTTGTTAACTATAAAGACATTTCCCTAAGTGTCCTAGAAATTTTCCAAAGTCAAGTAGGTATTCTTTTCAAAAGTATTCTTAAAAAATAGTATACCAAAGTAAAGTAAAATTTTGAAAGTGATGCTATATATAAGTAAAATGATTTAAAAGGATATTATTTTGAAAGAAAAATTATTTATGTTTTCAAAAGGATTTTAAAAGTGCAGTGCATGAAAACATATAATTTTGAAACTACTCAATAATTCTTTTAATTTGATCTCCCCCTAAACTTGACCCAGTCCTAGGAAGCTTGTTGACTACAAGCTAATCCTTTGAGTTTTAAGGTTTGATTCAAATTATGAGAATTATCTAATAATAATTTTTTTATTAAATAATTGTCAAAAATAAATTCTTTCGATTTAGACTCCCCCTAAATTTGACACTTCCTAGGAGTCCTTGTAGATCATGAAGTAGACTTCCTTTGTGTCCTTAGGGTTTTGTCAAAATTGAAAGAGAATCAAGCACAATTCTTAAAGTGAATTTTGAAATATTAATATTTGAAAAAAGATGAGTATTTAAAAGACATATTTTGAAAAGATAGCATAGTTTTAAAAAAACATGAGTGATAGTTTGAAACCATAGTATTTTTTAACATCTTCTTTTAATTTGAACTCCCCCTAAACCTGACACAGTCCTAGGAGGCTTGTTGACCACAAGTTAATCCTTCTCTGAGTCTTAGGGTTTGATTCAAACAAAAGGAAAAAACTAAGTTTAAAATAACTTTTGAAAATTATTTTGTTTTATCGGTTTGAAAAATAAATTCTTCTTTTTTTTCCTTTGAAAAAGTTAAAGAACTAGGAAGAAGAAATTCTATTTTAAGATGGTTTCCAGAGAAACAGAATACTCTTAAGTCCGAAAAATATATAAATATCAAAATCCGGGCTGCAGACATTTTTCGAAAAAAAAGATATCCTAGGTAATACCCAAGGTGACTTTTGCAATACTTATTTTTCAAGAATAAATTGATTGTCTAAAATAAGTTCTTTATATAGAAATGTTTACAAACATTAGGTAATTCTTAGGTAAATGAGCAAAAGAAACCTAAGGTGAGCAATTTTGAAACATTAAGCCTTAGTTTAAAAGTTAAAATGATTTTTGAGGATTTTGAAATTAATTAGAATTTTAACTTTGAATTTTAAAAATTGTTAAGTTGAATTTTAAAAATAATTGATTGAGAATAATTAAGTTGAATTTTGAGGATAATTGATTGAGAATAATTAAGTTGAATTTTGAGGATAATTAAGTTGAGAATAATTAAGTTGAATTTTGAGAGTAATTAATTGAGAATAATTAAGTTGGATTTTGAGAGTAATTAATTGAGAATAATTAAGTTGGATTTTGAGAGTAATTAATTGAGAATAATTAAGTTGTGAATAATTAAGTTGAATTTTGAGGATAATTAATTGAGAATAATTAAGTTGAATTTGTTTTGTAAGGTTGATTAGGTTGGACTAAACTTTTAGGTCCTGAGCATCTCACCCATTTCTAAGTGACAAAATAAGGTATCCTTATCTATTTTGTGAGATGCGTTAAATGTTATCTTTGAATTTAAAATAAAAGCTATGATTTGATTGAAGCTTGTGTTAGATTCAAGTTTAACAAACGACAATTTGAAAGTATGTTTCGATAATTGGCTTCTAGGTCTTGGCGAGGCACAGAGGCCTTCTTTGACCGTAGCCTTATTGGATCAACAACCCTTTCCTAGACAAAGCCTTTTAAAGAAATTTTATTTTCAAATTGCTTTCTGAGAAACTTTGGTCTAACTAGCTTAGGATTTGGAGAGGTAGCTTTGGCTAGCTCCACCAGACTAAGAATACCAAATAGGGTACTCCTTACCCTACCTGACTCCTTAGACAAGCTTCCCTAACGTACTATCATCAAACCTTGTCCTAATACTAGGTTGTTCAAGTTTCAATTAATCAGGTCCTTAATCTAATCAATCCTACATCTAAGCATAATAAAATAAACAAGCAAGAAAAGTAATTATCTAAGTCACGTCATAACTGTAATGATATTCTGGGTTTTTAGAATTAGCAAGATTGTGAATTAGGCTTTCTAGCATTTTGACCTTATGTTTCAATATTTCATCTTCTTGTTCCAATTTACTAATGTTTGCTTTAACTAATTTATAAGGTTCAATCATATTATTCAAGGTAAATAATGGATTTTCAAATACTGTAAATTTACCTTTAGGTTTGTTCCTGGAGGTCTCCCCCTTGATTTTAGCCATCTTTCTTTTACTTGATTGTTTCCTCAGTATTTATAGTGGTTGCGAGCCAAACAGACCAGTTTTCGAGGATCTCCTTCTTCGTCGTTAAGTTCTGAGTCTGAGTTGGACTTAGGTACTGGTTGATGCCACTTTTGCAGTTCTCCTCGAGTTTTCCCTGCAATGAAAACTATACCTTCCTCGACCATTGCAGTATCAGCTTGATTATTTAATTCTAATTCAGAAAATGATTCAAAATTAGTTACCGATTTTGTCTCAGAAAACTCGTTGTCTGACTCTGGTTCAATTTCAACGTCGGGTGTCGATTCTGTCGCAGCTACTTGTGCTTGAGCCGAGAATGCAAAAAGACTTGCCTGATCTTCCTTATCGTCTGATTCATCCGATGATTCGAGCATCACACCTTCAAAGATCTCAATACCGGAGCTTTCTTCGTGTAGGTTGATTAGCTTCTCCCACATCTCTTTAGCACAGTTGAAGGGTCCGATCTGCTTCAATTTTTTATTAGTTAGGCCACATTGTAAGATTGCAGTCGCCTTTGCATCTGCCTCAATCTTCCTCAGAGTTAGTTCGTCCAGTTTATCCCAGGCGATCGACTTTCCATCTTCTGTAGGTACTGAAAATCCTGTTTGGATCATCATCCATAAATCCAGATGGGTCTTTAGGTGGGATTCCATTAGACCCTTCCAGGTTATGAAGTTCTCGCCACAGAATAGGGGTGGACGGACACTATTCCATTCTTGATTGGCCATTTAAAATCCTTGCAAACAACAGAAATAATCGAAATGTACCAAGACTTAGTCTTGGATTAGTAGTGCTGGAGAAAAAAAATATAGCCCAACAAAAAATATTGCACGAATTTCGAGGTAAAATAATAATAATAAAATTATGATAAATTTTTGAAAATGTTGATTTTATCAATTCTGATTAATGATGAAAAAAGTAAGAATTCAATGTTAAAAAAATTTCCTCGAATTAGGGTAGCACGAATTTTGAGAAAAAAATATTAAAATAATAATAATAAAAGAATATTTTAAACCCACCCGCAGATATTATTATTTGAAATAAAAAGCGAAAAAGATCGAGTGGTGTTGCACCAACCTCGATTAACGAGAAAGAAATAAAATTAAAAAAAGAATTTATAAATTCAAAAAACTCCCAAATTGGTGGTTGCACCAAATTTGAGCTTCCCCGCTCTGATATCACTTGTTGGATCGAGAGAATACGATAGAGGGGGGGTGAATATCGTAAGTCATTTTCGGATTGAAAAAGAGCGAATACGCAGCGAAAATTTAAAATACAACACAAAAACGCAAGCGGTTTTACTTGATTCGGAGTCGCAGTTGGCTCCTACTCCAAGGCCCACGGTCGTTGACCGTTTACTGCGGGCAATTCTATATGAACGCAATTGTTACAAAAGATATTACAGTTGTAGTGCAGTAACAGAAATGTAGTGCAGTAAATGAAATTGAACTCTTCGTTACCGACGCCCGGTGTGGATTGTATTTTTGAGCGGAGGGTCGTCGTCGGCGCTAGAATCATGAGATGGAAGGTTTCCGGAGCAGCGCGCTTGAGTCGAAGAGCGTAGAAGCGTTTGAAAGTTGTTGTCTGAAGCCTTGGGGGTCGAGGGCTATTTATAGCCTTCCTGGGGGCGCCCTGGATGTTGGGGACGCCCTCCACGTGCCCTTGGATCCGCAACACTCTCGGTCAACTCTTATCCCCCTTGAATAGGGATGAGGGTTGACTGTGGGGGCGCCTGGGATGCTGGGGGGGCCCCGGTTGACTTGGTCCGCTGGCTTCTCGGCTGGAGTGCTTCGTTGGCTTGAACCCAGGGCGCCTTGGACGTTGGGGGCGCCCGAGACGCTGGGGGGGCCCGGGACACAGGGGGTGCCCGGCCCAGTAAGCATTTTGAAGCGCTTTTTTGTTTACTGCTTTGCCTTGACCTTGGGGGCGCCCAGGACCTCCGGGGCGCCCTACTTAGCTGTTGTCTCTCTCCTTTGAGGCGCTCTGAGCTGCAGAGACTCGTTCCTTTGGTCCTGCATCTAGGGTTAGTTGCAAATACAATAAAACAATAATATGTTAGATTACACAGCCTTAGCTATCTTGGTTCTGACTTTGGGTCTCCTAAATTGAACCCTAGGTCAAACCGACGCCTACTGTTCCCTCAACGGGGAACGCGTCCTCACCTACTCCTCTCAGGAGAGTTACCTTTTGCCAACCGGCTCCTCCGGTTGGACTTTTGCCTAGCAGTCCTTCGCCAGGGCTTCGGTACCAAGCTGTCCTTTGCCCGGTGCCTATTAGTCTTTCGCTAGGTCTTCGTATCCTGGCAGTCTTTCGCCAGGTGCCTAGTAGTCCTTCGCTAGGTTTTCGTATCCTGGCAGTCCTTCGCTAGGTGCCTAGCAGTCCTTCACTAGGGCTTTGTATCCTGGCAGTCCTTCACCAGGTGCCTAGCAGTCCATCGCTAGGGCTTTGTATCCTGGCAGCCTTTCGCCAAGTGCCTAGCAGCCCTTCGCTAGGACTTTGATCTGCACACTTAGTGAATGCATTAGACCAAAAATAATACTTAACTTTGAATCCTTTGCCAATATCAAAATAAGGTTCGATATGGTGCTTCCTACACCAACAGTATACTTGTTGTGTATACTGTATCTTATATACATTCAAGAGAATATCTAAAATATTAATTTGATCAAATGAAGAATAACTACCCATAGGAATTGAAAAAAAAGAGAAATATAGAAATTCATTAGGCGTCAGTTACAAATTTATTCTGGAATCTTCACCTTTGTTTTTTAAGAGAAAAATGAATATTTAAAATTCATAATCCTGAAAAGCATAACATGTTCTGCTTGGGTAATAACGCAATTGGCGGATAGTTTGTATTCGTGTTAAATTTGTGGGCTCCATAATCTAATCTTTATCTTGTATATCATGTGCTCGTTTGTTAATTAAAATGCCCTCAAACAGTATCCAATTGGCCACTGAACATTTGTTTCCTTGATATGGTTTGTGTTAATTTGAAGAAATCTGTGCCTTACTGTGAATGCTATTCTAGAATTATCTGTTGGTAATGATTCCTAGAAAGATAGGAGTGTTTTCTTTACGTCCTCATTGCCTTTAACTTGCTGCTATAACGAAAAAAATAATCTGCACAGATATGCTAATTAGCCTGTGAGCTATTTCTCTCACAATTTGCATCAAATTGATTACTCATGATTCTTTCTTCACATCTTCTGTCACATAGGAAGCACATGCAACCTGTTTGCATTCCCTTCATAGTGTAATTTCTCAGGTCAGAAATTTTCTCTAGACTTGGTTGACTATGTGAAGGAACGTGCTGGAGAACCTTTCAAAAGTTCGTCAGATCCATGGTAAAATTTGATTTGATTTGATTTGCTTTTTGAAAATCAAGGTGATAAGATCAACTATTTCACTCCCAGTAAATCCATGCTAATTGTCTTGGTCCTAAACAATAAAAAAAATACTAACACTTATCGATGTAACGTGGTTCGGAGATTGCTTGCTCCTACTCCACGACATATAGTTGAGGTGGACGAATCCTTAATCCTTCGGTAGATTAGTCTCCGACAATCTCATGCTAAACTTTCTCCTTCTTGGTGGAGAACAACCTCTTACAATGTTTCTTCCCCTTTACAAGATGAGAATTAGGATTTTGACGAAGAGCTTAGATGTGGAAGCTTTGGGCACTGATCAAGAAGTTATTCAACAAGCATAAGTAACCTTCTTTATGCCCCAAAGCTCCCCTTTTATAAGAGGAGAGAGCTGTTAACAAAACAGCTCAATCTCGACACCAGTCGATTGGTCTCGACACCAATCGATTGGTCTCAACCCCAGTCGACTGTGCGCGGCCAACGGCTAATTCTTTCAAAGCATCAGTCGACTGATTCTAACACCAATCGACTGATCTTTCAGTGAGTTTCACCCAACGCTGGTAGTTGACTGATTCCTTCGCCAGTCGACTAATTCCTTCGCCAGTCGATTGTCCAACTTACAAACTCACTCTCAACCTCTCTAAATTTCATCCTTCGCGTATGTATTGAAGTCCACTTCCCCCAGCTTGCCCTTTGTAGTTCTCTTCCTTTGACTTTCATCCCTCGGATGCATACAAGCTCGCAGCTTGTCTCCATGTCATCCTTCGGGTATGCCTTTGAAGTCTACATCCTCAGTTTGCCCTTTGAAGTTCTTTTCCTTTGACTCTCGTCCATCGGATGGCTTCACTCTGTTGTTTTTCATGTGTGGTCCAACAAGTCCTACACGACTTAACCACACACATCAAACCAATATGAAAACCTAACTTAATCATATTGACATACACATCAAAATCCTGATCTACCCGATCCAACTTAATAAATCATTTTTTACCTGACTGTATGGACTGATACAACTAGGTGCCCAACATGAGATACTCTGTACGCGTAGAGCTTTTTTGTCGTGTCGTTGTCTAGTAAAACTTCGACATACACTTTCCCTAAGCCAACTTGCAGCAAAGCCAGTTCGATTGAAGCACTTGTTCTCTGTAATAAACTTCACGTAGCCTAACGTCATTTGATGAGGAAGAGGTTAACCGGGTCATTGGAGTAGCTATATTTTGTACCCAAGCATCACCAACGCATCCACCATTGATGTCTAGGGTCGTGGCTATGCTTGTAGGGGATCTAGAAATATAATCAATTAATCATGGACATGATCGATTCGATCGTGAGGCATTCTTATTAGCTCCTGTGGCAATGTAGTGATGGGAGCAACAACTCTATAACTGTGGAGAATTCTGATGTTTCGTACCGAAGACATGTAAAAGAGCGACCTAGCTTTCCAGTTTAGAGCACTGATAGTGTGGATACCAAAATTTTGTCTGTTGAATCAACTGGAAATAGTAGCATCGATGAGGGAAGGCGAACATGATAGTTATAGCTCAAACTTCTGTTATTGCAAGGTTCGACTCTGTATATGGAATTCATGATCGTGTCAATTGAATTTCTAATTTGTATGATTCAGTCGCGTTTGTAGAGTGAATTACATGTTTGAGATGATAGATATTTACCAATTCCAACATACATGTTGAGATGAAGTTTGTTAGAAAAACTAATTGAGTTTTTTAAAAAGAAAATCTAAATATTTTTTAAAATCTAAGATCATAGTTAGTTTTAAACGATTTCGACTAAAATTGATTAATGAACCTAGAGAGTCTAGAATAATATGAAATTAGGTTCTATGTATTCATCTAGTTCTCCTGATTATATATATCTATGCTCTCAAACATCAATTTGACCCAAAAAATATTGAGAGCAATGATTTTTTCACACGAATGTGTTCAAAAAATCTATTTCGTATTAAAAAATCACTGCTCTCAATATATTGTGTCAAATTAATATTTGAGAACATAAATCTACACTACAAAAAAACTAGTATTTTGCAACAAATTTTTGCGACAAAAAATTTTCGTCGCCAATTAGCGACAAATTTTGCGACAAAATGTATTTTTGTTGCTAATATGCGACAACTTTTGCGACGAAAAATTTTTTGTCGCTATTTAGCGACAAAATATTTTTGTCGCAAAATATGTTGCATTTTTGTGATGAAAATAAATATTCATATTTAGCAAAATTTATTTTTGAGATCATTTATATCATGAGAAAATCCATACTAGCACGTAGAAATTCGTTTCATCAAATTCTGGCATTCGTACGTTTATTTATGATTTTCTAAAGGTATTTAGGGTTTTTTTAAAAAAAATTATTTTGCGACAAATTTCAAAATTCGTCCCTAATCTGCGACGAATTTTGGAATTCGTCGTAGAATTTGGGATGAATTTGAAAATTCGTCGCAATTTTTTTTAAAAAAACCCTACATACCTTCAAAAAATCATAAATAAACATACGAAGCTCGGAATTTGATGAAACATGTTTCTACGTGCTCGTATCAATTTTCTCATGATATAAATAATGTTAAACTTAAATTTTACCCGATAAATTAATATAAAAAAATTTTATAGCAACAAATTATATTTTCCAAGTAAATAATATTTAGAAAATAACAAATAAAAATATATTATTCAGAATTTATGTTTGAGGTCATTTATATCGTGAGGATATCGATACGAACACGTAGAAATGTGTTTCGTCAAATTCTGACTTCTGTAAGTCCATATATGAATTTTTTTAATGGTCTTTAGGTTTATTTTAAAAAATATTATTTGCGACGAATTTTAAAATTCGTCTCAAAATTTGTGACAAATTTGGGAATTCGTCGCAAATCTGGGATGATTTTTAAAATTCGTCACAAAATATAATTTTTTTTTAAAATCGAAATACATTCGAAATGTCCTAGATGGAGTTACATAACTCGGAATGACATGAAACAAGTTTCTACGAGTTCGTATCTACGTCCTCATGAAATAAATGACCTTAAACATGAATTTTAATAAAAATTCTGGAGATCAATGAAGGATTAACATCAAATTCTTATAACAGTTTCAGACTCAGAAAATTTTAACTAAGTCATTCGTTGATCTAAATAATTAACTATGAAGAAAAAATATATCAGAAGAAATTCATATTTGAGATCGTTTACCTCATCACGAGTTCAATACGAACACATAGAAACATCTATCACTAAATTCCGAGTTCTCTAGGTCCATCTACGACAATTAACAGTATTTATTTTGATTTTTTAAAAATTTAATTTTGCGACGAATTTCAAAATTCGTCCCTAATCTGCGATGAATTTGGAAATTCGTCGCAGAATTCGGGACGAATTTCGAAATTCGGGACGAATTCTGAAATTCGTCGTAAACTTTTATTTTTAAAAAAACCCTAATACCTTCAAAAAATCGTAAATAAATGCACGAAGCTTCGAATTTGATTAAATGAATTTCTACGTGCACATAGTGATTTTCTCATTAAATAAATAACGTCAAGCTTAAATTTCACCCGATATATTTATATTAGAGAATTTTAAAACAACCCAATTATATTTTCCAAGTAAATAATAATTAAAAAATTACAAATAAAAATATATTATGCAAAATTTATCTTTGAGATAATTTATAGCATTAGAAAATCTTGACGAGCACGTAGAAACTCGTTTCATCAAATTTCGAACATCGTACGCTTATTTATGATTTTTCTAATGTATTTCGGGTTTTTTTAAAAATATTATTTTGCGACGAATTTCAAAATTCGTCCCTAATCTGCAACGAATTTTGAAAATCATCGCAGAATTTGGGACTAATTCTAAACTTCGTCACAAAGTTTTTTCAAAAAAAACCCTACATACCTTCAAAAAATCATAAATAAACATACGAAGCTCGGAATTTGATGAAACGAGTTTCTACGTGCTCGTATCGATTTTCTCACGATATAAATGATGTGAAACTTAAATTTTACTCAATAAATTTATATAAAAAAATTTTATAGCAACAAATTATATTTTCCAAGTAAATAATATTTAAAAAAATACTAAAATAAAAATATATTATGCAAAATTTATGTTTGAGGTTATTTATATCATGAGGATATCGATACGAACACATAGAAATTTATTTCATCAAATTCCGAGTTCTGGAAGTCTATTTATGAATTTTTTAATGGTCTTTAGGTTTATTTTTAAAAAAATTATTTGTGACGGATTTTAAAATTTGTTCCAAAATTTGTGTCGAATTTGGGAATTCGTCGCAATTCTGAGACGATTTTTAAAATTCATCGCAAAATTTAATATTTTTTTAAAAAATCGAACTACATTCAGAATGTCCCAGATGGAGCTACAGAACTCGGAATGACATGACACAAGTTTCTACGAGTTTGTATCGGTGTGCTCATGACATAAATGACCTTAAACATGAATTTTAACAAAAATTCTGGAGATCAATGAAGGATTAATATACATTCTTATAATAGTTTCAAATTTAGAAAATTTTAACTAAGTCTTTCGTTAATCTAAATAATTAACTATCAAAAAATATGTATTAAGGTGAAATTCATATTTGAGGTCGATTACCTCATCACGAGTTCAATACGAACACATAAAAACTTGTATCACTAAATTCTGAGTTCTCTAGGTCTATCTACGACAATTAACGATCTTTATTTTGATTTTTTTTAAATTTAATTTTGCGACGAATTTCAAAATTCGTCCCTAATCTCCGATGAATTTTGAAATTCGTTACAAAATTTTATTTTTAAAAAAAACCCTAAATACCTTCAAAAAATCGTAAATAAATCTACAAAACTCCGAATGTGATGAAACGAGTTTCTACGTGCTCGTAGCGATTTTCTCATTAAATAAATAATGTCAAGCTTAAATTTCACCTGATATATTTATAGTAGAGAATTTTAAAACCACCGAATTATATTTTCCAAGTAAATAATATTTAAAAAAAATTACAAATAAAAATATATTATGTAAAATTTATCTTTGAAATCATTTATATCATTAGAAAATCTAGACGAGCACGTAGAAACTTATTTCATCAAATTCCGAACTTTGTACGTTTATTTATGATGCATTAGCCTTATCTTTATCTGACAAGTGTCATGGCACACCTGTCTCTTTTTTATTCTGTTGTGCCTTTTAGCCCGGCACTGAAGTACAGGAGTTGACCAGGGCACTCGTCTCTCTTGTCGCTCAATAAAATATTGAGTGTGTTTTAAAAAAGAAAAACAGACCTTATCATTCTTATAAAATAGCATAACTATTCTCTCTAAATATATATTATCAAATTTTTAATCGAACCTATATTATAATAATTATGATTTTATAATAATTAAAATTTATAATAACTATGACATAATTTTTATAATACATATTTAATATGTTTAAAAATATTTACATTATAATATATATAATTTTGTAATTATAATCATGTGAATTCGACGGATTTGACTTATTAATCTAATATTTACATTAAAAATGTAGCTATTATAACTTATTCTCTTCAACATTCACATTAAAGTCATTATAACATTTATAGCCATTACAATTTAATAATTACAATAACATGTCAATTCAAAATTTAATATGTATTTTAAAAAATAATAATAACCAATACTAGAGTTTAACCGTCTCATTTCACAAAGGAGATGATGGGTGGGCGCATATTTTTGATAAAGAAATAAATTAGAAAATAAAAAATAAAAAAATAAAGACACTCTTTTGAGTTTTGTAAATTTTAAATTAAAAAATTATATTTTGCTATTGAATTTTTTATATAATTAAAATAACAGAAACACTTCAATGTGCTTAATTTAGGAAAATAAAAATAAAATTCTTTCAACTAACCTTTAATGGCCCAAATCGTTAAATGGGTTGAGTCACTGTGACCCGTGTGTTAGGGGTCAAATATGATAACTACTAAAATATCTTTTAAGTTTAAAAAAAATTAACATCCAGAAACAAGATTTCAGAAAAAAAAAATTCACATTCCAGAAACAAGAATTAAGCAAAAAAAACATCCATACATTTCAGAAAATTCTCAGAGGAATACTCATTCCAGAAACAAGAATTAAGCAAAAAAAAAACATCCATACGTTTCAAAAAATTCTCAGAGGAATGTTCATTCCAGAAACAAGAATTAAGCAAAAAAAACATCCATACATTTCAGAAAATTCTCAGAGGAATACTCGTTAACGTCCCTGCGCTGAGTCGACGTTTGAGTAGTGGTTCTTCTCTACTTGCGTGTACTCGTTAACGTCCCTGCGCTGAGTCGACGTTTGAGTAGTGGTTGGAGGCGGTCGTGATCGTAGTGGTAATGGATTGAGTTGTAGTTGTTTGGTGTGTGGTTAGGGTCGTCGTCGTCGTGGTGGTGGTAGTCTGCATCGGCGAGAACGACGGCATCTGCGATGAAGGGTTTTGCGAGGAAGGAGCGATCTGCGATGAAGGCGGAAGGCCGGGCCTATGGGTCTGCTCCGGTGCAGAGTTCCTCTGCGTGAATTGCTCCGCCAGTGCATAGTTCCTCTGCGTGGATGGCTCCGCCGGTGCAGATTGCGGTGCAGATTGCGGTGCAGAGTTCCTCTGCGTGGATTTCTCCGCCGGTGCAGATTGCGGTGCAGATTGCGGTGCAGAGTTCCTCTGCGTGGATTTCTCCGCCGGTGCAGATTGCGGTGCAGAGTTCCTCTGCGGGGATTGGGACGTCGGAAGCCCAGATTGCCGGGTCTGCACCGCAGGTGCAGAGGTAGCTCTCTTCCTCTCTGCGCCAAGCCTCCTCTGCCTTGACGGGGAAGGCGAAAGCCTGAGCCTGTGGCCCCGGGGTGAACGCGCCATGAGGAGGAGAGGGAGGATCGAGGGTGGGGGTGAGGTGGGCTGGGGGTGAAGATTTATATCAACCCAGCCTTCGTTGGACCAAGATCCTGGAATCTTGAGTCAAGATACATTTCTTAATTACAACGAATTAGGGTGGGTATCAAGTATGTTTCTTGCAACTCTATAATTAATTAACATATCAAGAGGTGACACGTAAGTATATGAGTGGCAAATTCTTTTCATTGCGGATTTAATATTATTTTTATTATCTATAACTTTTCAGCAATCCTCCATAGTACATCAGGTAGAGCGCGTCGCTTTTGAGACGTGTTCGTGGGTTCGATTCCCTCAGACGTCGTCGATAACAATTTTTTTTTTTATATTTGTTTAAACTCAGTGTCTCTTTAAAACCCACAGACGGCATTTATAACAATTTTTTTTTTAATATTTCCAATGATACTTTTAAAGAGATATTGAGTTTAAACAAATGTAACAAAAAGTTTTTTTGATATTATATATTTAGTAATTTATATTAAGTTGGATTGATTTATTTTGTCGTTATAATAATAAATTGTACTGTTACAACATGTAATAATTATGGCTTAATTACTATAATAAAATTAAAATAAAAATATCGAAAATAAGAATAAAGGAGGTTTTTTCCATTATTTGTTTTGGAAGTTTTGTAAAATCATAACGGGAGAGAGATAGTATGATAATAATTTGAAACTATAGGAAGTAAACTAATAATTCGAAATTTTAGGGGCATTTATGAAAGAGAGCAACGCAAACTAAGAAGTAAAACAGATTTTTTTCTTCACATATTGTTTTTATTTATTTTGAGATTGGCGGTGGAGACTTCCTCCGTCTATGCAACGAACGGCGGGGTGGGTCGCGCTAAGTGTAAACGAGGCGGCCACACACTGCCACCGTTATTTCAAAAACCCCATCCGCCGACGCCCGCGATCGACGGCGACGCTTTCCTATCCTCCACCGCGGACGCTAAGTTTCCTCGATTAGGTGACTTTGCTTTTCTTTTCCTCCCTTCTTCATTTTGATTGTGGTCGCTCGATCTTCTTCTTCAGTTTGCTTTGTGTAATTTCTACTTTTTCTTTTAATTTCTGTTCTTCACGCTTGTTTTCATCTCCATGATCTTCCCGTTTTGGATAGATCGTCTTTCAGTTAGGCAATGGTCGAGTGATTTTGCAATTAATCGCCGTAGATAAATCGATCGCGCTAACCTAATCAGTTCGATAAGGTTCGTGCTATTTAGGAAGATCCGAGATGCGGACGACTACTGTGTAAGTGTCTTTGGCTGATTGCAAGGTAGATTCTCCGGATCTATTAATTGCTTATTTGTCTATTCATTTCGCTTTAGCCCCGACAAGTAAAGAAGTAGTGAAAGAGTTTATTAAATAGATATGTATATTATTCTCTCTCTCTCTCTCTCTCTCTCTCTCTCTCTCTCTTTTGAATTTGTTTGTTAGATCAACAAATTCACCAGTGGAGGTTCATGATTTTAACAAGTTCCCTGAACTTCGATTTTGATTATATTAGTCGATGTTTCCTTCAACAATCTTATATATATATATATATATATTCTTTCAACAGTTAAGTCTCAGTTCGAAGACTGAAAGTTTCTCAGTTCGAGGAATTTGTGGAAATTGCAACTAGCAACAAATGTGCTTTTCCTAAGAAAACATGTCTGGACAACCTGACTACCTTCGGGAGAGCTCCAGTTCAAGCAGAAGCAGCTACATTCAAGAGAGTGAGGATGATATGACAATAGGTAGCATTCTAGCTGAAGCAAATCATAATAGCGCTAAGAATCTAGGGAAACGCTTGTCTCATTTGGACTCTATTCCGGTATGTCATTTTTCTTTATCCATGCACAAATTCAACAATGCTGAAACATTTTCTTTTTACAGTTGTGTATGTTACAAAATCTGTTATGATTTTGTTTTCCTTAATAACTGCAAATAGTCGAAAATGATAAAGAAGAGTATTGATTTCTGGTGGTAATGATTTCATGGACAGCATACTCCTCGAGTTAATGGACGAATTCCTGATGTCAATAATGCAACTTTAGATCATGAAAGGCTATCATAAAGGTATGTGCTAAATACTTACTTTGTGTATGTTGTGAACTTTGTCAAATTCCTGTCATCATTTGTGACTTTGAGTAGGCCAATATGATCCTGGATGCAGTTCTTTCTCTTGCTATTTAGGATATTTTATCATATAATCAAGTCAGTTCAATTGTTCAACCAGTCAAGCAAAAGCTGTAATATAATAGGTTACAAGGCAGTTGCTTAACTTGAGCTCTAAATTTATTTTTACTAATAAGTAGTCTTCATCTCAAACTTATTCCTATATTGTGATACTTCACTACCCATGTTTCAAAGAACAAAACCAACTTTTTTTTTGCTTCTATGCATAGAAGTTTATATATTTCAGCATGCTGAATAAAGTAGAACGTTTAGGTGATTAGTTCACCACTCGAACTTAAGATATCTACCTATTCTAATGTTTGATTCCATTTTTGCAGAGTAAAATCAACCTGTGTACAAAGAAGAATTTGCAATTTTCTTTTACTCCATATGTTTACCATACCTACCTGTACATCTTTAGCAGGAAGTTTTGTTGGTTTATGCATCATACGATTTTTAACCAAGCCTCTTGTCTGCAGACTGTCCATGTATGGCTTGGCTGAATTCCATGTTGAAGGAGAATAGGAGATGGAAATTGTCAGGTGAGTAATAATTATCCATGTACTTGGTATCCTGTAATGATGTATTTTGTTGAACTCTTTATTCATGGAGCAAAATTTCTTCATTAAGCAGTTTCAAGCATTAGCGGACCAGCTTTTTCACAATCCAGAGTATCACAAGCATGTGAGGAAGGCTGTTGTAAAGCAGGTATTTTTTTTTTCTTTCTTGTTTGTCTTTTTTTTCTCATTTCTTTTCAATAATTGTGCTTCTAGAAGAGTATAAACTGTTAAGTATAATGCTCCTTGATTAGGTTATTTCTAGATGAGAAATTTACCAAAATTATTTGGATTAGATTATCTATCTTATGTCTGTTTATAATGATGGGTGTTTGGAATATAATTTTTTTTTTAACTTCCACTGAAATGCTATTTGTGTACCTAAGTCAATTTTTCATGCACAAGAGCTGATATTTCTTTCCCACTGAAACACAATAAGGACATGAATAAGTTAAGACATCAGTTTAAAATAGAAGGAATTCAAACCGATGTTGCTTCACTCTGTAAATGAGGTTCAACTTTTTGAGTCCATGTGACACCATTGTGGTATTCATTTTCGGGAAAACAAGGTGTTTGTGTATGTGATGTTATATCAAATAAAGTATAGCTAATTGAAACAATAAATTTCACTTTTGGGGACTGTCGATAATTTTTTTTTCCTGCTACTGCTGGTGTTGGCGGTAGGTGAGACTTCCTCCTCCGCATGGACATTTACCTAAGTCAATGCTTCATGCACAAAACCTGATATTTCTTTCCCATTGAAAAAAAACAATAAAGAATCAATTAGATAACACAGCACTTAAAATCGAAGGAATTCAAACCAATGTGAGGACTGTCCATAAACTTTTTTTTTGTGCTACTAATTCTGATGGTGGTAGTAGGTGAGACTTCCTCCTCCCCATAGACATTATGTAAGTCAATGCTTCATCCACAAAACCTGATATTTTTTCATGCTGAAAAGGCACTTCAAATGAATTAGATAATACCACATTTTGTAATTAAATGAAAACAAATCATATGGATCACTTTGTAAACTTAAGTGATGTTCAACTTTTTGAATCTATTTCACCCCAATGGTATTTTTTGAGAAAGTTTTAGGTGCCACTTTTTTTTTTGTGATGTTATATAAAATGAAGTATAGCTAATATTTTGTTACTACTGCTGCTGGTTGTGGTGGGCGAGACTGCCTCCTCCTATTTCAATTTGTAAGCGTGGTCCTATCTTGTAAGCCCATTCATTCTCTCTCTCTTATCTTTTTTAATAACCCAGTACCAAATATGATGACGGCACTCTTATTTTAGTTCTTATAACATGCATTGTCTTTCTTCATTTTTTTTCCTGTTCAAGGTAAATATTCTTTATTGATTTCCATCTCTGCAATCGCAGCTTAAACATTTTCGGGAACAATATGAAGGCTATGTACCAATGGATTACAAGAAGTACCTGAAAAGTATGAAAAGGTTTGGAATCTTAATCATGTCTTCCCTTTGCTCCTCTCTAGAAGTTTGTTTTTGATTCCAACTTTAATGCTTGTGCAATTTTTATATGACATCAGATCTGGTGAATGGGGAGATCACTTAACCCTGCAAGCAGCTGTTGACAGGGTAGTCACTTGCCTTCAAATATAATTGATTACTTGTTTCCAGATTAGAAACCAGTTACTACATGTTCCACGTTTAGTTCACATTCTCTCAAACTCTCAGTAATTATTTGCTGACAGGACAGCAATATTTTCTGAGAGGCTTCTGAAATCTCGTCATTTTTTGTCAGTTTGGAGCAAAAATCTGTTTGCTAACATCCTTCCCAGATACATGCTTCATTGAAATTAATCCTAAGGAACAATCTCCAAGAAGAGGTAAAGGATGCAATAATTTATAAATACCTGGAGGAAAATGTTTGCTTATGTACCATTTATTGTCATCCTCTTCTATAGTTTTATCAAATAAAATTCGCTGTTTCAGATGACTGAACTTAATATTATCAAGACAAACTCAATGTGCCAAAGTATTCGTTCTTCATAGCAATTTATTTCTACCCTATTACAACAACTTCATGGTTCAATAATATTTTTGTATTCTAGGGCTGTGATTTTTTCCTGTTATTTTATAGACATTATCTCGCATCAAGGGAGAATTCTTTGAAAATGGCTATGTTTTTTCTGTCTTGTGAAACACAAAAATATGCAGCTGAAATTCGCTTTAGAACAACTTTACTCTTTGTATACAGAATAAAAGGATTGAATTAAGCTGAAGTGGAAATTCCTAACATATCCTTGCATTTCAGAACTATGGCTGAGTTTTTGGAGCGAAGTACACTACAATTCATTGTATGAAGCTGATGGTATAAAATTCTTGAACTCTTGTAACCCTATACTTGGCACTCCAGCTGGCCTGGATACAGTCGATACAGATCTGATATCAATATGTTTACTTTGCAGATCTCCCAACGAGGATACCCAAAAGAAAGCACTGGCTCTTTTAAATACCTCCCATTACTCTTATTTCCAGTTCTGTCAGCGTTGATGTCCTTCCAAAACTTTTTTACCAGATTCTTCTTAATTATTGCATGTGTATATGTGCCTCGAAACCGTGTAGATTATGTCTGTGATAGCATTTATTCTTCAACGTTTACTCTATGTGCTGGATTTGTTGCATTCTGGTCCGTTGGTGTTACCATTTTAAAATTTGGATGTCAAAATCTGAATTTGGAAGTCTGACAAAGTCAATATTCGTTCTCTTCACGCGCTAATTATAACATTTGGATTAGTAATTTTTATAATTTATATTTTTTTGTGTTGATCGTGAGATTGATTGGTGGGAGTATTGGGGCAATAGAATCATTTTTTAGGATCTCAATTTGTTGCATTTTGGGATTGCTGATGTATCTTTCTATTATTATTTATAATCCTGTAAAACCCAATTAATCTTGGAGCAATATTGGTAAGATCCTGATCCTAGATAGTAGGATCTAGATGGCAAAAAGGTGAATCGCTCGCCCCCAGCGTCCCCGTCAATCCGTCTCAAGGTCAACACGGAAAAAGTAAATCGTACTATCCTAGATAGTAGGATCTAGGATAGTACGATTGTATAATATGAAATATCAAATTAATTTTGAGAGGTATAATTTTAGAATTTGATCGATGAATCGAAATAGATAAAGTTGTCATAACTTTAGAATATGATCGATGAATCAAAATAGATTGATAAAAATTTTGATAGATTATAATTTTTTATTTGAATTATAATTTTGATCGATGAATCATAACTTTTGCTTGGTTTTCTTGTTGCCTTGGATTTGCTCCTCTGCAGGATCTGTTGATCTGCGCTAGAAAGATTTGTGAAGTGATCGAGTAATCTAGTACACAATCACTGACTTTTTTGATTCATCTATGACAACGTTGGTTATTTTTATTTTTATTTCTTTCTTCATATCAACAAAAGCGAGACGGTCTTCTAAAGCTCATGATTGTGCTTGTCTCCCGCTCTGGCTTTGGCCAGGGACATCCTTTTTAGACATCTGATCTTTTGAAATAGATGAACTTTATGCTAGTTGTTTTAGGAGTTCAGCAAGGTTAGAAGAGGGACACATCTAACTGTCGGATATTATTTTGTTTTCTTATTTTCCATAGTGTAGTTCCAAAGCAAATGATTGTCTTTTATCCTCTTTTTTTCAAAGATGACTAACAGCTGTTTACACCATTGTCACACTCGCTTTTATGCTATATGAAGCAATGAACCATTGTTGAGCTTTTATGCAGGGCTACACTATAATCTAAAAACTCAAAAGCTGCTCTTGCATGCTTCTCTTGACGACAACAGCTCACTGTCAGGAGTTGAATAATGGGCAAACAAAAGCAACCTATGAGTCCTTTGTTTGATACCCTTGGGATGGAGACGGTTAGGACAATTTTAACTAAGAAGTATTCTTATCCGCATGAGCATTCAAGGCATGCTATGACTGCAGTGATAGTGGGATGCCTTTTCTTCATATCATCCGACAACATGCACACTCTAATACAGAAATTGGACAAGAATGTAAAATGGTGGTCTATGTACATCTGCTTAATTGGTTTTTTCTATTTTTTATCATCTCCATTTATTAGGAAGACTATTGAACCGAGCTATTCAAACTTTAGTCGATGGTATGTCTCTCTTTCTCAGAATATGCCAGTTGCCTTAATTTATATTATGTAGATTGCTGTCATTTCCTATTTTCACCACTTGGTTCTAGCAAAATAAAAGCTAAGCAGACTTATGAGCTGATTGCACATTCTATTGTTGCAGGTATATCTTATGGATTTTTGTTGCGGCATTATATCATCTCCCTAGTTTCTAATCTATGGGAGTGGATTTCCGGATGAATCTTTCTCTATTTCTGACATTTTTCATCTCTTCTGTTGGTTTTCTTATTTTGTTTCACATCATATTTCTTGGCCTTTGGTATATGGGTCTTGTTTCTCGTGTGGCAAGAAAACGACCAGAATTATTGCCCATCATCCAGAACTGTACAGTGAGTGCTTTAATTGCCCACATATTTGAATCTATGCATATTCCACTGAAATGTGTAGCTATCTTCGTGTTTCTGTTATAGTGCGGGTCATCAGCATTGCTTGCTGTGTATTCTATAGTCACTGTGGAAACATAGCCGTTGCTATAGAAAAACATTTAGATAGGAAGAGTTCAAGTTGGGTTTCCCTCCTATATTGGAAGAAGCAAGATACAAATACTTGGATATCAAAGTTCATTCGAATGAATGAGTTTAAGGACCAGATTTGTTCTTCTTGGTTTGCTCCTGTAGGAACTGCGAGTGACTATCCTCTTTTTTCTAAATGGGTCATCTATGGGGAGGTAATATATTTTATACACATCATATTGATATTTAATTTTTTTTATTTCCAATTTTTTGTGACCGTTAAAATTTTAAGATCTTCATATTCAGCTAGCATGCAATGGATCATGTCCTGGCCTTTCTGATGAAATATCTCCCATATTTTCATTGTGGGCAACATTTATGGGTCTGTACATGGCTAATTATGTGGTGGATGGATCAGCAGGGTACACATTTTTTCAATATTTAGTTTTCCTAGTTTTACTGTAAAAAGTGGTGTCATCAAGCTTGAGATACTCAACTTATTTGTTTGCATTATATAATTACTAGAGTATGCCAATAGAACTGTTGAAGGTGGTTCTCAATTTGATTATGCAATACGCACAATCATTTTCCTTTTGACAACCAATTCTTATTCTCCCTTCTAACTTTGTCTGAAATCTCATAGATGGGCTCTCACACATACTTCGCCCTTATCTGAATATGAGAAGTTGAAAAAGCAAATGAAACCTGATTTCTTGGAGATGGTTCCATGGTATTCAGGGTAGGTTAGCCATTTAAAATTCTGAACTATCTACAGAAGCCAAGTTGAAAGTTGAGAGTATTGCTGATTTGCTTTGTTATTTATGTCTTCAGAACATCAGCTGATTTGTTTAAGACTGTGTTTGACCTCATGGTATCTGTAACTTTGTTTGTTGGTCGATTTGATATGCGCATGATGCAGGTAAAACTTAAATAGCTATTTTGTTTCTTATCTTTAGTAAATCAATTCATGTTTATTGAAATTTAATTAATCTCCTTACGTCAGGCTGCCATGAACAAGGTTCCAGATGAAGCAAAAAATGATGATCTTTTCTTTGACCATTTTTCCAAAGAAGACAACTTTTGGTTTGATTTCATTGCTAACACTGGTGACGGCGGAAACTCAACTTATGCAGTGGCTCGATTGCTGGCCAAACCTTCAATACGTTTGAGGCTTGGTGACTCAAATCGTTCTCTTTCACGTGGGAAATTGCTTCTTATTGGAGGAGACCTTGCGTAAAATTCCTTGATATTTTGCTTTTGTTGATTGAAACGAGAATATGTTTTATAAATTTATTGATCTTTTTATAAAAAATGTTAGGAGACAACTGTGAGGCCTTGACTAAAAGAATGATAGTTTACTTGATCTTTTCCATTTATAATATACTTCTTGGTGAATATTTACTTATCTATCTGATGAGGGATAGTTCTGTTTGTGTCAGCTGCTTTACTTTTAATTACATTTTCCGCAAGGATTCTGATATATATTTCACTATAATCAGATTAATCAATTGATGTGGTAATTTTTCAGTCTTTTTCGAACTTGGATTTCTCTCAAGGAATCTGTCTCCTTTTCATTTTGATATAGTCATTCACAGTCTATACCAGCCTTCCAAAAATATTCAGTAAACATTTTACATGTAAAAGATATTGTGCAGTAGTTGTCATGTTCTTTGAACTAGTTGCATCAAGCTAGTTGCTCCTGCTATATGATATACTTTTCCTTCAAAGATAATTTTGTTGGATTTTATTATTTCAGATGAAGAGACATTGTTTTCATTAATCAATGTGCAAAAAAATAATACTATAGGATTTGTTTGTTTTGGTTTTCAATAGGTACCCCAATCCTTTCTGCATATACATATGAGAGACGCTTTTTCTGTCATTTTGAAGATGCTCTTCAGCCTCCGTCCGGGTACAAACCTGAACATATTGCAGTAAATAAGCCAGAGCTTCCATATGGGGTGTCTGAACTAAGCAAATATGACGGGCCTCAATGTTTTATAATTCCTGGCAATCATGGTCAGTAATCATTTATTATAAATTCTACTTGAGGATGTTCAGGATAAACTTTTTTAATTTTTCCTTGTATTGAATTAGTTTGGATTGCAATCTTGTTGAGCAAGAGCACCAAGTTAATAATTTAAGAGCTATTGACCATGATTCGTTACTCATTCTACAGATTGGTTTGATGGACTTCATACTTTTATGAGGTACATATGCCATAAAAGCTGGTTGGGTGGGTGGTTTCTTCCACAGAAGAAGAGTTATTTTGCTCTGGAACTTCCCAAAGGGTGGTGGATATTTGGTCTTGACCAGGCTCTGCATGGAGATATTGACGTCTATCAGTTCAAGTTTTTCGCAGAATTATGCCAGAAAAAGGTTGCTTAGTGTGTCTCTATTGGTTGATTATGTATGTGTTTGCAATTATCACTGGTTTAATGTCCTCAAAGTTAAACTTATGAAATGACAATATTTTTTGTTTGTTGGCTATACTTAAATAATGAAGCAATAACCATAGAGCAACCTGCTAATTACACTAAAATACACACCAACTCGTAATAAATAACTAATATTGTAACAAACAAGGAATACAATTCCACTGGATCATGGTGATTCTGTCTGTGTAGTTAAAGTTTGCAGATACAAGTGAAATGCCCAATGCAACCACAATTGGGATTCTGTGATCCTGTTTGTAATGGTGGTTTTTCTTACTTTTCTTTTCCTGATCCTGTTTCACTTTCATCTAGTGTTTTGTAAGCTATTTCTTGCAAACATTTGTAGTCAATGATGGAGCATCTGCAGGTGGGTGAGAATGACTGTGTAATTATTATAACTCATGAACCATGTTGGCTTCTTGATTGGTACTGGAATGATGTCACTGGGAAAAATGTCTCTCATCTGATAAAGGACTACCTGAATGGAAGATGTAAACTTCGCATGGCTGGAGATTTACACCATTATATGCGCCATTCTTCCGTTCCATCAGACAAACCTGTTGATGTGGAACATTTGCTTGTAAATGGCTGTGGTGGAGCCTTTTTGCATCCTACACATGTCTTCAGAGAGTTCAATAACTTTTATGGAAGTTATTATGAAAGCAAAGCCGCTTATCCTTCTTATGACGATTCTAGTAGGGTAAGACTGACAATGCCTTTGCTCTTTGTCTGTAGTAGCCCATTTCTTTTTATAGATTTATAAAGTTTTATTATTAACATTCATCTGCCCAATTGCTTTAATGAACATTTTTCTTTTGACTTCCTCGCGTCTTTCTCTAATTAGTCTTGATTCTCATGCATCTTTTTTGGCAAACATGACCACAGATTGCATTGGGCAATATTTTGAAGTTCAGAAGGAAGAACTGGCAATTTGATTTCATTGGTGGCATCATATACTTTCTATTAGTATTTTCTATGTTTCCGCAGGTGATTTTCTTTAAATTTGTTATTTGGCTTAAAATATAATAATATGAAATTTCTACTACTACTAAAACACAGTTTTGCTTTTTTGACTGAATTTTACACTCTAGGATCTTATTTCTAAAAGTTCTTTTCTTCTAAAAATGAAATGCACATTAATTGGGTTACTGTTGTTATAACATTAACAGTTATGCTCTGATTTGAAAGCAATAGGTCGTATAGGTAACTAAGTCTGGCATTCTTTTAGAGTTGTTACATATGGAAATTTGGCATGGTTTTTAGGTAGATATTGCAATTCCTAGTACTTTTGTGTGCCCCCCTTTCTATCAAGGGTTAGGCACCCTTCAATTTCTTTAATGCATTGTATCTGAAACCAACTTATCATTGTTCTTTTTTCTTCACGAATTTCATGAATGTATTATAATGACTTGATCCATTAGGAAGCTAAAACTTGAGCTCAGATTATATGATAATGCATACCACTTCTTATTGATGATGATCTGATGAGTGACACTTCCAGCATATAAGTGGGAGCCTTAATCCATCAAGTCATGAGAAGTCATGTGCAATTTTCTTATAACAAGTTTTCAACACTTAAACTACTAACAAAGCAGCCACAAATTATGAAATGATAATTGTCACTTTAATAATAAAAAAGATAGGTCCGCTACCTTAATGCCCCCCCTAGAGCCGGCCTCACGGATATGGAAGGAGGTTAATTCAGGTACACAGGCGTTAGGTGCAAGGTGGGGTGAAATCAGGTCATCAGTTTCCAAAAATCGACCCCTGACTAATACGCCAGAGATGTCATGCGCCCACCACTTGCGCTACACCTTGGGGGTTTAATTGTCACATTAATAGCTTGCATGACGGGTGACGCTTTATACACAATTTTCCTGTATTACATTTCAGTCAGTGTGCTGCAACCCTTTAGCGCATGGTTCTAGTTGGTTCCTCAAGAGTTAGGGAAGATGGGAGTGAATTTGACACAAACCATACATGAAAGTCCACCAAAAAATGATGAAACCCAATCTGCTACTTTTAATATTTTTCTAGAATATCTGTCTCCTAAATGGTATTCTTTGAAATTCCTTGTTTTTTATCATCAAACCTTGCAGTAAGGATCAATTCCACAGAAAATTGCCATTTTTTTCTTTTCTATTTGCTTCCTTAGTTCTCCAATCTCCTGACACTTTTGAAGCATTCACCAGTGCGAATAAGTACGAATACATTGAAAATTTGAGAAATAAGAATAAGAATGTATAATTATAGCAGGTAAATATAGAAACTTTTAGTCCACTTAATTTATTGTTTATCAAGAAAATTTTGCCTAGCCAATATTGTAATTTATGATACTTGCTTCATGAAAGACTAGTATCATCTTCCTCCTTTAGTATGTTTAATGACACTGATTCTTGAACTGTCTACCTGTTGTGCATATGATATCTTCTTTAGTTGCTTGATATGTAAAAGCATGGATCAATAAGCTTCTAAACTTCTTTCTACTATTTCTCTTGTTCTAAAACACGTTTATTAACCTTTTCAATTAATTTTTCAGTGTGATGTTTTCCGCATTTTGCATCATGATTCATGGTTAGGCCGCATCAATAATTTCTTAAGGACAATGTGGAAAGCATTCTTGTACATGCTCGATCACTCTTATGTGTCTTCTGCCGCTACTCTCGTGTTGACATTAGCATCATTTTTCTTCTTGCCTACAAAACTGTCACGGAAAAGCCGTGCCATAATTGGTGTTCTTCATGTGTCCGCTCATTTGTTTGCCGCATTAATTTTGATGTTGCTTTTGGAATTAAGTATTGATATATGTGTCCACAATCGCCTATTAGCAACTTCAGGTATGATATTTGGAATGTTCCCTGTACCATATTTTATATATATTGCTAATAAGTTGATTGCTGCAGTTTGTTCTGATTTCCTATGCAAGTTGGTCTCTTGACGTTGATTTTATTGTCAAATAGTCAACATTATATGTTAAGTATAAAGTTTGTTAACAAATTTATTGTATGACTCATCTTCAAGACTAAGATCAAATTCTAAGATGACCTAAACTGATAGAGGTGCTACAGTATAGAGTTGGTGAGTTAGACGCAAGGGTTAGACAAATCTGATGTTGGTTGTCTCAGCTTGGAATTGAATTTGTTGGACAAAAATTAGAAGTGTCTGCAAAGATAAAATGTTGAAAATGCAAACAATGATGTTGAAGGTAGATACATGGAAGTTGCAGACTTCTTGAGGTCTACAAGTTCAATCAATCCACTATTACGAGGCAGCCAATTCTCACAATTTGTAGCTGCATGGAATGTTTTGAAATACTGATTTGATAATATTCGTGACACTTTGATGGGTTTTACATACCAGTACACTGGCTGAATAATACCCACCTGTGAAGAAAACATGGATAAATCCTACAGCAATAGTTATAATAAGGTTTCTTTATTAGAACTTTGCTCAGGTTGCTGTATGTTTTAGCCTTGTCGTTTTTGTGATATTTCAGCTAATAATGGCTTATCCTTAAAGTACCTAAGTTGTCTTAAAGCCACTTGCAAAAACATGGATAAATCCAACAACAATAATTATAAAACTTCTTTACTAGATGTTTTCCCAGATTGCTGTATTTTTTAGCCTCCAGTATCGATTTTTGTGATATTTCAGCTGATATTGGCTTATCCTTAAAGTACCTAAGATGTCATTTGCCTCTATCAGGCTATCACACACTTTATGAATGGTATAGATCCATGGAAAGTGAGCATTTTCCTGACCCGAGTGGGCTGCGGGTTCGTATTGAACAATGGACATTTGGACTTTATCCTGCCTGTATAAAGTATCTTATGCCAGCTTTTGATGTTCCTGAGGTGATCAAAATTCTGTGAATTTTTTAGATTCAGTTGACTAGTTGCTTTACCATTAGTAGTTTTTTTTCCCTTCACAAGTTATGGCTGTTAGCAGAAGTAACATCTGCAGAAAAGGTATTGAGACACTTCCACGGGGTGGTGCTATCATCTACTATGCTTCGGTGTTTCTATACTTCTGGGTCCTCTCTACTCCAGTTGTCTCTCTGATATTTGGAAGCTATTTGTACGTATGCATCAATTGGTTTCATATTCATTTTGATGAAGCTTTCTCTTCCCTTCGGATTGCGAATTGCAAAGCATTTACTCGTTTTCATATAACTGAGGCTGGTGACCTTGAAGTCTTCACTCTTGCTGTTGATAAGGTAATAATTTTCTCATTAGCTTACTTTGGAATACAGCATTCACTTTTCTAAAAAAAAAAACATAACTTCATACATGATCAAGTTGTACCAGCCTGGTAATTATTATACTAATTTTAAAAAGTCATATACCCCCAAAACAATCTTCTTGCTTATTAATTTTAGATGGCTCTTTGACTTTATTTGTTAATGTTCAATGCCTGCTAAATCTATTGATCTGCTTAGGTTATGTTCATTTTTTGGAATGTATATCAATGTATGTTGAAGGGGAGCTTTAGCACAACGGTAAAGTTGTTGTCGTGTGACCTAGAGGTCACATATTTGAGTCACGGAAACAATCTCTTGCAAAGCAAGGTAAGACTGCATACAATAGTCTCTTCCTCGGGACTCTGCATTGTCGGGAGTTTTGTGCACCAGATTGCTTTTTTATATCAATGTATGGTGCACTATTCAATACGATAGTTTTGTACATGGTTTCAAATTTCATTTTGTGTCAATTGGCATGGGTAAAATTTGTAGTTTTACCTAATGCATGATTAGCTCCAATACTCCACTATGCCATTGGATGAGTCCTTCTGCGATCCTACTGTCATCGCACCATCTTTCGTGAGCCTGAGCATCATTGGCGAGGATGAGACTCTTCCGCATGAGATGCAAGCATCTTTCAATTAAGTTGTGTCCTTTCATCAGGACAAAATCCTTTTGCTTGAGCCAGGAGCGCCTTCCCCTTTCCGTGAGGGGTCTTCCACCTTTGTCGTGAGTGCCTTCTATGAGCCTGAGTTTCTTCCACGAGAACGTAGCACTGATGCTGACGTTACCTCGCCATTGAATTTTATGCAAATCTATATCACAGATGATAGATTAAGTACCATTCTCCAAATTTATGAGCAGGAAGTTATCCTAATTTGCTTCAATAGTGACTTCCATTGTTAGTTTTCTGCATTCCGAAGATTCATCCCTTGCGTCTCTATTCACACAACGCACATGTTTTCCAAAAGTTATCCTAATTTGGAATTGTTTCTCCAACTCAATGCAAATGTATGAAGGCAGACAAAGAGGCAGCTTATACCTGAAAGTGGGTCACTCTCCATTCTTAATGCAACTATGTCTGCAGATGAATCAGACTTGCTCACAAAAGATTGGTCTAAAAATCTTAGGAAATTCTGCAACAAGAAGCAATAGTAGTTAACAACATATAGTATTCCAAAAGGAACAAAAACTAAATAATCAATTTCCAAAAATATTTGAGTTACTACACTTTATAAAATTTTCTAGGTTATGTCAAACAACACATTGAGAAAAATCATTAGTATGATGTATTATCATGTATATACTGAAAACAATAAACTGTGAAAAAATTAACATAGTTATCTTTTGCATCTACTGTTTCATTATAAACTTACCCCGAACATTATATGTATAATGAAAGAGAGTTAAAATTCAAATTTCGAGGGGCTATACGGTGCCTCATATTTAGATCAGATCAATGTCTATCCTATAAGTTTAAGATAAGAAGTTAAGCATGACTAAGCATAATAAGAGAAACACGGATGCTATAAAGTACTTCTGCATCTTCATATGTTGACATATAACCAAAGGATATCCTGACAGCTCCAGTTGGTTTTCCATGCAAGATATCATTGTCATCCCAGCAAACATGTCCTGCCTGACAAAAATAGATCAATAACCAATCAAAAAACATGTACTTACATAACAAAAAGTGGAAATGTTTATCAAAATGCTGTTTCATAAACATGCTCTTCTTTGTGATACGCCACAAGAACATAGGATATGCCCCTTTAAATGTTGCATATTTATTAGCTGAAGTTCATGTCACTGAATCTGAACAATGACCATAGAACCAAGTTTTGCACTTTATAAGTTCATGGTAGTGCAGCATATGCATCTCCAATTAGCCTAATACTGTTCTAATATATCTAATATTTCTTCTTGTTACTAATCTATTACACTTTACATTTACTATGAATGTTGTCGCAAACTTAAAAAAGGCTTGTGATCCAACCATTCAGCATTGTCATTAGTATTGTCAAGATAGCATCTAAATCAAGTGTGATAACTTGCTATTACAATAGCTTTATATTGTGACTTTCAAATATCCTTGAGCCTGACAACCATGAAGTCATTACCCAGCAGTCTAACTTCAGAAATATACCATGAGTTTTGATTCTTTATTTATGTCACATAACTGATACTTTAAAACATCAGACTAATCATCAATTATGTATTAGGATTTTGCTATCAATTGAACGGGGTTAAGTTACAAGTTTGATCCATTAAACTGTAAAAAGGATCGGATTAGGAGATGTGAGTCCTCCTTTTTTCCAATGCTTTCCTAATCTCCAGATCCTATACTCTATATTCTACCTCCCTTCATATCCTGTCCACAGGCTCATCCCTTGCATCTCCTTTACTATGCCTCAGATCATCACAGGAGCAAAAGGATCCTCCATTCTACAGCTATTGCAAATTCATGCCCTCAGTTCTTCATTGGAGAGCAGCTGCCCTTCGCCCATCAGATATATCTTCCGCTTCTTTTTCAATTAACCAGGTAGCAGACAAATTGAATCTGGGGTGATCGGTCCGGCCCCACGGAAGTTTCCTACCGGTCACCAGGGTAAATTGGGAAGCGCTCGCAGTGGACGGTCTAGAAGCCCAGCGTCCTAGGGTTCGCGCCCCATTTGGAGGAAAAATTCCTGCAAATGCGCTGTAACTAGGGATCGAACTGAAGATGCCTGGGATAGCGACTAATAGTCCTACCGCTGCACCATAGCCCCGGGGGCATATCTTCCGCTTCTTGATTCTTATGGAGATACTCAAGAACCACATTAGTTTCCTCTCTATTTTTTTTTTTTCATTTGACTAACCCATCTCGACCAGTAAGATCAAAAAATGTGTCTTTTCATTTCATCTAGTTTCAGTGGGCAAGGGAGAAGCACATGGTTTTTGCTTGTTCTAATTTGCTCTGGGTGGAAATATAAGCTGTGCCTCTTTCCAACCGAAACAGGATGGTTTAAACTATGAATGAAACATTAAATAAATACACAAAAGACAAATTACTCTTCCAATCAAATCATTTGCTAATCTATGACACCATATTAATCATTTTCACTTGTAGATAAATGAAATTATCATGATAGTTGCAAATCTTTCCCTCTTTCCCTACATAAAGACATGGAAAGATAAATGAAGGGAAGTCAAAATAAATGATGAGAAAGATTAAATTTACCTCAAGATTAGCGATAAGATCAAAATGAGACAAGTCAAGATACTTGGCACAAGCACCTGGGTTGCAAAAGCAGCCAGTCTATAGTAAAACCATTTTAAAAGTAAAAAAAAAGTTAGAATGAAATTGACCGTTGTAGATTTCACAATAAAGAAACAAACAAGATAACCTGATAAATTCATATATTTATTTTCCTGGTTATGACAGATTTTTTACCAACTAACCAAGATAATATATTGACATAATTATTAAAATAAATGAAGAATGCGATCTTTGTTGATTGACCTGTTAATCTTTGGCAAAAAGACAAAATAAAAATCTAAACCAGCCAACTGAAATAAGAAGAAATCCATATCCAGATCTATCAACAAAATCTTGACCTTAATGTACTCGCTAACAAAAGGCGGATGAGAATGCAAGCAAATTTAATAGACTTGAATGCACTTTGAAATCAAGCCACTCACACACTCTCTCTCTCTCTCTCTCTCTCTCTCTCTCTTATCAAGTTCTTTCAATCAAGTTTCAGGAGCCATCAACTTCAATGAAAGCACTTTAAGAAAAATAACAGGAGGAGAAGAATTCATTGAACATCACAAAACTCTATTGTTGCTTAATTTTTGTTGTGCTTGTATGCGCCTAATTCCGACCTCACCTAGTGGGATAAAGTTTGATTGTTGTTTGTTATATGCACCTAATTGTAACATTAGAATAAGTCGACCAGTAAATGATTAGGATCCTTGTAGTTGAGGCCTTGAGGGCATCACAAAGAAAGGCTACGAAACTGAAGACGATGAACTGCCTAATTGGGGCAGGAAGGTTCCATAGTTGAGTAAAAAATTGAGAAAATATCAGATGAACACAGCCTGTAGTATAATTGAGTAAACTATTTAAGAGCTTGTGGAAACTTTGAAAGGTGCAAAATTTTCAGTGAAGGGCTTTTGAGTGAGCTAGTTTGTAGTCATTTCATATGTGATACATTGGTATAAGTTCACACTTATAAGAATTTTGTTTTCACGATCAGTGACTGTTGAGATACCTTGTGAAGGTAACACCAGAGCACGCACAAGAATATTTGGGAGAGAATTTGAATCATGGTTTGCATTTTCATATTAATTTAGGCAAATGGGTGCAATATTTTGATTTGCCCACCAACCAGCATGCAATACAACCTGATGTTAGCGAGAGCCCTAGAGCCAATCATGTGATGATTATATAGACTCATTTGTATCATATTCCTGTGTATGTATAAAGGCATGTTTTGTGGTTATTATACTTACGTGTATTTGTGCCGAATAGCTAAGCATAATAATGTCCTCGAGCAGAAGATTCTTATCTATATCAATCGATAAGTTGGATCGATAGTGAGATGATATAGAGAACACTACTCTAAATAATTCCTAGTCAAGTATTAACATTCAAGGACAATGTTAATACGTAGAGGCTAGCATGTAGGTCAACATGATGACTTGATCTCACAAGTCATGGATATAGAGATATCAAGTTGACACATGGGTATGCATTGGAGAATGTATACTGAATGACCCACCATGAGAAAGTATCATGGATCGTTATATGAGTGTCATATACTTTCTCATGTGGCTATTAGTATGACTATTAGTCCTTGGACCTGAAGTCACCATGGATTCCTACATAAGGAGTTACGTACTTTGGCTTCGTCAAACGTCACCCGTAAATGGGTGGACTATAAAGGCGATTACTGGGTATGTAACAAATTATGGAGAGGGATGTGAGTGACGTAGATGGGATCTATCCCTCCTATATGACGGGAGCGATATCGTATTCTTGATAGAGTGAGACCACAAAGTGCATGGTCATGCCCAAGTGAGTCAATATGAGATATTGAGCTCATTTGATTAGTGTGAGTCTACTTGGAGTTCGAGATATAGATTGACTCGAGGATGACACGGTCTATGCCTCAATTGAGTCAATCTAGATATCAAGGATAGAGGGACATTATCATATATTGTGAGAGTCACAATTATTAGTCACAAGGTGATGTTGGATCTCAACATTCTTGTAACTTGGGTAGCAATGATGTGTTGCTAGATACCGCTCATTGCTTATGTTTCTAAGAGGTTAGAAGCATTGCCAACGTTACAAGAACCTATAGGGTCACACGCAAAGAACAAATAGATGGAGAAAAATTGAAGTCAAGTTTGACTTGACTAAATATGGAAAGTCCATAAAAGGCAAGTTTGACTTGACCCAAATCCAAATCAAGTTTGACTTGACTTGGTTGCACTTCGAGTTAGACTTGACATGGGAGGAGAAATGGAGTCAAGTTTGACTTGACTATTTATGGAAAGTCCATAAAAGACAAGTTTGACTTGACCACCTCACCTTGAATTGACCAAGTGTTGACTTGGCTTGGTTTTTGACTAAGTGTGGATGCCACATCATTTCCAAGGTTGTAACCCCCCCCCCCCCCCCCCCCATTTGAATTTGAATTCAAATGGAGGAAGGTTATGGCCGGCCACTTAATGGCCATTAATGGCCATTAAGTGGCCGGTCACAAGGGGTGAATAAAAGGGATTTTTGTTCCCTTTTTCCATGTGTGGTGGCTTCTCTTCTTCCTCTTGATTTTGGTTGGAGTTCTCCTTCCACTACTCTCTTGGCCGAAACCTTGAAGGTGCTAGCACACCTAAAGGTTTTTGATCCATCTACTTTTGTTCGCGTGAATACATATAGAGGAGTGTCTGCCTTGATACTCTACGAGATCCGGCGGCTTTTGGACAAGCGGGAAAACGAAGGGCTACGCATCAAGGGTAATGGTTCTATCATGTAGATCTAATGTAGATGTAGTAGTGAAACTCGTACTCGTAATTTATTTTATGTTCGCACGGATCCCGTGGCCGAACTTCTGGGGTTTCCGCAACGCAAAAAGCGGTTTTTGCGGCCTAGAAAGTCTAACAGTGGTATCAGAGCCACGTGCGAACCTTGTACGAGTTTAAATTTGTTTTTTTTTGTATTAGATACAAAATTTACAGACAAATAATATTCTGTGATTTTTTGAAATTTATAGAATTTATGGGTATTTTTCTCATGAAGTCGAAGCAACAAGTGTTTGGACACTTGTAGGCTTCACCGATCGAGAAAAACTTTCCGAAACGGAAAGATCTCGCTATAATTTTTCGGGACAGCGGCTTAAGTTGCTGTAAGGTGATTTTGGGACACTCGCGAAATTCATTTCGCGAGTAGGGGCGCTGCCTCTAACCCCGCGAGGGGCATTGTCCCGCGATCGTGCCCGAAAATTGTGTAGCGGGACCGTTACAGAAGTGTAACTCATAATATTGTAAAATTGTAGAAAAATTATAGAAATTTATTTAAAATACATAATTTGGAATTATGTATGGATTTGTGATGATCATGGCCCAATAAAACCCAATATGATTGGAATGTGTTGTAATTCATATTACGGTCTGCGTACCGGTTTTGTGGTTGTGCGTGTTGTATAGTGTATGCGACCTGCGAGTCGGCTTCTTTTATTTTATTTCTGTATTTTCTTATTTTGTAATGTCCAAAATGAAGACGGTGGATGGTCCATCCGAAGACGGAGTTATGGAGGGAGCCAACGACACGTGGCGGTCAAAGGAGAAGCTTGGAGAAGCTAACCCTAGGTTGACCGTCAGATCTTCTCATTGGCTTGAGAAGATCGTAGTAGGGCCATGATCAAATCACAAATTAAATTATTTTATTTTTCTTGTATGTGATGCATGCTAGTATAAAGTAATTAGAGCCTTTATGTGTATATGATACACCCCCTCTCGATTAGATTAGATCTAATTTAAAACGACTCGTAAATGCCTACCAAGTTTTGATACCTATCACTACCTCGATCATTTGTTGTTGTTGAATCTGCCAAAGCAGAGCAACACATTTAATCTTGGTAGGGTACGGAGGGACAATCTTGGTCCCGCCTATCACGGTTTGGGTGAGAACAAACTCAATCAGATTGAGTGAAACTAGTTAACTCGGTCGGATCGAGTCCAACTATAGGCATATTCCAATCGTTGGAAAGGTAGGATAAAAATCGCATTTATATTAAAACTTGGGCGATTTAGCCAAAGCTAACTCAAGTTTTTATGTAAATGTAAATTTTAATCCTATAAACAAGAGTTGCATAGAGATGTAATCGGTAAATTATTACTACCGATCGTACTAAGTCTTGGGCGATTTAGCCAAAGCTAACTCAAGGCTTAGTATGATGTGGATCTTGTCCCACTATATTATAGTTAAATTAGATAGAATCTTGTAGCGTGGTTTGACCACATCTATGACTTGATTCTACAAATTTTCTATAATTCAGTGGGAGAATCATTTAATTAAAGGCCTAATTAAATGAAAAAGGGAATATGTTATTTAATTTTCTGCATTTTATTGTTGTAGATTGCCATGTCGACAAACGCAAATACTCTCTCTCTGCGATCTGTCCTTGAGAAGGATAAGCTCAATGGAGCAAACTTCCTGGACTGGTACAGGAACTTGAGAATTGTTCTCAAGCAAGAACGTAAACTGTACGTTCTGGAGCAGCCTATTCCCGAGGCACCTCCTGCCAGTGCCACGCGAGCTGACCGTGATGCTCACAAGAAGCATCAAGATGACGCATTAGATGTGTCATGCCTTATGCTCGCAACCATGAACTCTGAGCTTCAGAAGCAACATGAGTTAATGGATGCTTTCGATATGGTTGAGCATCTGCGTCAACTGTATCAAGGACAAGCAAGGCACGAGAGATTTGAGATCTCTAAGGCACTGTTTCAGTGCAAGATGCAAGAAGGGACTCCCGTAGGTCCTATGTACTCAAGATGATTGGGTACATAGAGAATTTACAGAGGTTGGGATTCCCACTGGGCCAAGAGCTGGCCACAGACTTGATCTTG
>JAGFNQ010003181.1:386370-468416 GCA_024364735.1 Boesenbergia rotunda | reverse complement strand
AATAAATATGACTTATAAATTGTTACTTGAAGTATACTTATCATAAAAAAGGGCAGCCTGATACACGAAGCTCCCTCCAGTGCAGGTCCCAGGGAAAGTCTATCTTACCCCGCTTTACAAGAGATTGAATGGAAATTCCAGCTAGGCTCAAGATTTCAAACTTTATTTTCAATATTGTCATGCTAGTATGATAGAAAATAAAAGACATAAAGATTGACTCACATGAAATCCTAGGATAGAGACCTAGTAGAGTATTGGCTCGCTCATAGGAATTTGGCTCCAGAATTTGCAGTCTTTCTGATTTGATTGTCCCTTTTATGCTTATTGAGAATCACATGATTATTTACAACTTCTGATCATCAATGAATATGACTCATAAATTGTTGCTTGAAACATACTAATTCATAAAAAAGAGTAGACCGGTGCACGAATCCCCCCCCCCCGGGATGCGGGTTCCGGGGAAGGGTTTATTGTATGCAATCTTGCCTGTTTTGCAAGAGATTATTTCCAAAACTTAAACCTGTGACCTCCAAGCCACACAGCAGCAACTTTACCGTTGTGTCAAGGCTCCCCTTCAAACATACTTATTCATAGAATAATTAAAATATCTAGAATAAGCAATATCATTTAGTGTACCACATTCTTGATAGATAAGAAATACAAGCATTCTTACACTCTAGAGGAGCTCCTTGTTTTAATAAGTTAAATGGGACTAGTTAGCCAGTATTAGTTATTAGTGGACTGGTTCATCAAGGAGTGGACTATTACTAATAGACAGCTTGCCTCTCCACTTGAGTACGATTTAAAAATTTTAGATGAATCTGGATTTAGTTCAATTCTTCCAAAGTAATGTTATGTAACTGTAACGTTACGATTTATCTTTGTCATAATCCGATGAGAAGAAAGGCACATGCAACTGAAATAAATTGGAACCTCAGAGCTTCTTACTGTTGTAGGCTTGATTCAGAAATTGTCAATCTATTAAAATTAAACTGCTTTGCTCCTCCTCAATTTAACAAGAAGCTTCAGTAGCCAATGATCAAACAAGCAAGGAAGATGAGTGATGCCAATGATAGAAAGGTTCAAAAATTTGGAGATAGATATCATCTGAAGCAGAATACATGTTTTGCTCTTTTCATTTCCAGCATCTACTTTAAATTACCAATAATGTGTAAATTTTATTCATGTTGTTCATAAAAACGGAAAGTGAACTTGAATTCCTGAGTAGGATGTCAATATATAGACTAGAAAAAGAAAAAATGTCAAGTAATAATTTCTTCCTCACCCGCAACTGAATTCCTGAAAGAGAAGCCAACTTTTCAACCTCACGATATCCAACCCAGGAGCCATCTGCTCTTCTCAAATTGAATGCAATAGTAAAAAAAAAAAATGTTAATCAGGTAGCAGACAAATTGAACCTGGGGTGACCGGTTCGATCCCACAAAAATTTTCCACCGATCACCAGGGTAAATCGGGAAGCGCTCGCGGTGGACGATCTAGAAGCCCAGCGTCTCAGGGTTCGCGAAATTGAATGCAATAGTAGGACCTATGTCTAGATGTCAAATGAAATAATTAAAGTTGAGGTATTAGAGTAAAATAATGAATTTGAAAACTGAAAAATAATCCAATACATTCCTTGTTGAATCTCTCGTCTCCAAACTATACTGATTTTACATTAAAAAAAAATGTCGCTCTTATATACAGTAAGACAGTCGCATGCAAACACATGCATTTGATGTTGACTAGAGGGGGGTGAATAGCAATTTTTCGTTTCTTTCACCTACAATGGTTAGTAGCACAACAGAAATACAAAGATAAATAATATAAAAGTACTAACCAATGCTAACACAGCGATTTAGTTGGTATCCACCCCGGTCGGGTGACTAATCCAACAATCCTTCGGTGGATCAAGCCCCGGACAACTTACGGCTAGAAATCGAAGCTCCTTATGGGTGGAGAAACCTCTCCACAACTCAAGCCAAGCTCTGAGAATAGTAGACTACTAACTTGCCCTTAACCAAGACAAGTTTCGTCACCTTAATGGTAAGAAACGAGTTCCTTTAAATAGAACTCGAAATCTGAAACAGCCACTACTAGTCGACTGCCCCTAGGGGCAGTCGACTGGTTCCACTCAGAATCGACCGTTGCCTCTCAACGTTCGAATCTTACAGCTGTTCCAGCCGACTAGCAGTCGACTGCCCAATCCCGGCAGTCGACTGCTCCCAGTCGACTGCCCAATCCTGGCAATCGACTGCCAGTCTCCTAATCCTAGGGTTTTTCTCCCCGAGTATATTTCAGTCCGCACTCGAACCCTCCCAGCTTAGACCCTGAGTACAACGACTCACTCCTGGACCCTCACAACCCAGATGACTCTTCTCCAGCAGCCTTGACTGTTGCCTTCACACCCTCTTCATCTTTGGCCCTCGTCCCTCGGATGCGCACGCAAGTCTCCAGCTTGCCTCCATGCCATCCTTCACGTACGCCTCGAAGTCCGCGTCCCTCGGCTCATCATCCCTGCTATCCAATGGTCCCTCAGATGCGCACACCAGCCTCCAGCTGGTCTCCATGTCATCCTTCACCTGAAGACATCAACCGAGTCCCTGTGTACCTGTACACCTGCACACTCATGTACACATGTGAGAACAACACAAATCCTAACTTAACCATATTGGCCAACACACATCAAAACCCATGATCCTCCAGATCATATCAGGCCGATTGCCCCAACACATCCGACGGACGAGAGCCAAAGGAAGAGAACTTCAAAGGGCAAGCCGAGGATGTAGACTTCAAAGGCATACCCGAAGGATGACATGGAGATAAGCTGCGAGCTTGTATGCATCCCGGGGATGAAAGTCAAAGGAAGAGAACTACAAAGGGCAAGCTGGGGGAAGTGGACTTCAATACATACGCGAAGGATGAAATTTAGAAAGGTTGAGAGTGAGTTTGTAAGTTGGACAATCGACTGGCGAAGGAATTAGTCGACTAGCGAAGGAATCAGTCA
The DNA here is from genome assembly GCA_024364735.1 of Boesenbergia rotunda. NCBI lineage: Eukaryota > Viridiplantae > Streptophyta > Magnoliopsida > Zingiberales > Zingiberaceae > Boesenbergia > Boesenbergia rotunda. The sequence goes on along the minus strand of JAGFNQ010003181.1, from coordinate 465,412 downwards.
ACTACCAATGTTGGGTGAAACTCACTGAAAGATCAGTCGATTGGTGTTGAAATCAGTCGACTGATGCTTTGAAAGAATTATCCGTTGGCCGCGCACAGTCGACTGGGGTTGAGACCAATCGACTGGTGTCGAGACCAATCGACTGGTGTCGAGATTGAGCTGTTTTGTTAACAGCTCTCTCCTCTTATAAAAGGGGAGCTTTGGGGCATAAAGAAGGTTACTCATGCTTGTTGAATAACTTCTTGATCAGTGCCCAAAGCTTCCACATCTAAACTCTTCGTCAAAATCCTAATTCTCATCTTGTAAAGGGGAAGAAACATTGTGAGAGGTTGTTCTCCACCAAGAAGGAGAAAGCTTAGCCGGAGATTGTCGGAGACTAATCCACCGAAGGATTAAGGGTTCGTCCACCTCAACTATATGTCGTAGAGTAGGAGCAAACAATCTCCGAATCACGTTACATCGATAAGTGTTAGCATTTTTTTATTGTTTAGGACCAAGAGAATTAGGATGGATTTACTGGGAGTGAAATATTTGATCTTATCACCTTGATTTCCAAAAAAGCAAATCAAATCAAATCAAATTTTACCATGGATCTGGCGAGCTTTTGAAAGGTTCCTCCAGCACGTTCCTTCACACAGTCATCCAAGTCAAGAGAAAATTTCTGACCTGAGAAATTACACTATGAAGGGAATGCAAACAGGTTGCATGTGCTTCCTATGTGACAGAAGATGTGAAGAAAGAATCATGAGTAATCAATTTGATGCAAATTGTGAGAGAAATAGCTCACAGGCTAATTAGCATATCTGTGCAGATTATTTTTTCCGTTATAGCAGCAAGTTAAAGGCAATGAAGATGTAAAGAAAACACTCCTATCTTTCTAGGAATCATTACCAACAGATAATTCTAGAATAGCATTCACAGTAAGGCACAAATTTCTTCAAATTAACACAAACCATATCAAGGAAACAAATGTTCAGTGGCCAATTGGATACTGTTTGAGGGCATTTTAATTAACAAACGAGCACATGATATACAAGATAAAGATTAGATTGAGGGGCCCACAAATTTAACACGAATACAAACTATCCGCCAATTGCGTTATTACCCAAGCAGAACATGTTGTGCTTTTCAGGATTATGAATTTTAAATATTCATTTTTCTCTTAAAAAACAGAGGTGAAGATTCCAGAATAAATTTGTAACTGACGCCTAATGAATTTCTATATTTCTCTTTTTTTTCAATTCCTATGGGTAGTTATTCTTCATTTGCTCAAATTAATATTTTAGATATTCTCTTGAATGTATATAAGATACAGTATACACAACAAGTATACTACATTGAGTACGTTCCTAAAATTCTAAGTATAACTGGTAATATAGAGTTATATTACAGATTTCCATTATGGAAGTTGAAGAACAAAGTAATTGTGTAGAGAAAAGCTACAACTTTTTCAATGTCAATCATGTTGAACCTGAAGAATATTGTACCATTAGATTTCAAAAGATACATGCCTGAAAGTTTGCCATTCTGTCCATGTTTCAGTGATAAACTTTCAAGTCTTCTCTGAGCTATGTGTTCTAAGAACACAAACCTCGAATTGTGAGTTCCATTATGTAAATTTGTGATATTCTCAACATCAACAACAACAGCAGTTGCTCCATGATCAAGAGCATATCTGGAAAACAATAAGGATACTCTAAACAAAAAGACATAAAGCATGTAGGCAAGTGGAAAACACAACAGGAAATAAATGCATATTATGTTTTTAAAAGATACAGTACATCTCCAACCCATAATTTAGGGTTAAACATTTTGAGCAAGCCTAGTGAACATATCATACAATAACATAATCTCTCAAATATCAAATGTAACCTAGTAATCCACTAAATCAAACAACATATGAACCATGTTTTTTGTCAAAATTTGAAGTTTTATCTGCTAAAATCTACATGGTGGTTCTATTCCAACGTTAATAATCTGATTTGAAACGTAATGCACAGTCCTTAGTGAGCAAATTGTTTGGATTACCTGGTCTCTGAATTTGCAAAAAATCCAAGGGAGACTAAACAAGCAAAAAAGTAAATACTAATAGGGGGGGAAATGGCTCTTGTAAGCTAAAAACACTAAACTTCAATTATTTCTTATCAAATAGCTCTTGTAAAGTCATTATTTCTTGTAAGCTACACCATCAATGCAGCTAATGTCATTATTTCTTGAAAGCTACACCATCAATGCAGCTAATGTTGAATTATACCTTGTCATTTTTTTCCTTCTACTTTAACCGAGTTATATTTTGTATCTTCAATCTTAATTGTACTTGCCCTAAGATATTTAGTTTCTGAAGGTTGTCTTGAGTCCTTGGATTTAAGTTCGAAGTTTATTTCAACTAAGTTGTCGACATTAACACACAGCATTTGGAAAAGAAGAAAGAGAGTATTGATGATTTTCTTTAGTATCACTAACGAGTTCATCTCAGAATTATTTATCATGAGGTAAATACTTTTGGTGTAGAAGGATACTCTCTGATTCCAAGGACACTATTATGGTTTTCCATTGTGTACATGTAACAGCTTTCGCTAGACCAGGGAAAGCATTCCCCAATTAATTTCAAAGCTGCTGTAGCACCAGAAGTAAATATGCATTTGTAGTTCTCCAGTGATGCATTAAAATAGTCTAGGACCTGATTAACATAAGAAATTTGATTACTAGCTGCACCAGAAAAAGGTGAAACAATTTTTTAAAATACAATCAATTGCTCAGGGTGTAACTATCGACTGTCATTTCTAGAAGAAGTTACAAGACAATAAAAGGTTCGATCTTGAAACATATAGTCATAATTCAACTCATGGCAAAATATGAATGGAGAAGGCATGCGTAAAGGATATTGATTTATACTATATTCATATCGCAAATTATAACTTATAGTAATGGCTCAAATTACAATTCAAACATAAAAGAAGACTCCGATTAATTAAAATGTTAGGCATGAGCTTGCTTCACATACTAATTCTTTAAAAGGGAAAATGCATTACACTGACAGAATTTAAGTAAAATTCATAATTGATAAATATAGATTTTTCTTTAAAAAAGAAGATAAATTAGTTTGAGGCATTTCCATCTTCTAGAATAATGATCTCTTGCTCAACAAGATGCACAAATAACAACTTCGAAATTTGAAGGTTCTGTAAGCAATGATTTCTGCCCATGAAACAACAAGAACAATTGTATCAAGACTAGAATAACATTATCTATATACCACGGCTCAATGTTGTGACAATAGTCATCTAGAATGTATTCAGTTATTGTTTTGCACCATAAGCATAGGGAAGTAATTGATGACCAGTGGACGGAAATACCTTTTGTCGTGCTGCACTAATGATACCTGTAGTTGACATGCTGGAATCACTCTGGCTATCTAAATCCAGCTCAAAGAAGACAATGTAACTATCTTCACTCAAACCATTGAAGTGTTCATTAATGAACCGTCGGGTATCCCGCAGAAATGGAGGAACAATCGAACAAAAAACATAAGAAATATGGAATAACTGATAGTTCAGTAGAGAAGCCATCGAGAATCTCGAAACAAAAAAAAAAGAATGAGCTTTTCGGAATTAACGGATACGAGGGTTCCCGTAAACATTGGTGGTCAAGTCCTTGACGACGACTTCAAACTTTAGTCGATGGTATGTCTCTCTTTCTCAGAATATGTCAGTTGCCTTAATTTATATTATGTAGATTGCTGTCATTTCCTATTTTCACCACTTGTTTCCAGCAAAATAAAAGCTAAGCAGACTTATGAGCTGATTGCACATTCTATTGTTGCAGGTATATCTTATGGATTGTTGTTGCGGCATTATATCATCTCCCTAGTTTCCAATCTATGGGAGTGGATTTGCGGATCAATCTTTCTCTATTTCTGACAATTTTCATCTCTTCTGTTGGTTTTCTTATTTTGTTTCACATCATATTTCTTGGCCTTTGGTATATGGGTCTTGTTTCTTGTGTGGCAGGAAAACGACCAGAATTACTGTCCATCATCCAGAACTGTACAGTGAGTGCTTTAATTGCCCACATATTTGAATCTATGCATATTCCACTGAAATGTGTGGCTATCTTCGTGTTTCTGTTATAGTGAAGGTCATCAGCATTGCTTGCTGTGTATTCTATAGTCACTGTGGAAACAGCCGTTGCTATAGAAAAACATTTAGATAGGAAGAGTTCAAGTTGAGTTTCCCTCCTATATTGGAAGAAGCAAGATACAAATTCTTGGATATCAAAGTTCATTGACAAATTCTTGGATGTCAATGTTATTGCCGACAAGCCTTCATGCGATTCGCAAGGCTGGGTCTTGCACAACCCCATGGGTATACAGACCGAAAGAGAGATCCATGCGAAGCTCGAAGGGGCTAGGATCTACCGGAGAATATATGAAAAGGTCAAGTGATATTTTCTTTGTCCTAATCACATGGCTAAGGCTGCTCCTTTACAAGTTAAAGTAAGTGAATTCCATGTACACGAATCCTTGGTTCAAAATTATGTGCATCTGAAGCGTGGAGATATACATAGCATTCCAATAAGTGATCACTAAGAAATCAATGATCTTTTGCAGTTCCATGACCATGAACTAAGTAGGCCCCCGGGCTGGCTCAATTGATAAATACATCGGATAATGATTGTAGTGATCGGAGATCGAAACTTAAATAGAAGATTTCATCATCTTTGTAGATCCTTATTCATACACTTATGAATTTAAATTCTTGTTATATTCCCTCTCAATGATGTGGACCATTAATGTGACAGTATTATGAACTATGCAACTATGACACTCATTTCGATTCATAGTTAGGGCAGAATGATAATTCAATGCTGCAAGGGATACATTATCGTACAGGGATTTTATATTTCTTCTGCCCGCCGTGTATCAGCAGAGGCAGAATAGCAGGATATGATTTTGTTCCAGCGACGACCAAAACCCCAAGTTGGAGAAAAAAATTTAAACCTTGCTATGAACTAGCAGCAAGAACAACTCAAATTGTTAAACAAATGCAGGGAATTGAAGCAAAACAAATAATGCTCACAGTGCCGGTAAAGAACTTCGAGACACTGATCCAATGCTATTTAATGGCCACTCGAGTGGTCTCAACACAATATTTTCTTTTAAACAGAATAAGCAGTCACGATATACTGGCAGACAAATATCAAAATATCACATGAATAAAGATAGAGACATGACCAAAACAATAAATAAAGGGATAAAATAAAGTTATTTGAATCGAAATGTCATTCTCAAGTAGGATTTAACCGTCAGTTGAGAGTCAAATCCTGATGAGGCCAATGTTAATGAACACTTTTTTCAGGAGTTACGTAGACACAAACTGAATGTTCACACAAAGAACAGCTTGACACCCACCTTGAACCTGACGTTTGGTTGAAGGTGGGCAACTTGATATTTTGAAACAAATCGGTACAGGATTAAGATAGTAAAAAAAAATCAAATCTCTTAACTAATTTTCCTTTCATATTTGACGTTTTAAAATCAACGGTGCACTGAATTTTTTTTTTATTTATTTCTTTCCACATCAAAGTTTTTGGCCAATTGGAAAACTACACTAAATGGCTCATGCTGTTTGGATCTTATCTTTGAGAATTTGAGCAACAGCGCCAATGAAGTCTTCAGTGCTCAGATAGAGATCCCTTGACACTCTGCATAAAGAACAAACAGATACAATCCAACAGTTTGAGAAATAATTGTAGGAAAAAAGCAAATGCAACTTATTTTCATGAAGGTGGTATGGCTCCTAAAATCATGAGAGATCACAGAAGGAATAGAAGGGATGCCAAAAGGTTAGATGCATAAAGTTGAATTTGTGATCATTATCTAAAGGTTTAAGTAAGGGCAACAATGTTAAACATGGCCCAATAAGACGACAGGATCTTAAAAATTGTTAATCAAGATATTCAAAAATTGGGATGAAAATATATAAATGGGCGAATTGACCTCTTTTACAAATTATGTTAACTTTGTAAACTTTAATAATTTTGTATATCATATAATGTAGTTATTTAGAGAGTTTAAATAATCTTAGACATTAAAAAATTATGTTTTAAAAGAGGTATAATTACTATTTTATTTCATTAAATCTTATAGTGATGCAAATTATCACAAATTATCATAACAAGTTCTAGGCTTCATGCAAAATGGAAAATACTAGCAAATATAGCTTGAGCTTACTTGGGACCGTGGATAAGAAGTGCAAGATCCTTCGTCGTTTTACCAAGTTCCACTGTTTCAATGCATGCAGACTCAAGCTTCTGGACAAAGTCTAGTAGTTGCTCATGTTTGTCCAGCTTCGCTCTGCAAAAGAATGGTCGAAGACATCAATAATATGTTGGCAAAATTACAATGAAGGTATAACAGAGGTGTGATGGAAATGGGTGCCCCAGACCACTCGAAGAAGTTGGAAGGCATTTTGAAATAATTTGTTGAAATGTAATTTCAAAAAACCGCAAATACCTGTGCTCAAGGCCGCGTGTCCATGCGAATATAGATGCAATACTAGTTGTACTAGTCTCTTGTCCTTTCTGATATAGCCTGAAATGTCGAGTCACAGTTCCATGTGCTGCTTCAGCCTCCAATGTTTTCCCATCGGATGATAACTGCAGAAATTTTTGGAGAGAATCATTATCAGAGAACCCAGTAATAAAGAAAAACCAAGACCAAAGAAGCACAATTGACTATGTCATTACCAGTACAGAAGACATCAAACCCAGAGAACCAAATCCTGCATCAGTGAAATAGTTGAAGCATCAATTATAGCATTCAGGAAAGTTTGGGATCAGCTTGAGGTTAACCTTTGAAAAACTGCTGAAATATAAATTTCGAAGTAAAAAAATTCACGATTTTTTAAAAGATGGATTATGGAATGGAGAAAGAAGTTGGCAAAGTCAAGACGATAAAGAGTCCGATGGTACGCGTAGAAAGAGTTGATGGTGACGTGAGGAAGTAAAAAGGATTACTAGTTTAAAGAAGGTACGTTTCAAAGATTTAGATATAAACTAGCAACGTTTAAAGAACTGGGAAAAGATATCTACTAGAATCCTAAAGATAACTAAATGTAGAGATTTAGGTATACTAGAATCCTTTACATTTTATGATTTATCCTAAAGATATCACATCCATGTTGGCAATAATCGGCAAAATATTTTACAAAGAACTATCATAGCATCCTATATATATATAGGAATATGATATCAGCATTGGTACAAATATAATACAAAAATTAAACTTGACATAATAGGAGTGAAATAAAATACCACACGAGTGATGACAGCCTGTTATCTGCAAGTGGTGATACAGGTATATTTTGTTGTTACCCCCGGGTGGTTCCGGGGGAGTGCCCGAGTGGGCGCCGGGCGTGCATGCCCGGATAGATGTCGAGCATGGGCGTAAAGGACTACCGGGCGGAGGCACCCGGATACACGAAGCGTGTAAGTCTTAACGTGGTTGGGCGAAAGTACCCACTAGGCGCGTAAGCCATGATGTGGCCGGGCGGATTCACCCGCTAGGCGTGTAAGCCTTGGTGTGGCCGGGCGGAATTAACCGGCCGGATGAATCTCTTCGTTTACTCTGACCGGCCACGCTAAATCCGACCGGCCGGTGGAGACCCTGGGATCTACCATGGTGCTTGCCCAGCAGGCTACCCGTACAGTGGGGTGGACCCTGAAGCTGGCCAGGCCATCTTGCCACGCTGGCTGTCCGTACGGTGACAAAGATAGGGCGGGATCAATAGCCTTCCCCTCGAGTCTAGTCGAAGGAGGCGATCAGTCCGACTGACTGGACTACAAGTGTGTACAATCATTCTGCGGTCAAGCGATTCTGCCCTTTTAATATCCGGCCGTCTTGACACAATGCTCAACAGCTGGTGCTGTGTATGCTTGTCCAGTCTGGGCAGAAGAAGATTGTTAGTCAAGAGGTGCGTGGGCCGCCACGCACCCGACTAACTAAGGTGTCTGACCGGATGAAACAAGATAGAGGAGCGTGGGCCGCCACGCATCCCCTACTAACCATGGACATGGTGAAGATGTCCGACCGGCTGATGCCTTTGATCGGAGGAACGTGGGCCGCCACGTGTCCTTTTATTGTTAATTCGTCCGACCGGACGAATGTTGCTAGTTGGTAAGGGGTATGTTAAATACGTCTGGGCGGGAGAGTTTCTGCCTTGCGTCGCAAGAAATGCGGAGCGCCGCGCGCCCCTAGGAGATTTCCTAATGATCTCGTGTCAGTCAATTAATGGGGATGCGACATCTTGAGATAATCGAAGCGACGTGATGCGTTTGATGTGACCGAGGCCTTAACATCATCAAATCCGCTTTAATTGACCATTCCACGTGGTCCACGCTGGTTGGCCGGCCGGGATGTAATTCATATAATGATTATGAATTCTTAATGGCCATTAAGGTGGGCACCTCTCTCTGCTACGTGGCAGCTCCGGGTTGCCCGACCGGACGGCTGCGCCCTACTTCCGTTGCAGGCCCTGTCAGCGCCTGCTGTGCGTCTTTTCAAGGCCAAGTATGGGCTGCCTCGACGTCTCGGATGAGACGATTGATATCCACGTGGATCGTAATCGGACGGCTATCCTTCTTTCGGCCTAGCTATAAATAGGCCTCCATATCCACTGAAACCCTCATTTACTCTTGCTGTTCTCTCTCTGCCTCAGTGCTTCTCTCTCCCTGTCGCCGCCTACCGTCGCCGTCTTCGCAGGCCTCCGCCGTTGTTCTTGCGCTCCTCCTCCGATTTTCTAATCTTCTCCGTTGTCACGGTCAGCTTCTTCTTCCTTTTGATCTATGGCCTCTTCTGATAAGTTTGAATCCGCCGTGTCCACCCTTGCTGATGAATCCATTTCCGACCTCCGACTGGCCTACGATATCCCTGCGAACTATCGTATCATCGTTCCCACAAAAGCCGACCGGCCACACAAACCCCCGACCGGTTTCTTTGCGTTTTTTCGGGACCAGCATACATCTGGCCTGCGCTACCCTCTTCATCCCTTCTTTGTAAAATTCTGTAACTTCTTCCATGTTCCTGTCTTTCAACTCTCTCCTAACGCCGTACGCATACTATGTAATCTAATAGTCCTCTTTACCCTTTACCGGGTACCTCTCCGACCGGAGGTTCTTTATTTCTTTTACTACGTAAAGCAACAAGGAGCCGGGACCTTTTTCCTCCAAGCCCGAGCAAAATTATCCATAGTAGAGAATATTCCGACCTCAAATAAAGGCTGGAGGACCCATTTTTTCTTTATAAGCCCCCCGGCCAGCCTGGGTTTCCCGACCAGATGGGTGGCGGACATGGCCCCTATGACCCCCTTGAAAAACTTTAAGTCCGACCCCTTATTCGTAATGGCCGTGGCTCGACTCGGGGGTCTTCACTTCGACGGCATGATACTTCTTAGCAATGCCGTTTTGTATATGTTTGGGCTAAGCCAAGTGCCTGCCGACCTGCCCGACACCTTCTGTAAGTTAATTTTTCTGTGGTACTTCTTTTTCCCTAACTCAATATCTTCTCATTTTGCAGCCAAGATGATGTGGGAAGCGGCCCTTGACAGAACTCTTGGCCTGGAGGACGAAGAGGTGAACGCCCGGGCGGCAGAACAACTACGTTTGCGCCAGGACAGTCCACCCGGCCAACCTCCGATTTCTGAGAGCGCGGAGCCTGCTTCTCCGGCTCCCGCTGCCCAACCTTCGGCGACCGGCTCTGTGGAGCCGGTCGGCTCTGTGGAGCCGGTCGGCTCCCCAAAATCTCCTGCTCCGGCAAAGTCCACCGGCAAGCAGAAGGCTCTGCCCTCCAAACGGAAGTCCTTGCCTTCCAAGCGGAAGGCCAGCACTTCTATCCGTATTGAGGAACCGGCGGAAGTGGACCTTTCTTCTTCCGACTCACCTGACCCGCAGCCTTTGCAGAGGCGCCAAAGAACTTCGGCTTCGGGCTCTCGCTCTCTGCCTTCGGAGGCAGCTGTCAGCCCGGCCAGCACGAGCCGGTCAGCTGATGCGCCAGGCACGTCACGCCCGGAGGGGAGAAGCCCTCAGTCGAGCGGCTACGGCGTGTACCTCCCTTCAGTCGACCCCGTGGCTCCCTTCGACGTCCAACAGCGGCTTACCCTTTACGGGGAGGTGGCGGACTGCTGGGAGCAGGGCATGAGGGAGGGGACTTCCAGACCCCCTATCCGACTGGCCGACCAGTTCACCCAGGACGCCACGCGGGTAAGTCTGATGCTTCATGACTGAATAACTTGCTTTTTTCTAACTTCTCCTTATTGTAGTTTTGGGCCTCCTGCATGAGCACCGCCCACGCCTTGGTTATCAATACCCGGGCGCGCCGGGCGGCCGAGCGGCGGCTGGAGGAAGGGGAGCTCCGCCAGGCGCACGCGAACCTACCGGCCGGCGAGGAGGGCGCTGCCATTCTCCGTTCAGAGATACTGGACCTCAAGGAGAAACTCCGCGGAGCTGAAGCGCTGCTGACGGAGGAAATTACCCGGGCGGATGCAGCCGAGCGGGCGCAGGCTCGGTCCGCGTCCCGGCACGCGACCCTGGAGCAGGAGAAGAAGAAGGCCTTGGATCGGCAACGCCGTGCCCGATCGGACCTCGATAAGAAGACTGTCGAGGCCAAAGCCCTGAAGGCGGAGTTGGAAAAGTTGACGAAGTCTTCAGAATCGCTCCAGTCGGCTTTGAATGAAAAGGAGCGGGAGCTGGCGACTCGAGAGTCAGACCTGAGCGCCAAGGAGAAGGCTCTAGACCTCCGAGCGGACGAGCTCCGCTTATCTGAAGGAGTGCTGGCTTCACAGGCCGTGGCGCTGGAGGAGAAGGATGCAGAGCTGGCCAACCTCCGGGCAGAGATAGAAAGTCTGAAGATGCACCAAGAAGGGGAGCCTGCCCGGTGGGACGCAAAGCGCGTGGCCTATCTTAACTCCGAGGAGTTCGGCGAGCAGCTGGGTAAGCGGACAGCTGATATGTTCAAGATGGGACTCAACAGCGCCGTCCTGCAACTCAAAGAGAGCGGTCATCTACCCGCCGACCTACCTGCCAATGCCGTCCAGTTGCGCCGGGTCAAGGAGCTTCTCCCTAGAGACTTCTTCCAGCCCTTTGTCTAGACTTTAACCATGTAACTTTGAGCCGCCGGTCGGGGCTCCTCTTTTTGTAATGCCTTCATCCAAGTACTAATGAAAACCTTTTTTCTTCTAAGGCCTCTCCTTTTCTTGTCCCTTCAGATAGCGACTAAGGGGAAGTATACCGATTGGTTTAGATCCGACGAAGGGGTGCGGGTTGCCACACGCCCAGTCGGGGAACCGAAACACTTGGGAGAATGGCTAAGTTAGCCAACTGTTTGGTCCGACTAGGGGGTGTGGGTCGCCACACGCCCGATCGGGGAAATAGGTTTGTGGGTTGCCCGGCTAGTTGGAGTCTAGCAGGCCATACTAGTTGAATGGCTTAGCAGTGCCAAGGTGAATTTTAATGAGTTACATCCGAACGGGCAAGGGGCCATTCAGATAAGATGCGGGACCCGCCCCTCATCCGCCAAGTATATTTGAACGAACATGCCTGACCGGATGTAACGTGGACAACCTAAATCTCCGATCAAGGATGAGTGTGATGCCTGCGTCCGACCGGACAGAAGCAAGCTGTTATGTACCTTTTAAAGGTTACCTCTTGTCTACGTTACCAGGTTAACCAAGAGGTGCTCCGGGACTCGGAGTGGTGCGGTTTTTCCGAGGCGAATGCCACTCTGATCGATATCTCCTCAATTCCGAGGCGTCCGACCTCACGGCACTTTCCGATGAGCCGGCCGGAATACCAATCACTCCCATGATTGCCAGCCTTAAATGCCCTTACGCACCTATGCTTTTGTGCACCACTCAGCTGCCCCGGATTGGCTGGACTGACGGCGGTGTTGCTTCGCCTTTGCCGCCGGAGTGATTTACCCTGCGCCTTCCCGAGGTCGGGCGTGGATTGCTTTGTGGTCGTGGACATGAGGATGGCCGTCCGTGCGTACCATTATCGGACGGTCGGCTATGCGCTGGCTCTCCTATAAATAGGTACGGAGGACCAACCTTTCCTATCACACTTGAACTGATGGAGAAGGCTGCTTTGTACGAGTCCTTAGGCTTGGCAGATGACGAGGACTTGCTCCGTATAGAGGTTGCTCGACTTCGTCAAGAACTTAAGGAATCCCAAATGAGACTGTCTGAGCAAGTGCTTCGAACCGGGGTTGCCGAGCGGAAGGCAGTGTTGTCTGAAGCCGTTCAGAAATCCTTTGAGAGGGATAAAAAGACGGCTGTATCCCGCCAAATCCGCGCCCGGTCCGATTTGGACAAGCAAGTAGCGGCCACCCAACGCCTGCAGGAGGAGCTGAAGGCCACCCGGGCGGCCTTAGAGAAATCACAGTCGGCCCTATCAGCCACTGAAAGGGAGATGATTACTCGAGAGTCATTCCTTGCAGCCAAGGAGGCGGAGCAGGACAGCCGAGCGGAGAGACTGAGCTTGGCTCTCGAACATCAATTGGCCAAGCGGACTACCGATCTCCTGAAGATAGGCAGGGACAGTACTCTTCTCCAACTGAAGGAAGGTGGCCATTTGCCCGACGACCTGCCTCCCACTGTCATTAAAATGAGTCGAATGAGGGAGATGATTCCCTCCTACTTTTATAGACCCTTTATGTAACTTCTGCATCTTGGTCGAGACTTTTGTAACCTTCAGAACTTTAATGAGAATAGCTTTCTGCCTATCTGGGCTATTTCCTTTTGATACCCTGAGTTCCATGAAAATAGCACCTTCTGAGTCTTCCTGACCGATCGCCTTACCTCAGGCGTCCGACCGGATATTGGTTTAGGCTTTTGGATGGGCCCCTCTTCCACGCGGGCCGCCATACTTCCGATCGGGCACCAGTCCAGGCTTCCGGATGGACTAACCGTCTACGTGGGCAGCCACGCTTCCGACCAGGAGCCGATCCAGGCTTCCGAGTGGGCTGATGTTCTAACCAGTCGCCAACTCAGGCTTCCAAAGGGAGCCAATCTTCTGCGTGGAACGCCACGCATCCGACCGGGCATCTTTTCAGGCTTCCGAGTGGGCTGATGCTTTAATCAGTCGCCAACTCAGGCTTCCAAAGGGAGCCAATCTTCTGCGTGGAACGCCACGCATCCGACCGGGCATCTCTTCAGGCTTCCGAGTGGGCTGATGCTTTAATCAGTCGCCAACTCAGGCTTCCAAAGGGAGCCAATCTTCTGCGTGGAACGCCACGCATCCGACCGGGCATCTCTTCAGGCTTCGGATGGACTAATCGTCTACGTGGGCAGCCACACTTCCGACCAGGAGCCGATCCAGGCTTCCGAGTGGGCTGATGTTTTAACCAATCGCCAACTCAGGCTTCCAAAGGGAGCCAATCTTCTGCGTGGAACGCCACGCATCCGACCGGGCATCTCTTCAGGCTTCCGGATGGACTAATCGTCTACGTGGGCAGCCACGCTTCCGACCAGGAGCCGATCCAGGCTTCCGAGTGGGCTGATGTTTTAACCAATCGCCAACTCAGGCTTCCAAAGGGAGCCAATCTTCTGCGTGGAACGCCACGCATCCGACCGGGCATCTCTTCAGGCTTCCGGATGGACTAATCGTCTACGTGGGCAGCCACGCTTCCGACCAGGAGCCGATCCAGGCTTCCGAGTGGGCTGATGTTTTAACCAATCGCCAACTCAGGCTTCCAAAGGGAGCCAATCTTCTGCGTGGAACGCCACGCATCCGACCGGGCATCTCTTCAGGCTTCCGGATGGACTAATCGTCTACGTGGGCAGCCACGCTTCCGACCAGGAGCCGATCCAGGCTTCCGAGTGGGCTGATGTTTTAACCAGTCGCCAACTCAGGCTTCCAAAGGGAGCCAATCTTCTGCGTGGAACGCCACGCATCCGACCGGGCATCTCTTCAGGCTTCCGGATGGACTAATCGTCTACGTGGGAAGCCACGCTTCCGACCAGGAGCCGATCCAGGCTTCCGAGTGGGCTGATGTTTTAACCAATCGCCAACTCAGGCTTCCAAAGGGAGCCAATCTTCTGCGTGGAACGCCACGCATCCGACCGGGCATCTCTTCAGGCTTCCGGATGGACTAATCGTCTACGTGGGCAGCCACGCTTCCGACCAGGAGCCGATCCAGGCTTCCGAGTGGGCTGATGTTTTAACCAATCGCCAACTCAGGCTTCCAAAGGGAGCCAATCTTCTGCGTGGAACGCCACGCATCCGACCGGGCATCTCTTCAGGCTTCCGGATGGACTAATCGTCTACGTGGGCAGCCACGCTTCCGACCAGGAGCCGATCCAGGCTTCCGAGTGGGCTGATGTTCTAACCAATCGCCAACTCAGGCTTCCAAAGGGAGCCAATCTTCTGCATGGAACGCCACGCATCCGACCGGGCATCTCTTCAGGCTTCCGGATGGACTAATCGTCTACGTGGGCAGCCACGCTTCCGACCAGGAGCCGATCCAGGCTTCCGAGTGGGCTGATGTTTTAACCAATCGCCAACTCAGGCTTCCAAAGGGAGCCAATCTTCTGCATGGAACGCCACGCATCCGACCGGGCATCTCTTCAGGCTTCCGGATGGACTAATCGTCTACGTGGGCAGCCACGCTTCCGACCAGGAGCCGATCCAGGCTTCCGAGTGGGATGATGTTTTAACCAATCGCCAACTCAGGCTTCCAAAGGGAGCCAATCTTCTGCATGGAACGCCACGCATCCGACCGGGCATCTCTTCAGGCTTCCGGATGGACTAATCGTCTACGTGGGCAGCCACGCTTCCGACCAGGAGCCGATCCAGGCTTCCGAGTGGGCTGATGTTCTAACCAATCGCCAACTCAGGCTTCCAAAGGGAGCCAATCTTCTGCGTGGAACGCCACGCATCCGACCGGGCATCTCTTCAGGCTTCCGGATGGACTAATCGTCTACGTGGGCAGCCGCGCTTCCGACCAGGAGCCGATCCAGGCTTCCGAGTGGGCTGATGTTTTAACCAATCGCCAACTCAGGCTTCCAAAGGAGCCAATCTTCTGCGTGGAACGCCACGCATCCGACCGGGCATCTCTTCAGGCTTCCGGATGGACTAATCGTCTACGTGGGCAGCCACGCTTCCGACCAGGAGCCGATCCAGGCTTCCGAGTGGGCTGATGCTTTAACCAGTCGCCAACTCAGGCTTCCAAAGGGATCCAATCTTCTGCGTGGAACGCCACGCATCCGACCGGGCACCGCTTTAGGCTTCTGGATGGGTTAACGCGTGAGTCTGCGCCCCGTCCAGATATTGCTTGGCCTTGTATGGCCGACCAGCAATTCCGGTCGGGTGAGCCGTTTATCATAGCTTGAGTGCTACACTTTACAAGATTACATCACTTTAGGGCTCTCTATACATTTGTAAGTGTAGGGCACTCCATGGTCGGTCTAGCCGTTTTCCCTGCTCGTCCTCTAAGTAATAGGCACCCGAGTGTAACTTTTGAACTACCTTGAAGGGTCCGCCCCATTGCGGTTGTAGTTTGCTTACGTCACCAACCGGCTTGATGCGCTTCCAGACTAGGTCTCCGGCTTGAAATGAGCGCGGCAGCACCTTTTGGTTGTACCTTTGTTTCATGCGCTGACGGTACGCGAACATCCGGGCGGCTGCCTTGTCGCGGACTTCCTCTATGAGGTCAAGCTCTAAGCGTCTTCTTTCATCATTTCCTTCGTCGTAGCTTAACCGCCGATCCGATTCGCAACCGATCTCGACCGGCACCACCGCCTCGCTGCCGTAGACGAGGTGGAAAGGTGTCTGCCCGGTCGCTTCTCTTGGGGTGGTTCTGTTCGCCCAAAGAACCCCGGGCAGCTGTTCTACCCAGTTGGTTCCTGCGTGATCCAGCTTTGTTTTGAGTCCCCTCAAGATTTCCCGGTTGGCGACTTTTGCCTGGCCGTTGCTCTGTGGATATGCCACAGATGTAAAGGCCTGCCGGATGCCGTATGCCGAGCACCACTCTTTGATTCTCTTCCCTTGAAATTGCCGACCATTATCAGAAACCAACTTGTGTGGGATCCCATATCTGCATAAAATGTTTTGCCATAAGAACTTAATCACCGCCTGCTTGGTGATCCGGGCCAGCGCCTCGGCTTCCACCCACTTAGAGAAGTAATCCACCGCGACCAACAGGAACCGCTTCTGGGCGGGCGCGAGTGGAAAGGGACCTACGATATCCATACCCCACTGGTCGAACGGGCAAGAGACGGCAGATGTCTTCATTACTTCAGTTGGCCTGTGTGGCAGGCATTGGTGCTTTTGACATGAGATGCATGTTGCAGCCAACTGGTCGGCATCCTTCTGTAAGGTTGGCCAATAATACCCGGCCAACAGAGCTTTCCGTGCGGTGGCCCTGCCACCCGAGTGACTACTGCAGACCCCCATGTGGACTTCGCGGAGCACGTAATCTGCATCCTCGCTGCCCAAACACTTAAGCAAGGGCCGGGCGTGAGCTCGCTTATAGAGGGCATCTCCGACCATGGTATATTGCACGGCTCTTTTTCTGAGCAGCCGAGCCTGCTCCCGATCGGATGGCACCTCTCCCCTGGTCAGAAATGCGATCAATGGCGTTCTCCAATCAATCTCCAATTCGATCTCCGCTTGCTGCTCGATTTGCATGATGAATAAGGCATGGCTGGCCGGCCGGGGGACCACCCAAGATCCGACTGCGCTAGCTAATTTGGCCAGCTCATCCGCTTTCAAGTTGTTCTCCCGAGGGATCTTTTGTAAGAGTACCTCTCTGAATCCACCCTTCAACTGCTCATAGGCATCGATGTATTCCTGCAGCCGGCCGCTATTGACCTCGAAATTGCCGGCCAGTTGCTGTATGGCAAGTTGTGAATCTGAGTATAGCCACACCCGGGTGGCTCCTGTTGGGACCGGGTGCATGTCGACAAGGATACGGGTTCGTAATTGTTCAAATAATTACGGTAATTTTTCAAATAATTACGTGCAGCGGAAGAATTAGCATCAAATAATTTTCTAAATTATTTTAACCGCGTATCTAGCATGCAATCTTATGGTGTGTTGACATAATCATAAAATAAAACTTTGCGGAAAGGTAAACTAATTTACTTTTATACCTCGCGTAACTCGAAGAAAGGGACGAGATCCAACCGTAGCGTCCCTTGGAAGCTCCGCCTCTATTCGCGTCCACGCCGAGTTCTCTTCGGGATGACTTCGCGAAGTCACGAGTTTTGTGCCGACGAGAACTACTAGATTCTCGGAAGGCACAACTAGAAGAACAAGAGAAAAATTAGGAAACTAACCAACGGTGTAACGGAATTGAATTCCGAGAAGAGAGAGGAGTCGCTATCCGCTTCTTCTTCTTCTTGTTCGGGTTCTTCTTCTTCTAGTGGCTCACGGCAACACCTCCTTGGTGTTGAGATTGGGCGCCGGCCCTAGGGGAGCTAGGGTGGGCGCCGGCCCTAAGGGAAGAGAGGGAGAAGGAGGAGAGTAAGAGAGAGAGGGAGAGAATAATTAATCTCTTGATTAATTGCTTAGGAACAATGGCTAGCCTTGGTTTCCTTTATATAGTAGCAACTCTTTTGCTAAGTCTCCCTTTAAACGGAATTAGTTATAAGAAATTTATCCTATAAATTCTCTTATAGATAATTCTGTTTAAACCAAATTTTATTATAACTAATTTATAATAAAACTAATTCCTCTTCTCTTTTAAATTATGAAATAAAATTTTATAAGAAATTTATAAATTTTCTCTTATGAAAAAATCAATTCATAATTGATTTTATAAAATTAAAATAAACCATTTTATGGATTATTTTAATTATTCATAAAAGAATAAATTTCTATAAATCTTATTTATATAAATTTCTTTATACAAATTTATTTATCCATAATTTATAAAATAAATCACGCTAGATTTAATTTATTAATTAAACCAAAATTAATTGGTTTCTCCCTTCAATGTGGCCGGCCATCCAAGGAGGGTTTAGCACCCTCTTTGGCCGGCTAAACCAACCCGAACCGGTCGCGAATTAAACCCATTTAATTCGCCCAAAAAGCCTTCAAAAGACTTAGCCATTTTTAGCTTCCATTGCGCCTCTGATTAACTCAGATTCGACTTATTGCTCTTGATCGGAAAATCCAATTTTTAACTCGTTTTAAATCCCTCGGATTACTCGTAGTGCGTGTGACTAAATAGGCTTTCGATTTATGTTGGCCGTCTATAATCAACCCATTAATTATAGAACGATCATGAGTGGCACCTAGTAGTACATCATGATCCCCAATTAATCGAAAGATCAACGGTTTGACCCCAGAAGAAATTATTCTGAAACCCTTCAGCAGCTCTAATGAATCGTGCCTCATTCCCTTCACCACCTTATACCCACTTGGTTCAGGACATGGTCTGTTTGTGTCAGTCCCCACTAGATTGACTACGTCACACCTAGCCCAAGTAGTGTCTTTCTCGTCCTTTGGATTTCTAATTACTCTCATGTATTTCAGAGACTCGTACTCTAAACATGATATACTCTGGCCAGAGATTTTGAGTAACAATCCGACGATAGGCCTGGGTATACAACTCCTCGCAAGGAGTGGTGAATCCTTTGTAGGCTGTTCAAACATCTTCGGGCACTTCGGCTTATACCCAATCATCCTGGGTCCACACCTCCTTGGAGATGCTTGCTTAAGATGTTAAAGTATAAGTCTCCATGACCAAGATGACTTGAACACCGCAAGTCAAAGGAACATCGCACTTAAGCCGCAGTAAGAACTTCATTGACATTTCTATAGATAGATTCCATATGAAGTCTTACAGCTAGTCACTCCAATGAACTAGTTCCCTTAACTAGCATCCATGTTTATCTCCGGACATCCCAATGTCACCAGCCAGTGAGAATCAGCTTGATTAGAGAATAACCCATGCTAGTCTCAACAGAATTGATAGTGTCCGTATTTATCAATTCATCGACTAGGGATATTTTCAATACTTCACATTTGCACATTTAGAGATAATCACTAGTTGTGATCCTATCACAAATTCTCTTATGCTGTGAGTTGTATTGCGGACATTCAGTAGATGAGTTTAAGATCACAATCAAATACATAAGCACGCATACTCAAATAGTGAATTATCATTTATTAAAATAAATGTTTTACAATCATAAGGCGATTGCCTTAGGACACCTCTCTCATATAACTAACAAACTCCCACTTGGCCTAATGCCAATCGCTACGGTATCCAATACCACAGGCTCTAACATGACCCTCAAATTTGTTTTGAGGCAAGGCCTTAGTTAAAGGATCCGCTAAATTCCTTTCAGTGGGAATTTTCTCAATTTGTATGTCATTCCTACTTATAATCTCTCTGATCAGATGATAGCGGCGAAGCACGTGTTTGGATCGCTGATGAGACCTTGGTTCCTTTGCTTGTGCAATAGCTCCATTGTTGTCGCAGTATACCGGCACTGCTTCATCAATGGTTGGAACCTCATCAAGTTTCAAGACAAACTTCTTGATCCAAAATGCTTCCGTGGTATAATCCGCTACGGTGTCTTATTTGGAACGTTTCCAACTTATTGCGCCTCCTATACGTATCCAGACTGCGATTTGGAGTCATCCTTATCTGTCTGGAGACTGGTATCTGTATACCCACGTATTACCATATCTCCTTCTCCATATATTAGGAACATATCCTTAGTTCTTCTTAAGTACTTAAGGATTGTCTTGACAGCCGCCCAATGATCCATTCCTGGATCCGACTGGTATCTGCTTGTGACGCTCAAAGCATACGATACATCGAGCCTAGTACATAATATAGCATACATGATAGATCCTATCGCGGATGCATAGGGAATCTTATTCATGCAAATCCTCTCGTCTTCTGTGCGCGGACACAAAGACTTTGAAAGGTTGATCCCATTCCTGATGGGAAGGTAACCTTTCTTGGATTCCGACATGCTAAACCCTTTTAGCACTCGGTCTATATATGTAGACTGCGAAAGACTAAGCAACCGTTTTGATCTATCTCTATAGATTCTAATCCCTAGGATATAGGTTGCTTCTCCCAGGTCTTTCATGGAGAAAGTTTTGGACAACCAAATTTTAATTGTCTGTAAAACTGATATATCGTTTCCTATAAGTAATATGTCATGACATATAATACTAGGAATACGACTGCACTCCCACTAACCTTCTTGTACACACAAGGTTCGTCAGGATTTTGTGAGAAATCAAACTTTTTGATTGTCTCATCAAAACGGATATTCCAGCTCCTAGATGCTTGCTTCAGTCCATATATGGATCGTCGAAGCTTGCATACTTTGGTTTTATCAACCGATGTGAAACCTTCAGGTTGTATCATGTATACATCATCAAGCAAGTTTCTATTAAGGAAAGTTGTTTTCACATCCATTTGCCATATCTCATAATCATAATGAGCTGCTATGGCTAGGAGTATCCGAATGGATTTAAGCATAATTACTTTCCATGTCGGTTTTCTTCTTGAAAACCCACTTGCACCCTATGGGCTTAATCCCTTCAGGTGGGTTAACCAAGTCCCATACTTGATTTTCGTACATGGAATCCACTTCCGACTTCATGGCATCAAGTCATTTGTCCCTTTCTGAACTTTTCAGAACATCTTCATAACTGATAGGTTCGTCATCGCTTATGAGTAACACGTCGTTCGATTCACTTACGAGAAATCCGTATCTCTCTGGAATATTGCGTGTTCTATCAGATCTACGAAGAGGTGGTGTAGTTTTAGGTTCAACTGATAGCTCATCATTATGAGGTATTGGTTGTGGGTCTAGACTAGGTGTCTCTGTAATGTCTATCGGAGTTTCTTGAACTTCATCAAGCTCAAGGCCACTCCCACTGTTTTCTTGTAAAAGAAATTCTTTTTCTAGAAATACAGCATGCCTTGAAACAAACACCTTTTGCTCCAAGGGATGATAGAATTGGTATCCCTTCGTTTCCTTAGGATATCCAATAAATAGACATTTATCAGACTCAGCATCCAATTTGTCTGATACAATCCGCTTCACATAAGCAGGACAACCCCATATCTTAAGGTGAGTTAAGTGAGGTTTCTTACTATTCCAAATTTCATATGGAGTAGTAGAGACTACCTTGGTCGGGACTCTGTTTAACAAGTAAACAGCTGTCTTAAGTGCATAACCCCAAAAGGATTTTGGAAGAGTTGCATGATTCATCATAGACCTAACCATGTTCATCAAGGTTCGGTTGCGCCTCTCTGATACACCATTATGCTGTGGTGTATATGGCGGAGTCCATTGGGACAATATCCCATTGTCCCTAAGATAATCTTGAAACTCTTGACTTAAGTATTCACCACCCCGATCGGATCGAAGTATCTTAATACTTTTGCCAAGCTGTTTCTCTACTTCATTTCTGAACTCTTTGAATTTTTCAAAAGCTTCAGATTTGTGTTTCATCAAGAACACATACTCGAATCGTGAGTGATCATCGATAAAGGTAATGAAGTAGCTATAGTCTCCTTGTGCAAGAGTTGACATTGGTCCACATACATTAGTATGTGTTAGACCAAGCAATTCTCCTACTGGTTTACCTTTTCTAGAAAAGGGTAATTTGGCCATCTTGCCTTTTAAGCATAATTCGCATGTATCAAATGAACTGGGTTCAAATGATTCCAGAATTCCACATCGGTGTAATTTGGTCATGCGTTTCTTACTCATATGGCCAAGACGACAATGTCACGTATAGGAGTCTATTTGATTATCTATTCAAGTACGTTTGTTGCTAACTTCGATATTGAAAATGTCACCGGATAAATCTAACTTGTAGATACCATTGCACAAAGTTCCAGTCCCATAAAGAACATCATTTAAAGTTATGTAACAACAATTGTTACTAAAAGTTAAATGATAACCCTTTTCATTCAAGCATGAAATAGATACAATGTTCTTTATTAACGAAGGAACAAAATAACAATTTTCCAACTCTAAGACAAGTCCAGTAGGGAGCTTTAGCAAATATGTTCCGATAGTAACAGCAGCAATCTTTGCTCCATTTCCAACTCGCAAATTCGCTTCTTCCTTGACTAGTCTTCTTCTATTCCTTAGCCCATGTATGACATTGCATATATGTGAGCTACACCCAGTATCAAGTACCCAGGTGTACGAGGAAATAGAGTGACATTCAATAACGAAGATACCTGAAGAGGATGGGGCATCGGATGCCTTCTTCTTCAAGGACTCAAGATAAACCTTGCAGTTTCTTCGCCAGTGACCCTCCTTGCCATAATGATAGCAAGTGCCTTTTGGTGTCTTTTCAGTCTTTTTGGCCTTTTTCCTTCTTTCCCTTATTCTGTTCTTTGGCCTTCCTCTTAGAACCTTTCTTCGAGGAACCAACTAACGGTACCGTCTTTTGATCCTGCTTCACAGAAGGCTCTACAGTCTTCAGCAGGTTGAGCAACTTAGGAAACTGGTCTGGAGTTGCATTTTCAGGAGGACGGTTGGGAAGTTGATCTTCAAGGACATAAGCAAGCTTTTCTGCCTTGAGGACTATCCTCAGGTTTCCAAGCCAGTCCAAGAAGTTTGGCTTAGTCAGTTTATTGGTGTCTAAAATGGAACGTAAATTCAGAGAAGACATGATCGAGTGATTAACCTACAAATTGAGCTTATGAGAAGAATGATAAATAATGTATCAATATACATTAATTAAAATCCTATTTATTTTTCAAATTGAATAACCCTTCTTATCAATTCGAGAGATCGTAGGAACATCTCCAAATAGGTTGATATCCAACCATAGATAAGAACAACCATGGCTGTGGCCATCAAGTTCTTCTTAGCTATGAAGGTAGGTAATTATACCGATTACACATCACATATATGTAACTATCACTTTATGCTATCAACTAATTGAATGTTTGCATAAATCATTGGGTTGTTAACTCATTAACAAGTATGCAACATTATGCATAGCACCCAACTGCACCTCTCTTTACATCGACCTTGGCTGTGGCACAACAAATCGATGCTCTAAGCTTAAGGCTGACCCATTAATCAAGAAATAGTTTTAATATGGTTGGAGCTCATTCAACCGTTAAGTCAGGCTTGGATGTGTCCAACAACCAAAACTTAAGGATTGACCTCTGACTCCAACTATATTAATCATAAACTAATTCCATGGTTTGAACATGTTGAGGTTCAAGCTGGGCATGGATGTGTCCATCAACCCAAACGAGAAACAAAACTCTGGTTCTAACCATATTAATGGAAGGTGTTAGCCTTAATATTTTGTAAGGGGTTTTAGGTCTCATTCTTTCTTTCTAAGCACATTCATGACATTATGTCATGACTAACGATTTCCTTAATAAAG
Organism: Boesenbergia rotunda; assembly: GCA_024364735.1. Taxonomy (NCBI): domain Eukaryota; kingdom Viridiplantae; phylum Streptophyta; class Magnoliopsida; order Zingiberales; family Zingiberaceae; genus Boesenbergia; species Boesenbergia rotunda. The sequence goes on along the minus strand of JAGFNQ010003181.1, from coordinate 442,018 downwards.
TATGTATGTGACTTAATTTATCAAGTCCCATGAGTTGAATTAGAAACCGGATTTCCTAACTCAAATATCATACTTTATTAAAGGAATTGTTTTGGGAAACAATTTCCTAAATTGTCATAATCAATTTCGGAAATAATATGTTTAAGACTTTGATTTCTCTAAATCAAATCTTATTAAATTAAGAGACAAATCCCTTAATTCAACTACATATTATTTTCATGAAAATCTCATTTAAGAAAACTCTATAGGAAACCATTTTCCTAATTAATTTTGGAGACAACAATATGTAAGAGCATCACCTCTTAAACATATTTTATTCATGGATTTAATTAATTACAACAAATTATTTTCTAAGGGTGGCTCCCCGAGGCACAGATACCCAATAGAAAAGTAATTTGTCGTAAATCAAATTTGGTCCGCTCCCCGAGGCGTAACCAAATTGGACATGACAATTTTATTCAAAATAGGAAATTAAATTATAACAACAAACTTTAATTTGGGTGGCTCCCCGAGGCACTCCCCAAAGTAAAGAATTTTGTTAATAATTTAAAACCAATTTGAATTTGTCAATTAACATTCCATAAATTTGTCTAGACTTTCTCGAAAGAAAGTACCCAAAATTGCGAGATTTCATAATAGGTTTTCAGAATAATTGTAAGTTTCTGGTACAAAGAAAACTTACATATTTCCAAAATTGGAAAATTTCTAAAATAGAAAATTTTCCAAAATTGGAAAGTTTCCAAAGATGGGAAGTTTTCACAATTATTATAAAATTTCAGAAACTAGAAAATTTCAAGAGTTTGCGAAATTTCATGACGATTTCCAAACTTTGAAATTCCTAAATCTAAAATTTATTATAATTGGAAAGTTTCCATAATTGAAAAAAATTTCCAAAATTGAGATCATGACAAAGTGTTCCACAAAACAATTATATGATAATGTCAAACACTAACCGGCTCTGATACCACTGTTGGGACCGGGTGCATGTCGACAAGGATACGGGTTCGTAATTGTTCAAATAATTACGGTAATTTTTCAAATAATTACGTGCAGCGGAAGAATTAGCATCAAATAATTTTCTAAATTATTTTAACCGCGTATCTAGCATGCAATCTTATGGTGTGTTGACATAATCATAAAATAAAACTTTGCGGAAAGGTAAACTAATTTACTTTTATACCTCGCGTAACTCGAAGAAAGGGACGAGATCCAACCGTAGCGTCCCTTGGAAGCTCCGCCTCTATTCGCGTCCACGCCGAATTCTCTTCGGGATGACTTCGCAAAGTCATGAGTTTTGTGCCGACGAGAACTACTAGATTCTCGGAAGGCACAACTAGAAGAACAAGAGAAAAATTAGGAAACTAACCAACGGTGTAACGGAATTGAATTCCGAGAAGAGAGAGGAGTCGCTATCCGCTTCTTCTTCTTCTTGTTCGGGTTCTTCTTCTTCTAGTGGCTCACGGCAACACCTCCTTGGTGTTGAGATTGGGCGCCGGCCCTAGGGGAGCTAGGGTGGGCGCCGGCCCTAAGGGAAGAGAGGGAGAAGGAGGAGAGTAAGAGAGAGAGGGAGAGAATAATTAATCTCTTGATTAATTGCTTAGGAACAATGGCTAGCCTTGGTTCCTTTATATAGTAGCAACTCTTTTGCTAAGTCTCCCTTTAAACGGAATTAGTTATAAGAAATTTATCCTATAAATTCTCTTATAGATAATTCTGTTTAAACCAAATTTTATTATAACTAATTTATAATAAAACTAATTCCTCTTCTCTTTTAAATTATGGAATAAAATTTTATAAGAAATTTATAAATTTTCTCTTATGAAAAAATCAATTCATAATTGATTTTATAAAATTAAAATAAACCATTTTATGGATTATTTTAATTATTCATAAAAGAATAAATTTCTATAAATCTTATTTATATAAATTTCTTTATACAAATTTATTTATCCATAATTTATAAAATAAATCACGCTAGATTTAATTTATTAATTAAACCAAAATTAATTGGTTTCTCCCTTCAATGTGGCCGGCCATCCAAGGAGGGTTTAGCACCCTCTTTGGCCGGCTAAACCAACCCGAACCGGTCGCGAATTAAACCCATTTAATTCGCCCAAAAAGCCTTCAAAAGACTTAGCCATTTTTAGCTTCCATTGCGCCTCTGATTAACTCAGATTCGACTTATTGCTCTTGATCGGAAAATTCAATTTTTAACTCGTTTTAAATCCTCGGATTACTCGTAGTGCGTGTGACTAAATAGGCTTTCGATTTATGTTGGCCGTCTATAATTAACCCATTAATTATAGAACGATCATGAGTGGCACCTAGTAGTACATCATGATCCCCAATTAATCGAAAGATCAACGGTTTGACCCCAGAAGAAATTATTCTGAAACCCTTCAGCAGCTCTAATGAATCGTGCCTCATTCCCTTCACCACCTTATACCCACTTGGTTCAGGACATGGTCTGTTTGTGTCAGTCCCCACTAGATTGACTACGTCACACCTAGCCCAAGTAGTGTCTTTCTCGTCCTTTGGATTTCTAATTACTCTCATGTATTTCAGAGACTCGTACTCTAAACATGATATACTCTGGCCAGAGATTTTGAGTAACAATCCGACGATAGGCCTGGGTATACAACTCCTCGCAAGGAGTGGTGAATCCTTTGTAGGCTGTTCAAACATCTTCGGGCACTTCGGCTTATACCCAATCATCCTGGGTCCACACCTCCTTGGAGATGCTTGCTTAAGATGTTAAAGTATAAGTCTCCATGACCAAGATGACTTGAACACCGCAAGTCAAAGGAACATCGCACTTAAGCCGCAGTAAGAACTTCATTGACATTTCTATAGATAGATTCCATATGAAGTCTTACAGCTAGTCACTCCAATGAACTAGTTCCCTTAACTAGCATCCATGTTTATCTCCGGACATCCCAATGTCACCAGCCAGTGAGAATCAGCTTGATTAGAGAATAACCCATGCTAGTCTCAACAGAATTGATAGTGTCCGTATTTATCAATTCATCGACTAGGGATATTTTCAATACTTCACATTTGCACATTTAGAGATAATCACTAGTTGTGATCCTATCACAAATTCTCTTATGCTGTGAGTTGTATTGCGGACATTCAGTAGATGAGTTTAAGATCACAATCAAATACATAAGCACGCATACTCAAATAGTGAATTATCATTTATTAAAATAAATGTTTTACAATCATAAGGCGATTGCCTTAGGACACCTCTCTCATATAACTAACAGCTCCGACATGCCGAGCGGCTTGCAGACCAGCGATAAGTGCTTCATATTCAGCTTCATTATTAGTCGCCCGGTGTTCTAGCCGCACGGACAAGTGTAGCCGTTCTTCTTCGGGAGAAACCATGAGAATGCCTATTCCGCTTCCTTGCCGGGCGGATGCCCCATCAACGTACACCTTCCATACGTGCTCGGCTTCCTCGGAATGCCATTCCGTGAGAAAATCGGCTAAGGCTTGAGCCTTGATAGCCGGTCGGGGTTGATATTGTATGTCATACTCACTCAGCTCAGTTGTCCATTTGACTAGCCGCCCTGAGGCTTCTGGGTTAGTGAGCACCCGACCCAAGTTACTGTTAGTCAATACAGTAATTGGGTGAGATAGGAAGTATGGTCTGAGTCGCCGGGCGGCTAAGAATAGTATGTAGCCCAATTTTTCGAGTGTCGTGTACCGACACTCGGCTCCTTTAAATAAATGGGCAAAGAAATACACCGGCCGCTGTTCAGCTTTCTCTTGCCGGGCTAACACCATGCTGCCCGAGTCAGCGGAAGCTGCTAGGTATACATATAGATTCTCCTCAGGGTCCGGACGGGCGAGCGTTGGTAACTCCGCCAGGTAAGATTTTAGCTCTTCGAAGGCCTTGTCACACTCTGCGTCCCACTGAAACTTGGTGGCCCGGCGTAGTGTCTTGAAGAATGGCAGTCCCCGTTCGGCTGATCGGGAAATGAATCTTGACAAGGCTGTTATCCGTCCGATCAGCCGTTGAGCTTCTTTGAGATTCCTTGGAGCCGGCATCTCCATGATAGCTTTCACCTTGCCCGGATTTGCTTCTATTCCTCGCTCAGTAACTATGTAACCGAGGAATTTCCCGCTCCGCGCCCCGAATAGACATTTGGCCGGATTAAGCTTCAGGCCGAACCGCCGTAGAGTTTGACAGGTCGCTTCAATGTCGGGGATCAGCTCTTCCGCCCGGGCGGTCTTAATCAGAATATCGTCGACGTACACTTCGACGTTGCGCCCCATTTGTGATCGGAACACCTTGTTCATCATCCTTTGGTAGGTTGCGCCTGCATTCTTGAGGCCGAACGGCATGACGGTATAGCAGTAAGTGCCGTCAGCCGTGACAAAGCTAACCTTCTCCTGGTCGGCAGCAGCTAGGGGGACCTGGTGGTATCCCTGGTACGCATCCAGCATTGATATGAACTCCCTGCCGGCCGTCGAGTCCACCATTTGATCGATCCGGGGAAGTGGGTAGCAGTCTTTTGGACACGCACGATTAAGGTCTCGGAAATCAATACATACCCGCCATTTGTCGTTGGGTTTGGCCACCAACACCACATTGGCCAGCCAGGCCGGGTACTGAACCTCCCGGATGTGTCCTGCCTCCAGCAGTCTTTCTACTTCCGCCCGGATAACTTGATTCTGGGCGGCACTGTGGTCCCTTTTCCGTTGCTTTACAGGCCGAGCACCTGGGTACACGTGCAATTGGTGCTCCGCCACTTCCGGTGGGACTCCCTTCAAGTCTCTTGCCGACCAGGCAAATACGTCTTGATTCCGGGCGAGGGAGTCGACTAGGGATTGCTTCAGCTGTTCGGGAAGTCCTGCAGCAATTTGTATTTTGGTATCTTCCCTACCAGGCAAAAGTTGTACCTCTTCTTTGTCCTCCCGCAGTTCTGCCCAAGGAGAGGCTTGCACCATGTTGCAGCTGCTATCTGCCCGCCTTGCCTTCTGGCCTCCCGAGCGGACATCATCAGCATAGCAGCGCCGGGCCACGATCTGGTTGCCCTTCACCTCGCCAACTCTGTCGCCGACCGGAAACTTCACTTTGAGGTAGTAGGTGGAGACTATCGCCTTAAACTCGTTGAGAGCCGGTCGGCCGAGGATGGCGTTGTAGGCAGCTGGCGCATCCACAATCAGAAACGTGGTCCATCGGGTTCTCTTGAGTGGCTCTTCTCCGAGGGAGACAGCCAGCCGTATCTGTCCGATCGGCTGCACTTCGTTCCCCGTGAACCCGAACAGAGGTGTAGCCACCAACTCTAACTGCGACATTTCAATTTGTAATTGATCGAAAGCTCGTTTGTATAGAATGTTTACCGAGCTGCCGGTGTCCACAATGGTGCGGTGGACTTCGTAGTTGGCGATGACGGCTGTGATGACCAGCGGGTCGTCGTGTGGCACTTCCAGTCCTTGTAAGTCTTGCGGCCCCCAGCTGATTTGGGGCCCTTGAGCTTGAGAGGTGCTGACTCCGACTTGGTGAATTTCCAATCGGCGCACCTGTGTCTTCCTGGCTCGGTTGGAGTCACCCCCGGTCGGCCCCCCGGAAATCACATTGACTCCTCCTCGGACGGCATTCTGGTGATTGGCTTGATCTTCATTGAAGTCCTCCGTCTCTTCCTGGTCGGCCCGGGGGAATAACTGCCGGGCGGCGGGAGTCTCCCACCTTTGTCCTTGCTGAGCCGCGAGTCCCTGACCGCGGCCGCGCCCTGGGGGCGTTTGCCGTCCTTGGCCCCTGCCCAGTGGGGTTCGTGCCCTGCCGCCCGCTCGGCAATCTTCAGTGCTATGCGTATTGCATTGATGAAAGGCACAATACGGTGCCCACCGGTTGGGCCAATTCCCCTGTGCGACTTGTACTTGTAGGGGTCTCATTCCCGACCGATCGGCCGGACGGGGGCTGCGAATCGGTCCTCCTGGTGATCTGTTTTGTTGCGGTGGTGTGGATTGGGGGCTAACTGTAACCTCCTTCCTCCGGGCGGCTTGCGCTTCTTCTACGTTGATATATTTAACAGCCTTCCCGAGCAAGCTGTCAAAATCCTTCGGCGGCTTCCTGATCAGGGATCGGAAGAAGTCCCCTTCCTGGAGTCCTTGTGAGAAGGCGGTGACCAGCACCTCCGGTGTGGTGTTGGGCACCTCAAGGGCTACTCCGTTAAATCTGTTGATGTAGGCCCGGAGTGATTCTTTCGGGCCTTGCTTCAAGGTGAAAAGGTTGAGGCTGGTCTTGTGATGCCTTCTACTGCTCGCGAAGTGTTGTAGAAACAAACGCTTAACCTCCGCGAAGCTCCCGACTGATCCGCCCGGGAGTCCGTCGAACCAACGCTGTGCCGGTCCGGATAAGGTCATCAAGAAAGCGCGGCATTTAACGCCCTCCGGGTATTGATGCAGCAGGGCGGCGCTTTCAAACTTCATCACATGCTCCTCAGGGTCACTGGCCCCTGAGTACTCGGGCATGGTGAAGAACCGTAGATGCTTGGGAACTGGGTCTCCAAGAATTTGCGAAGAGAAAGGACTATGAGCCGGATAGGCCGCGGCGGGATCGGCCAAACTTTTTCCTTTATCCGGGCGCGTCTGATGCGCCAAGCTGGATGCCGACGCCTCAGTTGGGGCCGAGTGGGCCTCGTTTCGAAAAAACGCTCGAGGAAAATTAGGGAGGAAAGGGTCTGGCCGAGCAGCCATACCTTCTGAGTTTCCTCGTGTAGAAGGTCCGGGGGGCCGGGCTTCTTGACTGCCGGTAGGTAGATGCGATGGTTGAGCTTTCTGCGTCCGCGCAGCCATCAACATTTCGTACTCCTCAGGAGTGAGAGTAACCGTCAGTGGATTGGGGTTTTCCATCTCTCGCTCTCGATCAGGCAGAATATGCCCTCCTTCTAGCGCCAAATTTGATCCTGTCGCCGAGCAGAGTGGGACCGCAACCGGATGACGTGGTGGAGAGGGATGGCGTGGATGCTGACTGGACGCCCCGTTCAGACGAACTCAGCAAGCTTGGGTGTTTTCCGACCGGATGAAAGAAGGCCGCCAAGTTGCCCTCCGACCGGACCCTAAACCTACTGGGGAAGATGACCGTTAGCAACCCGCCGGGATGCGTCCCGGCAAGGCCCTCCGACGGTCAAGTCAGTACTCCGGCGGACAGAAAAGATAGTGGAGCACTGTAGATGAGGGGCTTCGCGCGTACCTGATAATGAGGAGGGGAGGGGCTTATATAGCCGGGGAAAAGGACCAAGTCTGACCTATGTCAGGATTCTCTGACATGGTTGGGGAATCTTGTATGATTATGCCAACTGCTAGCCGACATTCCTTGTCGTAGGCTATTTGTCTTATGTGAAGACAAAGAACGGTTTCTGTATACCTCTGATCGGCGCCGCCTGGCGCCAACGGCGTGACAGGGCGGCGTGCCAGAGAATGTCAGTCCACACGAGTGATGACAGCCTGTTATCTGCAAGTGGTGATACAGGTATATTTTGTTGTTACCCCTGGGTGGTTCCGGGGGAGTGCCCGAGTGGGCGCCGGGCGTGCATGCCCGGATAGATGTCGAGCATGGGCGTAAAGGACTACCGGGCGGAGGCACCCGGATACACGAAGCGTGTAAGTCTTAACGTGGTTGGGCGAAAGTACCCACTAGGCGCGTAAGCCATGATGTGGCCGGGCGGATTCACCCGCTAGGCGTGTAAGCCTTGGTGTGGCCGGGCGGAATTAACCGGCCGGATGAATCTCTTCGTTTACTCTGACCGGCCACGCTAAATCCGACCGGCCGGTGGAGACCCTGGGATCTACCATGGTGCTTGCCCAGCAGGCTACCCGTACAGTGGGGTGGACCCTGAAGCTGGCCAGGCCATCTTGCCACGTTGGCTGTCCGTACGGTGACAAAGATAGGGCGGGATCAATCATTATAATATTAATTTTTAAAAATATATATATAATATTGTATAAATCTTATCATCAACATCATTAACATTAAGTGATATTGATCTTTGGAATACATCACTAGCGGTGTTATTCTTTGAATATAATATTATGACGGAGGTGAGGGATAAAATAAAAAACAAATATAGTTTATCATGACATCTGACAGTTAGGAATGACTTTTTGGTAATTTTACACCAGACCTCTTCATCTATTGTAGTTCTTTTTATAAAAAATTATATAAAAAATTAATTTGTGTTTTTATTATTTATTGTATCGTATTGATTATGTATTTTTTTAAAATAGTGCTGTTGAATCCTCAAGTTTTTTTAGCTGCTATTATTATAAATCCAATTATTGGGATCCATTAATTTTGAAATAATCCATCTAATTTTATAAAAATTTCTTTCATTAAAATAAAACCAAAAATACTTAAAATGAGCATTTCAACAATTTTATATATTAGATTTATTATTTTATCTAAGCAAAATATCCTATAATACATTATAATTAATAATATATCGAATCAAGACCTCAAACGCCCAGGACCTCATTGTAGAGATAATTCCTACTGCTGCGTCGAAATACAGGATGCTAATTCCTCGTTTTAGAGATAGGAATTCTGATATTTGTTTAGACATGACCGTGGAAACAGGATAGGTAGTTAACTGTTTAGGATATCTCTATTTTGAGGATCTCCATGTCATTAAGATAGCCTCTTTCCCCCTCTCCATGATTTCACGAATCGCCCCTCGCCGATGTGCACTGTACTGGTATTCGCTATAGAATAGTACGAGCGAGAGAACTATGACAGATAGGGATCCAGCCTCGATGACATCGCCGATAGACTCCTCCACGGCACCGCCTTGCGCTTCCTAACACGCCTTGGAGGAGAGGCGTCGCCCGGCTCACCTCTGCGGCCTGTTAAAGGGGATGCGGGAGATCGGCAAGGAGTAGGTTCTGCCGACAGCCCGCGCGGCGTGCAGAGATCGGCGATGAACGGGAAGAGCGAGCCAGAACCGCGACGGCTTTGGAGGACTCGGAATCGTACGAACGGAAGAGAAGCAAACTGGGACACGAAGGGCCGAATTAGGAATCCACAACTATAAAAAGGTTATTTTACAAAATAATCCTTTTATTTTTTACTTGCTTTTTGGCGAAGGAAGTTTAGTAAGATATTTCCTTGATGAAGCATCTAGAAAATGATACGCATAAAACTATATATTGTCGGAGATATTTTTATAGTTCTTAAAACTATTAAATGGTTTTGAAAGTTTAGTTAGTTTTAAATTTTTAATGTCCTTTGGTTTTTTGTTAGCCAAAAGAAGGTGGTTGTCTGGTTGATTTGTGTTTGATGTTCGATTAATTATCTCCAAAATATACACAAAGTGAGAATAAATAAGATATCAGTGTAACACGAATATATTCCTTTTACACTAATAAAACACCCCTTACAATCTCAATCAATATAATGATCTCTAATAAATATTTTCACTCTTTTTAACCATGCCCTTTGGAAAGAATTTTTTAATAGTGAAGAAATGTATAAGAATTTTTATTTTCAACGCGCGCGTGGATATGATAATGAGGAAGTTTTGAAGAGATTCTATCCGTATCTGATAAGTGTCGTTATGCATTAGCCTTATCTTTATCTGACAAGTGTCATGGCACACCTGTCTCTTTTTTATTCTGTTGTGCCTTTTAGCCAGGCACTGAAGTACACGAGTTGACCAGGGCACTCGTCTCTCTTGTCGCTCAATAAAATATTGAGTGTGTTTTAAAAAAGAAAAACAGACCTTATCATTCTTATAAAATAGCATAACTATTCTCTCTAAATATATATTATCAAATTTTTAATCGAACCTATATTATAATAATTATGATTTTATAATAATTAAAATTTATAATAACTATGACATAATTTTTATAATACATATTTAATATGTTTAAAAATATTTACATTATAATATATATAATTTTGTAATTATAATCATGTGAATTCGACGGATTTGACTTATTAATCTAATATTTACATTAAAAATGTAGCTATTATAACTTATTCTCTTCAACATTCACATTAAAGTCATTATAACATTTATAGCCATTACAATTTAATAATTACAATAACATGTCAATTCAAAATTTAATATGTATTTTAAAAAATAATAATAACCAATACTAGAGTTTAACCGTCTCATTTCACAAAGGAGATGATGGGTGGGCGCATATTTTTGATAAAGAAATAAATTAGAAAATAAAAAATAAAAAAATAAAGACACTCTTTTGAGTTTTGTAAATTTTAAATTAAAAAATTATATTTTGCTATTGAATTTTTTATATAATTAAAATAACAGAAACACTTCAATGTGCTTAATTTAGGAAAATAAAAATAAAATTCTTTCAACTAACCTTTAATGGCCCAAATCGTTAAATGGGTTGAGTCACTGTGACCCGTGTGTTAGGGGTCAAATATGATAACTACTAAAATATCTTTTAAGTTTAAAAAAAATTAACATCCAGAAACAAGATTTCAGAAAAAAAAAATTCACATTCCAGAAACAAGAATTAAGCAAAAAAAACATCCATACATTTCAGAAAATTCTCAGAGGAATACTCATTCCAGAAACAAGAATTAAGCAAAAAAAAAACATCCATACGTTTCAAAAAATTCTCAGAGGAATGTTCATTCCAGAAACAAGAATTAAGCAAAAAAAACATCCATACATTTCAGAAAATTCTCAGAGGAATACTCGTTAACGTCCCTGCGCTGAGTCGACGTTTGAGTAGTGGTTCTTCTCTACTTGCGTGTAATCGTTAACGTCCCTGCGCTGAGTCGACGTTTGAGTAGTGGTTGGAGGCGGTCGTGATCGTAGTGGTAATGGTTTGAGTTGTAGTTGTTTGGTGTGTGGTTAGGGTCGTCGGCGTCGTCGTCGTGGTGGTGGTAGTCTGCATCGGCGAGAACGACGGCATCTGCGATGAAGGGTTTTGCGAGGAAGGAGCGATCTGCGATGAAGGCGGAAGGCCGGGCCTATGGGTCTGCTCCGGTGCAGAGTTCCTCTGCGTGAATTGCTCCGCCAGTGCATAGTTCCTCTGCGTGGATGGCTCCGCCGGTGCAGATTGCGGTGCAGATTGCGGTGCAGAGTTCCTCTGCGTGGATTTCTCCGCCGGTGCAGATTGCGGTGCAGAGTTCCTCTGCGGGGATTGGGACGTCGGAAGCCCAGATTGCCGGGTCTGCACCGCAGGTGCAGAGGTAGCTCTCTTCCTCTCTGCGCCAAGCCTCCTCTGCCTTGACGGGGAAGGCGAAAGCCTGAGCCTGTGGCCCCGGGGTGGACGCGCCATGAGGAGGAGAGGGAGGATCGAGGGTGGGGGTGAGGTGGGCTGGGGGTGAAGATTTATATCAACCCAGCCTTCGTTGGACCAAGATCCTGGAATCTTGAGTCAAGATACATTTCTTAATTACAACGAATTAGGGTGGGTATCAAGTATGTTTCTTGCAACTATAATTAATTAACATATCAAGAGGTGACACGTAAGTATATGAGTGGCAAATTCTTTTCATTGCGGATTTAATATTATTTTTATTATCTATAACTTTTCAGCAATCCTCCATAGTACATCAGGTAGAGCGCGTCGCTTTTGAGACGTGTTCGTGGGTTCGATTCCCTCAGACGTCGTCGATAACAATTTTTTTTTTATATTTGTTTGAACTCAGTGTCTCTTTAAAACCCACAGACGAATAACAATTTTCGAATTCATCCAAAATTCGTCACAGATTATGGACGAATTTTGAAATTTGTCACAAAATATTTTTTTTTTAAAAACCCTAAATACCTTTAAAATATCATAAATAAACGTACGAATGTCAGAATTTGATGAAACGAATTTCTACGTGCTAGTATAGATTTTCTCATGATATAAATGATCTCAAAGATAAATTTTGCTAAATATGAATATTTATTTTCGTCGCAAAAATGTAACATATTTTGCAACGAAAATTTTTTGTCGCTAAATAGCGACAAAAAAATTTTCGTCGAAAAGTTGTCGCATATTAGCAACAAAAATACATTTTGTCGCAAAATTTGTCGCTAATTGGCAACGAAAATTTTTTGTCACAAAAATTTGTTGCAAAATACTAGTTTTTTTGTAGTGTAGATTTATGTTCTCAAATATTAATTTGACACAATATATTTGTAACGCCCATTTTTTTTTATACACATATCATGAAGCGGCGTTACGTTAAACATAGCATGAGTGGGGCATGTGAACATCATAATGCAGCGGAAGACATTTTAACTTACACATGCATGCCCCTACTACCATTCTTAGCATAAACATAACCATGAAAACTTAGCACCTTTAGCTTCATTCTTAATATCATGTCATGGGGTCACATAATTCATTACTTGAACATAGAAGTAGCATGCATAGAGTTTTAACACAAGACTTAGGATCATATTATTTTCCTTGCCAAGTCACTACCCACACACACATTACTGCCCCTCCTGCTGCTTCCTCATTGTCCCCTTGCGTGATCTGCAGTATAAGGAAATAAGACTATAAGCGCACAGGCTTAGTAAGACTCTTTCCTACTCACTAAAATCGTTCATCACTTAATCATAAGCACATGAAACATTAGCGTAACTTGGTGCTCTACATAAAGCATAAGCATCTAACATCATTCAGCATGGCATAATTCTCACATGGTACATGAACATGGAAATACACTTAGCATGGCATTCATGGCATAACATAAACATAACAAACATACTTAACATAGCATATCACATGGCATGAACATAAACATACTTAACATACTTAACATAGCATAACACATGGCATAAACTTAACATAAAATCAACTACTTAACATATCATATCACATGGCATAAGCATAAACATAAATAGACATTCTTAGCATAGCATATGACATGGCATAAACATGAACATAAATATGCATTCTTAGCATAGCATATGACATGGCATAATCATGAACATAAATGACATTCTTAACATAGCATATGGCATGACATAAGCATAAACATAAATCACATACTTATCATAGCATATGGGCATCCTCTTAACATAATCATTTACTATCATGCGTAGTTCTTGACATGAAGCATAAACATAACTTTATCATCATAGCATAATGCATAACATGAATGAATGCATGAGTCAATGCATATATATATAAGGATGCTTACTTTTGAAAACATACTTTTCATTTTAAATACTTGAACATAAACATAAACATCATTGGGGTCCCCGGCTTATACCACATACATCATGTGTGCGCATCCCTAAGTATTACGAGGTAGCTAATCTCGACCTACTAGGGTAAGGACAGCTACGGTAGTCCCCAGAACCGTGGACAGCATAGTCGGTAGTCCAGAACCGGGGCGTTCTTAAGGTGCCCATCCCTGTTGGACAGCTTCGGTAGTCCCAGAATCGTGGACAGCATAGTCGGTAGTCCAAAACCGGGGCGTTCTTAAGGTGTCCATCCCTTGGACCCATACTTCGGTCCGGTACAAGCCCATTCATAAAGTAAAATACTTTACATGCTTCATCATTCATAAACATTCATAGCATATCATCATGATGCCTTAACGACCCGGCCCATTTACCGACCCATTTACCGGTCCTTGTGACCGTCGTACCGTCATACCGTGTCGTTAACATAAGGCATGAACATTATCTTCATTCATAGCATGGCATGCATTTTCATTCATAAAACATGGCATGCATCTTCATTCATAATAACATGGCATGCATCTTCATTCATAAAACATGGCATGCATCTTCATTCATAAAATCATAGCATGCATTTTCATAACATTCATAAACATAGCCTATATACGTATTATTCCTAAGCATGACATACATACATGAATAGCATCTTAATTCATAGAACATACATGATCATGGTACATAGGTAAACCTTCATAGATCTTTTCATACATATCACATGACATACATGCATAACATACATGACCATGATTCATAAGGTTAGCATTGCATTTCATACATAACATGGTATCTATCTTAACATGCATAGGTAGAACTTTCATAAATATACTACCTACTGTTCAAGGCATGGTATAGAACATAAGGCATTCATAATTAAACCCTATTAAGCATGACATTTAATCATAACTTATCAACATGAAACATGGTGCTTAAAATTAGGGTTATTGATAACATAACTTCTAATATATACTTGAGCCTTTATCTATACTTCATAGTAAACCATAAACCATCATTCTTCAATCCTAACTCCATCCCAAACCCTAGCTGTAACGCCCCAAAATTTCCATCTTTAGTTCATAAAGTCCTTAGAATTATTTAAAAATGGTTTAGAAATATTCTAGATATTTTTAGGAATTTTTAGAATATTTTTATTGAATTTTCCGAGTTCGTATGGTATAAAAAAAAAATAAAAACAGTCTAAGGGCAGCCGGCGGTTCGAACCCGCGACCAGCAGGAGACAAGGCAACCGCGCGACCAGACAGGCTAGGGGGTATCAGCACAGTGAAATATGGAGAGAAGGATATTTAAGTAGTAGTTAAGTTAATCCGCCCATAAGTATAAATAGGTAATTAAAGAGAGAAGTTTTATTTTCTCTCAAACCCTCTCCTTCCCCTAACCTGCGCCGACCCTTCCCTCCCCTCCCCTCTCTTGGGCGACACCACACCAAGGCCAAGAGGGCCGGCCGAGACCCTTTCTCCAAGAGATAATCCTATATTCGGGATCCCCGCGACGAGAGGAACGCGTAGACGTGAAGAATTCTCCGAGATCTCAAGTTTCTTCCGAGCTCTAGACGTCAATCTTGGTTGTAAGTCCAAGATATCATTGTAAGTACTGCTCACCTGCAGTAAGAGGCGGTTTTACCGCGAGAATTTCCTTTAAAAGTTTTTAAAAGAGAATTTTTCCTTTTTGCTTTAGTTTTGCATGTGATCTTAGTTTCTTATATGCTTGTATATGTTTGATAAGCACCCTATGTGAGTTTAGGGCCAAGAAAGTTATGAGAAAAGAAAAGAAAGATAAAGATAAGAAAAGAAAAGGCCAAGGCCTTAAGAAATCCCGAAAAGTCAAGACTTAGGGATTTTAGCACGCAAGGTGCTCCAGAAAATGCCAAGGCATTTGCAGATAAGAAAGAAAAGAAAGAAAAGCTATTTTATTTTCTAAGACCAGTACCCGGCGTCCAAGGGCGTCGTTAAAGAAATCCAGGTGTCCAATTCCAAGGTCTTGGCCCTGGTAGACCAAGGTCTGCTCTATTAGGATTGGTGGCTCGCTACCCCAACCTTTTAGGGAACGCGCATCAGATGGTACTTACGTCTTCAGTGGATCCAAGTGATTATTATTTTCAAGTATATGCTTTAGCAAAGTTTTCTAAAAATTTCAGAAAGTTTTCAAAAGTAAAAGAATAGCTAAAGTTTCAAGTTGAGCCAAGAAAAGTAGATTGAGATTATTTATTGCTTGAGTATGCATGTTTTGAGCTACACATGTTATTAGTTTTCTTTCAAGCATATTAGTATCTCATATGATTTCCAGATTAATCTAGAAGCATGTTTGCATATTTCGAGTTTTTGTGAGCTAGATAGTACTTACTAAGCTTTTTGCTTATAGATGCATTTCCTCTTATTGCAGATAAAGGTAAAGGCAAGCAATTCTGAAGGAAGACGACGAGGCGGTGCTGAGTAGAGTGTGTGTGGTGGCTGATTATGGAGAGAATCCTTGAGACGAGACAATTTAGTTATTTGAATTACATTGTTTAAGTTTATTCAAATTTCAAGTTCTTGCTTATGGAGATTATTGAGTATATGAGTTTTGGATAGTTTTACATGCTAAATTTCTTAGAGTAAAGATTCCATGTCATTTCATTTAGCATATATATCCCCATGGTTGCATTGGATGAGTAGAAATATGAGTGGATGGAAATATTGATACTTTGTTAGAAAAATAGATGCATGTGCCAAGATAGTATCAATTTCTTCTTTGAAATAAGTTTCATTGCTTAAATATGTTTAGAAAAGTTGCAACCACATATTATAATGCTTTAGTAAGTTTATAGAACATGTATTTGGTGATACGAGTACATAGAAATCAAGATTGGTACAAACTTTAGTGTTAAAGTTCATATACTTTTGAATAGTTTATTTTCTTCCGCAAAAGTCCAAACTTCAAGTTTATGGAGTCGTTTTGATTGGCTAAACTCATTAGAAAACTGTCATAGAGTGTAGAAATGGCGTCATGGGTTGATATGGCTCGAAACTGAATGGATGGTGGCCCAAAGAAGCAACTGCCGAAACCTGTAATTCTGATTACAGGCGTACCAGTCGACTGCGACGTCACCAGTCGACTGGTACGGGTAGTTTACATTGGGTGAGGCTTGTTTCAATAAGTATCAACTACGAGTTTTGAGAAGGAAAGTGTGATATGGTATCATGCATGACTACTTAAGTTAGAATATAATTGTTAGAAGAATTTAAAAGTAAAAAAAAAGATTTCTGCATTTTACTTTTAGTCGTGCATTAGAGTTGAGAAGTAGAGGAAAGTAACGATCCGTCTAAGGTAAGAGGAAGGCGGGTCGCTACAGGTGGTATCAGAGCAGTTCCCATTCTCCAGCATCACACACACATCAGCATCAACCTCGCCGTCTTCAAGTAAGAAAGTTTTAAGTTTCAGTTTTTCTATTGCTCCTTTATTTAATTGCAGTACAGAGAAATGCTTAAGTACTTACTCATATGTGCATAGAACAAGGAAGCATGTTTAATACCTTAGTATCACGGAATCATGTTTAATCCCTAGAATGAATATTAGAGAAATGCTTAAGTACTTACTTGATTTGCCCAAAAGTAAGTTTTGGGATTATGGCACGCAAGGTGCTTAATAAAAGTTTTGAGTAAGACCAAGGTCTTACTAAGCCCTAGAACGAGTTCTAGGACTAAGGAATGAGATAAGAATCAAGACCAAGGTCTTGTTATATCCTAAAGCAAGTTTGGGAACATTACCATTAAGTGTTAAGTTATACATTTGAGGACGTCCTAGAAAGGCTCAAAACGAGGAGCAAGCTCCTAGAAGGCAAGAAGCGTACCTCATTCAGTAGGAGAAACTGAAGCCAGGGAACTTCCCAGGCACAAGCAAACCATGGGATGCTTAAGCATGGTTCAAAACGTTGGAAGGAATAGTAGGGCTACTGGACTGGCATGAGGTAGAGAAGATAAAGTGTGCATCTTTCTGCCTTATGGGAGATGCTAGAATATAGTGGAAGAGAGTCAAGGCCAAGAGAAATGTCAGCCAGATGACATGGGCCGACTTCGAGACTGAGTTCTTCGAAGAATACTTTCACATGCAAGTAACCAACAAGCATTATGATAAATTCACGGAGTTCAGACAAGGAGAACTATCCGTGGATGAAGCAGTGAAGATGTTTAAGCGGTTAACTCATCTGTGCCCAGAGCTAGTTAGCACAGAAAAAGAGATAGTTAGGCTAATGCTCAAGATGTTAAGGCCTGAGATAGCGTTAAAGGGGGCTAGCGGTGTTAAGAGGCTGCAAACCTCCGAAGAACTAATAAGTAGTGCTTTGATCACTGAGCACTACTTAAACAGTATAAAGGCCACCAGGAAGGTTGAACGATGAAGTTCTTAACAACCTTACCGTCAGGGGAAGTAATGGCCTCTACTGAGAGGCTAAGAGCAGTATCAATCTAGATTTCCAACCGAGAGCTCTACAGTGACTTGGTAGTCCTTGAGATGAAGGATTACGATGTCATTTTAGGAATGGACTTCTTGAGCAAGTATAATGCTTCTATAGACTGCCGCAAGAGAAAAGTCAAGTTCACACCCGAAGGAGAACCACCATTCGAGTTTCAAGGAGCCCCAAGGAGGAAGACTCAGAAATTTCTCTCAGCCTTGGCAGCCCACCAGATGCTAGAGCAAGGGTGTGCTGGTTTTCTTGCACACATAGTGGAAGCAGAAGCAAAGGAAGAGCTCAAGCAGGAGGATGTACGGGTAGTCTGCGAATATCCAGAAGTGTTCCCAGAAGAATTACCTGGACTACCTCCCAACCGAGAAGTGGAATTCGAGATCGAGCTAGTGCCCGGTACCGGTCCGGTCTCGAAGGCCCCATATCGTATGTCTCCAGCAGAGTTGAAGGAATTACAAGAGCAACTCCAGGAGCTACTAGACAAGGGCTTCATTCGCCCGAGTCATTCACCCTGGGGAGCCCCGGTACTTTTCGTCAAGAAGAAGGATGGGTCTATGCGTCTGTGCATAGACTATAGAGCTCTGAACAAGGTGACCATCAAGAACAAGTACCCCCTTCCCAGAATAGATGATTTATTTGATCAACTCAAAGGGGCTACAGTGTTCTCGAAGATAGACCTACGTTCTGGGTATCATCAGCTAAAGGTTAAAGAAAGTGACATCCCCAGGACGGCCTTCAGGACAAGATACGGCCACTACGAATTTGTAGTAATGCCTTTTGGAGTAACCAATGCTCCAGCAGTCTTCATGGAGCTGATGAACCACATCTTCAGGGAATATCTCGATAAATTCGTCATTGTATTTATTGATGATATTCTCATATACTCACAGACTCCAGAGGACCATGCTACACACTTGAGGATAGTGCTGCAGATCCTTCAGCAGGAGAAGCTCTATGCAAAATTCTCAAAGTGTGAGTTTTGGCTAGATCAGGTGACCTTCCTAGGTCACATTGTATCCAGAGAAGGCATCCAAGTTGATCCAGCTAAGATAGAAGCAGTCAGCAACTGGTGTAGACCCAAGAATGCCAGTGAGATCAGAAGCTTCTTAGGCCTGGCAGGATATTATAGAAAATTTGTGGAGGACTTTTCCAGAATAGCCTCTCCACTCACAGCCTTGACCAGAAAGAACAAGAAGTTTGAATGGTCAGATAAATGCGAGCACAGTTTTCTAGAGCTGAAGAAGAGACTGACCAGTGCTCCCATCCTGACTGTTCCAGAGAGTGACAAGGCTTTTGACATCTACAGTGATGCATCCAAGATGGACCTTGGAGCTGTCCTCATGCAAGACGGTAAAGTAATAGCTTATGCCTCCAGACAGCTCAAGGACTATGAGAAGAATTACCCTACACACGACCTTGAGCTAGCAGCTGTGGTTTTTGCACTGAAGCTTTGGGGACACTACCTGTATGGAGTGCAGTGCAGGATCTTCACAGACCATCAGAGTTTGAAGTACTTCTTCACTCAGAAGGATCTGAATATGAGGCAGCGCAGGTGGCTAGAGTTGGTCAAAGATTATGACTGTGAAATCCTCTACCACCCAGGTAAAGCTAATAAAGTGGCAGATGCACTGAGCAGAAAATCCTGTGCAGCACTGATGTCCCTATCATCACTGTCTCTACCACTTCAGAAGGAAATAAAGGACTTTGGAGTCGAAGTAATAGTTGGGCAATTTTCTGCATTGACCCTAGAGTCAACCCTGCTTAAAGATATACAAGAAAAGCAAGATCAAGACCCAGAAATCCAGAAGATCAGGCAGGGGATCCAAGAGGCAGAAAATTCAGAGTTTCGAGTATCAGATAGTGGCATCCTCTATCTTGGAGATCGCCTTTGCGTCCCCAATGATGAGGAACTAAGGAAGAATATTTTAGAAGAAGCCCACAGTACCCCGTACTCTATGCATCCTGGTTCTACCAAGATGTACCAAGATGTAAAGCAAAGATTCTGGTGGTCTGGACTCAAGCGAGACGTGGCCAGATATATCAGTACCTGCTTGACCTGCCAGAGGGTCAAAGCAGAGCACCAGAGACCAGGAGGAGTTCTACAGCCACTTCCCATTCCAGAGTGGAAATGTGAAGAAATATCCATGGACTTTATCACAGGTCTTCCAAGAACCACCCATGGACATGATGCAATTTGGGTGATAGTGGACAGATTGACCAAGTCTGCTCACTTCCTAGCCATCAAGTTATCGCATTCGGTAGAGCAGTTAGCACAGCTGTACGTGAGAGAAGTAATCAGGCTTCACGGAGTTCCGAAGTCGATCGTGTCTGACAGAGATGGGCGATTCACCTCCCATTTTTGGAAGTGTGTTCAGGACGCCCTAGGCACCAAACTTCAGTTCAGCACAGCCTTCCATCCCCAGACGGACGGACAAACAGAGAGAGTAAATCAGATTTTAGAAGACATGCTCAGGGCTTGTGCATTGGACTTTAAAGGTAGTTGGTGCAAATTTCTGTGCTTAGCTGAGTTCGCCTACAACAATAGCTATCAGGCCACCATCAGGATGGCACCTTATGAGGCATTGTATGGCAGGAAATGCAGATCACCCATATGTTGGCAAGAAGCGGGTGAGAAGAAAGAGATGGAGTCAAGACTAGGCAGTCAGACTGAGCTTATAGATGAGACCGCTCAGGCTATCCAGACGATCCGCCAGAGGATTGAGACTGCCCAGAGTAGACAGAAAAGTTATGCTGACACACGCCGTAGACCTCTTGAATTCCAAGTTGGAGATTTAGTATTTCTCAAGGTCGCTCCTATGAAGGGAGTGATGAGATTTGGCAAGAAGGGCAAGCTAAATCCTCGCTACATAGGACCCTACAAGATCATAAAGAGGGTTGGTAAGGTAGCATATGAGCTGGACCTACCAGAGGATATGTCAGCTATCCACAGTACCTTTCATGTCTCTATGCTAAAGAAGTGTATTCACGACCCTAGCCAAGTGATTCAGCCTCAGTCAGTACAGATCCAGGAAGATCTTAGTTATGAGAGCAGACCGACACAGATAGTGGACAAAGCAGTTAAGAGATTAAGAAACAAAGAAGTGCCACTAGTGAAGGTCATCTGGCAGAATCAAAAGCATGAAGAGGCTACTTGGGAGCGTGAGGACAGCATGAGAGAGAGATATCCAGAATTATTCTAAGTTCGAGGACGAACTTTTTATAAGGTATGGGGGATTGTAACGCCCCAAAATTTCCATCTTTAGTTCATAAAGTCCTTAGAATTATTTAAAAATGGTTTAGAAATATTCTAGATATTTTTAGGAATTTTTAGAGTATTTTTATTGAATTTTCCGAGTTCGTATGGTATAAAAAAAAATAAAAACAGTCTAAGGGCAGCCGGCGGTTCGAACCCGCGACCAGCAGGAGACAAGGCAACCGCGCGACCAGACAGGCTAGGGGGTATCAGCACAGTGAAATATGGAGAGAAGGATATTTAAGTAGTAGTTAAGTTAATCCGCCCATAAGTATAAATAGGTAATTAAAGAGAGAAGTTTTATTTTCTCTCAAACCCTCTCCTTCCCCTAACCTGCGCCGACCCTTCCCTCCCCTCCCCTCTCTTGGGCGACACCACACCAAGGCCAAGAGGGCCGGCCGAGACCCTTTCTCCAAGAGATAATCCTATATTCGGGATCCCCGCGACGAGAGGAACGCGTAGACGTGAAGAATTCTCCGAGATCTCAAGTTTCTTCCGAGCTCTAGACGTCAATCTTGGTTGTAAGTCCAAGATATCATTGTAAGTACTGCTCACCTGCAGTAAGAGGCGGTTTTACCGCGAGAATTTCCTTTAAAAGTTTTTAAAAGAGAATTTTTCCTTTTTGCTTTAGTTTTGCATGTGATCTTAGTTTCTTATATGCTTGTATATGTTTGATAAGCACCCTATGTGAGTTTAGGGCCAAGAAAGTTATGAGAAAAGAAAAGAAAGATAAAGATAAGAAAAGAAAAGGCCAAGGCCTTAAGAAATCCCGAAAAGTCAAGACTTAGGGATTTTAGCACGCAAGGTGCTCCAGAAAATGCCAAGGCATTTGCAGATAAGAAAGAAAAGAAAGAAAAGCTATTTTATTTTCTAAGACCAGTACCCGGCGTCCAAGGGCGTCGTTAAAGAAATCCAGGTGTCCAATTCCAAGGTCTTGGCCCTGGTAGACCAAGGTCTGCTCTATTAGGATTGGTGGCTCGCTACCCCAACCTTTTAGGGAACGCGCATCAGATGGTACTTACGTCTTCAGTGGATCCAAGTGATTATTATTTTCAAGTATATGCTTTAGCAAAGTTTTCTAAAAATTTCAGAAAGTTTTCAAAAGTAAAAGAATAGCTAAAGTTTCAAGTTGAGCCAAGAAAAGTAGATTGAGATTATTTATTGCTTGAGTATGCATGTTTTGAGCTACACATGTTATTAGTTTTCTTTCAAGCATATTAGTATCTCATATGATTTCCAGATTAATCTAGTAGCATGTTTGCATATTTCGAGTTTTTGTGAGCTAGATAGTACTTACTAAGCTTTTTGCTTATAGATGCATTTCCTCTTATTGCAGATAAAGGTAAAGGCAAGCAATTCTGAAGGAAGACGACGAGGCGGTGCTGAGTAGAGTGTGTGTGGTGGCTGATTATGGAGAGAATTCTTGAGACGAGACAATTTAGTTATTTGAATTACATTGTTTAAGTTTATTCAAATTTCAAGTTCTTGCTTATGGAGATTATTGAGTATATGAGTTTTGGATAGTTTTACATGCTAAATTTCTTAGAGTAAAGATTCCATGTCATTTCATTTAGCATATATATCCCCATGGTTGCATTGGATGAGTAGAAATATGAGTGGATGGAAATATTGATACTTTGTTAGAAAAATAGATGCATGTGCCAAGATAGTATCAATTTCTTCTTTGAAATAAGTTTCATTGCTTAAATATGTTTAGAAAAGTTGCAACCACATATTATAATGCTTTAGTAAGTTTATAGAACATGTATTTGGTGATACGAGTACATAGAAATCAAGATTGGTACAAACTTTAGTGTTAAAGTTCATATACTTTTGAATAGTTTATTTTCTTCCGCAAAAGTCCAAACTTCAAGTTTATGGAGTCGTTTTGATTGGCTAAACTCATTAGAAAACTGTCATAGAGTGTAGAAATGGCGTCATGGGTTGATATGGCTCGAAACTGAATGGATGGTGGCCCAAAGAAGCAACTGCCGAAACCTGTAATTCTGATTACAGGCGTACCAGTCGACTGCGACGTCACCAGTCGACTGGTACGGGCAGTTTACATTGGGTGAGGCTTGTTTCAATAAGTATCAACTACGAGTTTTGAGAAGGAAAGTGTGATATGGTATCATGCATGACTACTTAAGTTAGAATATAATTGTTAGAAGAATTTAAAAGAAAAAAAAAAGATTTCCGCATTTTACTTTTAGTTGTGCATTAGAGTTGAGAAGTAGAGGAAAGTAACGATCCGTCTAAGGTAAGAGGAAGGCGGGTCGCTACACTAGCTACCTTGCTTGGCCAAAACTTACAAGGGTGGGGAGTTCCATCATTAATGACATATAAGGTGTAGCATAAAAGAGAACAAACATACATTACCTTCAAGGCCATAAGAGACCATTAGGGCTCTTGATTAGGGTTTACCCTAATCCTAAGCCCACCTTTCTAGGGCTGGCCGAAACTCATCAAGGCCCATGGGGCATGAACAAATTTATAAAATTTGTAGTTTATCATCTATCACCTTCCATAGCCTACCCTAGGAGTCATTGGACCCCTTTACTTGAGGTAAGCCCTAGCTCCTTACCTTAGACTCCTCTTGGCCGAAACTTACAAGGTCTCAAGACCTTGTGAAACTTCACATAATTCCTTCCAACCTCCCCTTGTATCACAAGGGGTACCCAAGATACATAAATGAAGGGTTAGGTTCAAACCCTAGCCATGGAGACCTTCATGAAGGTCCCTAACCCTAAAGGGTCTTAGGGTCCTCCAAAAATTCCTAAAAATTATATTTAATTTCTAAACATCATGGGAATACATTAGAAAGCATAAATATTATTTTTAACATCAACATGAACCTAAAAACCTTGGTGGCCGAAAGTTGCAAGGGCTCAAAACATGATTTTCTCAACTTTGAATTTCAAAATCAAACCTTACATCATGCTAAACATCACAAGAACTATTATACTACAGGTGAGGGAGTCTTACCTTGTTGATCTTGATTAGGGACCTTAGGTTTGGAAGGAGGAGGAAGACCTTGTTGTCTCTTGATCACCTCTAGCCCTTGTAACCTTAGAAAGGGGCCTTAGTTCTTCAAGAGGGAGCCTTAGGGAAGCTTTTTCCAAGGGAAAACCCTCCTTGGGGTTTTCGGCAATGGGGAGGGAGGAGAGGAGAAGATGAAGTGGTTTGGATGGAAGGGAGAAAAGAGAAATGCCTCTTCACCTCTTCCCTTTTTATACCACTTCAAGAGGGGTAAGTGAAAAGTCATTGTGTCTCTTCCCTTGGTGACTCTTCATCTTCTCCCAAGCCTTAGCTAGGATCCATTTCCTTCCCTCCTAGCATTCCCTTGCTAGGTGAATTGGTTAGTGCATACATGGTTGTCCAAGAGGTCCAAGGTTCAATCCTTGGTGCATGCACTAATTTATTTTATTTTATTTTGTATTATTTCGAATTTCCCTTAAATCTTCACCCAAAATTATGTTAATATTTCTTATTAATACCTTCTTATATTTATATTGATGTTTACCTAAATTTTACTAATAATTATACTACTAGGGAACCCCTATAGACCCCCCCCTTAGTACTTAGTTTTCTCAAGAAAACATCGATTTCTAGGATAGGGTCCGTACTAACATTCCTGTATCCTTCGGGAAATTATCTAAACATGCTCAATATTTCAAGAAAATATTAAGAGAATTTTCCGGGTCGTTACAATATTGAGAGCAGTGATTTTTTAATACGAAATAGATTTTTTGAACACATTCGTGTTAAAAAATCACTTCTCTCAATATTTTTTGAGTCAAATTGATGTTTAAGAGCATAGATATATATAATTAGGAGAACTATATGAATACATAGATCCTAATTTCATATTATTCTAGACTCTCTAGGTTTATTAATCAATTTTAGTCGAAATCGATTAAAACTAACTATGATCTTAGATTTTAAAAAATATTTAGATTTTCTTTTTAAAAAACTCAATTAGTTTTTCTAACAAACTTCATCTCAACATGTATGTTGGAATTGGTAAATATCTATCATCTCAAACATGTAATTCACTCTACAAACGTGACTAAATCATACAAATTAGAAATTCAATTGACACGATCATGAATTCCATATACAGAGTCGAACCTTGCAATAACAGAAGTTTGAGCTATAACTATCATGTTCGCCTTCCCTCATCGATGCTACTATTTCCAGTTGATTCAACAGACAAAATTTTGGTATCCACACTATCAGTGCTCTAAACTGAAAAGCTAGGTCGCTATTTTACATATCTTCGGTATGAAACATCAGAATTCTCCACAGTTATAGAGTTGTTGCTCCCATCACTGCATTGCCACAGGAGCTAATAAGAATGCCTCACGATCGAATCGTGATTAATTGATTATATTTCTAGATCCCCTACAAGCATAGCCACGACCCTAGACATCAGTGGTGGATGCGTTGGTGATGCTTGGGTATAAAATATAGCTACTCCAATGAACAGTTGACCTCTTCCTCATCAAATGACGTTAGGCTACGCAAAGTTTATTACAGAGAACAAGTGCTTCAATCGAACTGTCTTTGCTACAAGTTGGCTTAAGGAAAGTGTATGTCGAAGTTTTACTAGCCAACGACACGACAAAAAAAGCTCTACACGTACAGAGTATCTCATGTTGGGCACCTAGTTGTATCGGTCCATACAGCCAGGTAAAAAATGATTTATTAGGTTGGATCGGGTAGATCAGGGTTTTGATGTGTATGTCAATATGATTAAGTTAGGTTTTCATATTGGTTTGATGTGTGTGGTTATGTCGTGTAGGACTTGTTGGACCACACATGAAAAACAACAGAGTGAAGCCATCCTGTGAGATCGTATACGTATGCTAGAGGGGGGGTGAATAGCAATTTTTCGCTTCTTTCACCTAAAATGGTTAGTAGCACAGCGGAAATACAAAGATAAACAATATAAAAGTACTAACCAATGCTAACACAGCGATTTAGTTGGTATCCACCCCGGTCGGGTGACTAATCCAACAATCCTTAGGCGGATCAAGCCCCGGACAACTTCCGGCTAGAAATCGAAGCTCCTTATGGGTGGAGAAACCTCTCCACAACTCAAGCCAAGCTCTGAGAATAGTAGACTACTAACTTGCCCTTAACCAAGACAAGTTTCGTCACCTTAATAGTAAGAAAAGAGTTCCTTTAAATAGAACTCGAAATCTGAAACAGCCGCTACCAGTCGACTGCCCCTAGGGGCAGTCGACTGGTTCCACTCAGAATTGACCGTTGCCTCTCAACGTTCGAATTGTTGCCTCTCAACGTTCGAATCTTACAGCTGTTCCAGCCGACTAGTAGTCGACTGCCCAATCCCGGCAGTCGACTGCTCCCAGTCGACTGCCCAATCCTGGCAGTCGACTGCCAGTCTCCTAAGTCTAGGGTTTTTCTCCCCGAGTACATTTCACTCCGCACTCGAACCCTCCCAGCTTAGACCCTGAGTACAACGACTCACTCCTGGACCCTCACAACCCAGTTGACTCTTCTCCAGCAGCCTTGACTGTTGCCTTCACGCCCTCTTCATCTTTGGCCCTCGTCCCTCGGATGCGCACGCAAGCCTCCAGCTTGCCTCCATGTCATCCTTCACGTACGCCTCAAAGTCTGCGTTCCTCGGCTCATCATCCCTGCTATCCAATGGTCCCTCAGATGTGCACACCAGCCTCCAGCTGGTCTCCATGCCATCCTTCACCTGAAGACATCAACCGAGTCCCTGTGTACCTGTACACCTGCACACTCATGTACACATGTGAGAACAACACAAATCCTAACTTAACCATATTGGCCAACACACATCAAAACCCATGATCCTCCAGATCATATCAGGCCGATTGCCCCAACAATCTCCCCCTTTTTGATGTGAGGCAATATGTTAAGTTAGGTAAACACAACAACAATAACAACATAAATAGCAATAGCAACTGAAAAAGAAAGCATAATCACACAAGAGGCAAACTCCCCCTTAACCTATGCTTTCTTCCATTTTTCAATTCTCATTGCTACCAGCAAGTCAAGTCCTACCCAACTTGACTCTCACACAACCACCATTCCTTTGAGTTATTCCCAAACTCAACATCCAACATCACAACTCATAGTTAAGTTCCAAACCTAACTTAACCCTCAAGTTCTCCCCCTTTGACACCATCAAAAGATTGCCCCAAGCAACCTTAACCCTTGGTGCCAAAAAGAACTTACCAGATTTCCGAAAAACACCCTCAGAAATCACCAATCTGTTGAACTGAGCAGTCGACTGCCCCCAGGGGCAGTCGACTGCCACCTGCGTTATACAGCTACTGCAAAGCCTAGCAGTCGACTGCCCTCCCTAGCAGTCGACTGCCACCCCTATTACTGAATTTCCAGCCGAAATTCAGACCCCTCTACAAAATTCTAGAAAATTCCTAAAAATGTAAAATTTTACAAGCACGTTTGCTAAGGTATACCCTACCCTAAAAAAATATGTTTCATGAAAAACAACAAGCGTGCTTGACTTTTTGGTATAAACCCAAGTTTTAACCAAACTTGGCTCTTTTGTGCCAACTTAGAGTTCTAATCAAATGACTCTATATTTATCACTCCAAACAAGCCCCATTTGCCATTCAAAATCTCTTCCCAACTCTATTTTCAATTATATCAACCAACATAAACATATGTGCTAAGTTTCAAAACTCCCCCTCATCCATCCATTCTTATTATTAGGGCATAAGGCAACCCATGTCCTAGGTTCCCATATAATACCATACAAGAATAGCATGACTTAGCACAATTTGCAAATGGCAATATAAAAACACATACAAGTGAGCCATATCAAAACAAAACTCATATCATAAGCATAAAAATAAAGTGTTTATACAATGTCAATTACCAAGCAAAATAAACCAAGTGCTAAAACTCTCAAAATGATAAATCATTACAATCCAAATCTAGTGTTTGAGAGATAAATGATACATTAATGAAATAAATCCTCTCAACACTCAAAAGTTCCACTATCTGAGCTCTCCCATCACCAGAACATGCTGTCGCCATCGCCTGAAGGAGGAGGAGGAGGAGGAGGAGGACCCTGAGAGCCTAGATGCCACTGCTGCATCATGGT
Organism: Boesenbergia rotunda; assembly: GCA_024364735.1. Classification (NCBI taxonomy): domain Eukaryota; kingdom Viridiplantae; phylum Streptophyta; class Magnoliopsida; order Zingiberales; family Zingiberaceae; genus Boesenbergia; species Boesenbergia rotunda. Next base: position 414,002 of record JAGFNQ010003181.1, on the reverse strand, counting down.
GTACATCTCCTCCTGACGCTGCTGAAAGCCCTGAAAGAACTGCGTCAGGCCGTCCACCTTGGACTCAATCCTCTGCTCCGTCTGCTGGGATGTGTGAATATCCTCTCTGATCAGATGAACATCCTCTTGGAGCCCATGAACGTCGGTCTGGAGCTGAACAAACTCCTCTCGCGTGTAAGGTGCAGCAGGCTCCTCCGCAGGATCATCAGGCTGAGCCTCAGCAAGGGCAGCAGGATGAGGGGCCTCCTTTCGCACGAACTCTCCCCGACGACTCTCTATGCCTGCCAAGGACAAATGGCGTGCGTCAAACTGATCATAGTCCTTGGACAGGTGCCGGATCTCCCCCTCAGGCATCCTAATGCTCCGATGCCTCAGGAACTCTGACAGGACATTGCAAAAGGGCATATAAATCTTCCCACTGGCAGCGTGGGAGAAATGCACGATGGAGGTGAACACATGGAGGGAGACATCAATATCTAACCTATGCTCTAGAGCATACATCATCACTAAATGAATGAGACGGACTTTATACCGTCCCTTGGTGACCATGGATAAGATACACTCCACAACAATTTTGTATATGACATGACTGAACGGACTCAGGTCCTTTGCAGCAAACATGCGCTCAGTCTCATCCCAGTGTGTCCCAAAGTAATGCATGTGAATCTGATCAATGGACACATCTGGAAAATCAAACGGCTCGACCACAGAAGGATAATAAACTCTAGGGTTGTTAGATGCCCTACTCTCTAGAAATCCAGCTAATACCAAAGGTGAGAAGGAGATAGGCATCCCGGCTACCCTAGACTCATATAAACTACTATTGGGATTGATACATGTCAAGTTCGCGTAGAACTCCTTGCACATGTCAACATGAATATCATGTTGGCAATATACAAGTTGCTCTAGCTCGAAGTGGTCGATGATCCCAATAATCTCAGGGGACTTCTGCTCAAAATAACTCTTATTCAGGTACCGGCATGTCATGACAATGAACTCATTGTCCTTAAACCGTTTCTCACACTCCGGTGACCTAAATCTAGCCTCCTTATGTTTGGACCTAATCTCCCGTTGAGCTTGTTGGCTCGGTTGGGATGATCCTTCACCCCTTGGTCTCTTGGAAGCCAACCTAAAGTCCAAAAACATCAATAAACGCGAGAGCCACGAATAGATTAGTCCCAAACGTTGATTTCAACCTTAAAAATGGAAATGACAGTCATTTACCTCTTAAGACGCTTCATGTTGATGATGAGGTGAGATCAACAACCCTAAGAGTGTATTGGAGTTGGAGGAGGCCTTAGACAACGATTTTGAGGCTTGGGGAGGCTTAAGGATGGGAAAGGAGGCTCAAAGAAGAGGAGACACACGGAGATAGCACGCCAAAACCCTAGGGTTTGGCGGCCTCCCTGCGGCGTCCCTTATATAAACCGTGCTTAGCAGTCGACTGCCCTCATGGGCAGTCGACTGCCGCCCCTTACAGACCGTTCTGTGGTTGATAGCAGTCGACTGCCCCTATGGGGCAGTCGACTGATAAGCGAACAGAAGGTTTTTCTCTTACTAGCAGTCGACTGACCCCATGGGGCAGTTGACTGATAAGCTTACAGAAGGTTATCAAGTCGACACCAGTCGACTGCCCTTCTTGGACAGTCAACTGCTACCAAATTTCCTGGTTTCCTAGTCCAATTTCAGTAATGCATATCTAATTTCACAAATGTCTAAAAATTCTGAAATTTCGTGGGGAGATTTGTGGATCCTAACTCTACTTGGAAAAAATATAAATTTAATTAAGATTATCCCAGATCCCAAGATTGACACAAACTCCAAAGTTCTTTAGAGTATAACCNGGTACCGACGCGGGTGCCCGTCCCGGAAGCTCACCAAGACCCCGACCATCCTTCCACTGCAGAGTCTGATCATCATCCCCAATAATGATACTAAACTTGGTAAACGCGCGTCTACCAAGCCGGCAGTCCTGGCGAATCATGGGCACGGTCCTTCCCTTGGACACATCAATGCCAACTTACTGAAGCCAGTCAGTAATGACGTGTCCAAATAGCATGTAGACCATGCTGCGACCAGACTCGTCGTAGGAAATGATGGACTGAAAGATGCTCTCCATGATGTCAAAATCCAAACGGCGATGCATGCCGTAGAGCATCAGGCAGTGGTACGGTCGGATCTCAGCAAGGGGCTTTGAGGTAATTGGCAGAATGCAGTTGGTTATGATCTTGAACAGGATATAGTCAATAGGAGAGAGACGTCGAGCTGCAAAGGTCGGAAAGTCAGGCTTGAGCTCATTAAGGCCGGCTGGTCGAGGATGGCCAAAGAAATGCTCATAGATACTGTCGGGAGTATCATCAGCGAACGGAGGCAACATAGGATCAGGAATCTCGGGGTAGATCGAGTACAGGTTAGGCGATCGTCGACCGCCCAAATACTCAGCGAGAACTTCATAAGAGAAATCAAGATTTCTCTTAGCCACGCGAGTAGTGTACTCAAGTCCACCACGAGATCTTTGCTGAAGGTTGTTATAGAACTCAGAAACAAGATCATAATTTATGGTCCTTTCAAGAGAAAGGAAAACCCCCAGATTATAGTACATGACAATCTCCATGATAGATGGACAGTGAGCGGTCAAGAATGGAACATCTATGGAGCAACAAGTCATGAGTTTGAAGGTACTGGTCTGAAGCGCATGCTCACAGGCCACGTTAGGAAATCTGGAACTAGATGAAGGCTGGGGCCTTCGTGAGGATGTGGGAGATGAAAGGCCTTTGCCCTTTGAGGAACCTGCAGCCGGTTCCTTTCCCTTGGAGGATCTCCTAATGATAGGAAAATTAATCAAGATGGATAAACCCAATCAGGAGATTAACATTGAGAGAATCACATGATTCAATCATCAGATCAGTAGTGGACAAAGAAGTTGATCATCATCAGGTATGACCCAATCAAGATAACAAACAAATACGATTTGATCAAAGATTACACAATCAAAAAAGGGTTAAACACGATTTGAATATGATCAATGGTAGGATAGGGTCACGGGTTGGGAGATCACTGCACACCAAAATAAACACATGATTAGCTTCAAATATGAATCCATAAACTGAGAAGCTTAACTCAAAAACTTACTTTGGTGCCATTGGAGAGTTGATGATCGAAGTGGTTGATGTGTGAGAAGAAGTTGGCTTTTCGGCAAGGAAGGAACGCAGATACTTCTGTGCGAGGGAGCTCGCCGAAGACAAACACTTCGCATGGTCACACACGCACACACAGAGAGCTCGCCCGCAAGAGGAGGAAGAAGATGCAGAGGGAGAGGGGAGACGCTCGCACGGTGAAGAAGGGTCGAAGAATCGGCGCTAGGGCTTAGGAAAAGAGAGTTTGCGAGGAGTTATTGGGTTGGTGGATCGGTCCACCAACCACAATTTAATGTGATTGATCGGATCACCGTCCGATCTGGAAACTCTCTGACCGATCAGGCTTCATCCTGATCGGTCAGGCTTTTACCTGATCGGTCGGATGACCGATCAGGAAGAGCCCTGATCGGTCGGCTGATCGATCAGTGAGCGAACAGAAGGTTTTGATTACATTCTGTGATCCCCCTGATCGGTCTGTGGACCGATCACAACTGGTGTCTGATCGGTCCGGGGACCAATCAGTCATATTCCTGATCGGTCGGTGGACCGATCCAGGTTAGCACAGAATGCCAAGTCGAAAATCCCGCAAAGTCTCTGTGACCCCTCTGATCGATCTGTGGACCGATCACGTAGGGAGGAGTCTGATCGGTCCGGAGACCGATCAGCGTGATTCCTGATCGGTCCGGTGATCGATCAGAGTTCCTGATACGATCTGAAACTTTCAGTTTCAGATTTCCATCGATTTCCAAACAACCTCTAATGAAGTCTATCGATTATGGATGAGATTTCTTGACTAAAATTGATCTCTGACCCGTGATCAAATGTCCTTATGGGTTCAACAATCACTTTGCTCCACTTGAGTGGAGTCAAACTCAATCAATAATCATTCAAGCAAATTCAAAACAAATGTTGTGCCAACTCCAAGTTTCCAATCAAGTTTCCTTGATTGAAATGTCCAAGTATGATCATGGAGCCAAATACACATATGATATGCATTGGTTTCCCCATACTTGGTCACCGAAGTGATTCTTATCTCTTCAACTTAGTTTCTCAAGGGATGTATTGACATTTTGAGAAAATGAGTTGATCCTAGCATCTCACCCCATTTCTAGCAAACAAAAACGTTTTGATAAACCTTATAGTTTGTGTGAGATGTTCCCAAAGTTGCCCAATTGTTACCCAACAATTTGGAAATGATCACAAAGGGTTTTGAATGCCTTTTAATCTTATGAAGCATGACACATTCCCAATTCCCGTCTCAAGAAACTAAATTCACTTTCGGGAAGTGGTTTAGTGAAAATGTCCGCTAAATTTGATTTGGACTCTACATGTGAGAGTACAATATCTCCTCTAGCAACATGATCTCTAATGAAGTGGTGACGCACTTCTATGTGCTTAGTCCTAGAATAATGGACTGGATTCTTTGTTAGGTTAATTGTGCTTATGTTGTCACACAACACTTACACACCCTTATAGTTCAATCCATAGTCCTCTAGAGTATGAATCATCCACAACAATTGTGATACGCTCTCTCCCATGGCGATATATTCTGCCTCGGTCGTGGAGAGAGCAACACAATGTTGTTTCCGACTCGACCAACTAACTAGAGATGATCCTAGAAATTGACAACCCCCACTCGTGCTTTTCCGGTCCAACTTACATCCAGCGTAGTCGGAATCGGTATAGCCAATTAAGTTAAATGATTCGGTACGGGGGTACCAAAGACCAACTCCTATTGTGCTTTTAAGGTATCTCAAAATTCTCTTAACAGCAATTAAATGAGATTCTTTGGCACAAACTTGATACCTAGCGCACATACCCACAGCAAAAAGAATATCAGGTCGACTAGCTGTGAGGTATAGCAGACTACCTATCATGCTCCGATATTGAGTTAAATCCACGGGTTTACCACTCTCATCACTGTCCAATCTTGTGTTTGTGGCCATGGGAGTGGTGACCTCCTTTGAATCACTCATATTGAATTTCCGAAGCATCTCTTGAGTGTACTTTGATTGGTGTACATGAATCTCATCGCGAGTTTGCTTGATTTTAAGTCCAAGGAAGAAGGTCAACTCTCCCACTAGACTCATTTCAAACTCACTCTCCATGTGTCCAATAAACTCATTTAAATAGCCCTTATTTTTGGAGCCACAAATTATGTCATCGACATATACTTGGGCTACAAAGATATTATCACCATCTCTACGTAGAAATAGAGTAGGGTCTATTTGGCCTCTCACAAAGCCCTTTTCAACGAGAAAAGTTGACAACCGCTCATACCAAGCTCGGGGTGCTTGTTTAAGGTCATAAAGTGCCTTTTTGAGCTTAAACACGTGGTTTGGAAATTCGGTATTCTCAAACCCTGGTGGTTGTTCAACATAGACCTCTTCTTTGATTAGACCATTTAGAAAGGACGATTTGACGTCCATTTGATATAGCTTGAAACCACGATGTACTGCAAATATAAGCATCAACCGGATGGACTCTAATCGTGCCACGGGAGCATAGGTCTCATCATAATCAAGGCCTTCAACTTGACTGTAGCCTTTAGCTACCAAGCGTGCCTTGTTTCTAATAATTTCTCCCTTATGGTTCAATTTGTTCTTGAAGACCCATTTGGTTCCAATAATGGAGGTCTTCTTAGGTCTGGGAACCAAGTCCCATACTTGACTCCTTTCAAATTGACCTAGTTCATCTTGCATTGCAATGATCCAATCGGGATCATTTAATACTTCATCAATTTTTCTAGGTTCAATTTCGAAAATTAGGGCAACTTCATTAGCCTCATTCCGGAAGAATGATCTAGTCCTAACCCCATGATGGATATCTCCAACAATTTGGTCTTGGGGATGACTAGAGGCTAATCTAGTTTGCCTAGGTGTTGGTGGTGCTTCTTGACCAGTTTCACTAGACAGAAGTTCAGCCTCAGGATCCGGCTGACTTATGATTTGTCTAGGCTCACCGTCATCGAATTCATTCCCATCAACCACCTTAGGAGTCTCACTCAAACCTAGTCTCCTAAGTTCGAGTTGAGCTCCTTCGACATTTTCTGATTGGTCACTTGCTTTTGGAAGTTCTTCAAAGACCACATCAGAAGACTCTTCAACTAATCTAGATTTCTTGTTGTAGACTCGATAAGTTTTGCTAACGAGGGAGTACCCGACTAGTATCCATTCATCAGCCTTTGCCGTGAACTTTCCAAGGTGATCCTTGGTGTTTAGGATAAACACCTTACAACCAAACACCCTAAGATGTTTAACCGTAGGTGGTTTCCCAAACCAAAGCTCATGGGGAGTCTTACTTAGAAATCTATGAATGAGAACTCGATTTTGCACATAGCAAGCTATATTTACAGCTTCGACCCACAAGTAACTCGGTAATGAGTACTCATTGAGCATGCTTCGTGCAGCTTCTTGTAATACACGATTCTTTCTCTCTACCATACCATTTTGTTGTGGTGTCCTAGGAGTGGAGAACTCATGCCTATACCCTCTATCTTGACAAAATTCTAAAAACCTTTGATTTTGAAATTCACCTCCGTGATCACTTCTAATTGTCTTAATGCTTGATGATTTCTCATTCTCTACCCTTCTACAAAAAGAAATGAAAACATCTAAGGTTTGGTCCTTATGTTTTTGAAAATATGTCCAAGTATATCGAGTAAAATCATCAATGATCACAAAGCAATATCTACTTCCATTCAATGATATGATAGTGCTACATTCAAATAGATTCATGTGAAGTAAATATAATACATTAGAAGTACTTACAGCGCTTTTACCTTTATGTGTTGATTTTGTTTGCTTACCTATTTGACATGCATCACAAATCTTTTCTTTTTCATACTTGATGCTTGGTAAGCCACGAGTCAATCCCTTGTTGGCCAACTTCCGGATGTTCTTCATGTTCACATGTGCTAGTCTCCGGTGCCAAAGGATGGACTCTTCTTCTTTTGACATAAGACACTTAGCAAAAGCATTAATAGCACTTTTAAACGATACTTGATAAATGTTATCTATTCTTGTACCTACTAGTACCGTGTCATGGTTGTCATGTTGTCTAACTAGTCATTGACTTGGTTGAAAATCAACTGTGTAACCCGTATCACACAATTGACTGACACTTAGGAGATTGAAAGTCATCCCCTTGACTAGAAGTACATCCTTGATCCTAAGACATTCGGATATTTGAATATCTCCTATCCCTATGACCTTAAGACTACCATTGTTACCAAATGAAATATTACCTCTCCTTTTCCTTTGAAGAGTAGTAAATAAAGACTTATCTCTGGTCATGTGTTTGGAGCACCCACTATCAACGAACCAAGTTGATAGATGCTCCCCCTCAATCATAACCTACACAATTCAAAAAATAGAAGATTTAGGTACCCACACCTTGGGACCTAAATCACTAACTAAACAAGACTTAGGCACCCATGCCCTGACAACTTTCTTTTGATCCTTGGATGTCTTGGATTGTCTCATATCAGTCCTAGACATCAATGACACAAATGAGGGTTCTTTGGGTCGGTATCCAATGCCGGCCCTATTGTAGACTGCCCTTTGGGCATTCAAGATCATATCTAGGGTTTTTAGGCTAGTTGAGAACTTCTCAAGAATATTCTTGAGCTTCTCAACTTCACTCTTTAATGATTTATTTTCTTCCACTAGACAATCATCATGCAAATCATCTATATCCTTAATCCTAGAGGATTTTAATTTCTCAACCTCGAGTTTCAATGATTTGATCTCATCTTCTAACATCTCAACATGCAAATCATTTATGTTATCATCTCTAGAAGATTTCAATTGCTCAACTTCTAATTGCAATGACTTAACCTTAAGTTTTGACTTTTTCAACATATTGGTTAAACATGCAATAGTTATATAACATTTTTCAAGTTCGAGAGAATTTACCTCTTCATCATCCGAAGATGATGAAGCCGCGTTTGAGGAGTTGGAAGAATCATCACTGCTCTCTTGGTCATCCAATGCCATGAGTGTTATATGCCTTGTGCTCTTCTCCTCCTTCTCTTCATCGGATGAGCTAGATGAGGATCCATCCCAAGTGGCCTTCAAGGCCTTCTTCTTCTCCTTGAATTTCTCATCCTTCTTCTTGGATTTCTCCTTCTTCTTCTTTAACTTTGGGCATTCATTCTTGAAGTACCCTTTCCTACCATACTCAAAACAAGAAGCATTATTCTTATCAACTTTAACTTCACTAGGGTTACCTTTGCCCTTGAAGCGCCGACCCTTCCTCATCATTCTCCTAACGAAATTCGCCATTTCGGAGGAAGAGGAGCCACTATCTTCTTCCTCGGAATCGGATTCGGATTCGGAAGAGGATGAGGATGAAGAAGCTTCCTTCTCCTTCTTCTTCTCCTTCTTCTTCTTGTATGACCGATCCCCTGCAACTAAAGCAATCCCCTTCTCCTTGGGGTCTTTGTTAGACATTTCATGCAATTCCATTTCACAAAATAAATCATTTAACTTAACAATTGATAAATCCTTGAAAACTTTGTAGGCATCCACCATGGATGACCATAAAGCATTTCTTGGAAATGCTTTCAACACATACCTCACAAGGTCGCGATTCTATACCTTTTCATCAATGGAATGAAGTCCGTTGAGGACTTCCTTGAATCGGCTATGTAGTTCACTCACCGTTTCATTCTCCTTCATGGAGAGATTTTGAAGTTGATTGAGGAACAAATCCCTCTTGGCAATTCTAGAGTCTCGGGTGCCCTCATGAAGTTCGATGAGCTTGTTCCACAAGTCCTTTTCACTTGTGAATGAACCAATCTTGATGAGTTGGTCTTTGTTCATACCACATTGTAGAGTGACCACTGCTTTCGCATCGGCTTCACTCTTTCGAGTTTGTTCGACAGTCCATCGTGATGATTCTGTTAGTGGGAGCCCTAGGGCCAATCATGTGATGACTGACTGAGGATAATTTGTATCATATTCTATCATATATATAAAGGCATGTTTGGTTATTATACTTACTTTGTATTGGTGCCAAATAACTAAGTATAATAATATCCTTGGGTAGTAGGTTCATATCTACATTATATCGATTGGTTGAATCGATAGTGAGATAATGTAGAGAACATTACTCTAAATCATTCCTAGTCAAGTATTAATATTCAAGGACAATATTAATGCATGGAGACTAGCATGTGGGTCAACTGATGACTTGAGCTCACAAGTCATGGATATGTGATATCAAGTTGGCACATGGGTATACATTGGAGAATGTGTACTGAATGACCCGCCATGAGAAAGTTTCGTAGATTGTCATATGAGTGTCATAAACTTTCTCATGTGACTATTAGTATGAATAGTCCTCAGACCTGAAGTCACTACGGTTCCCTACATAAGGAGTTATGTACTTTGGTATCGTCAAACATCACCCGTAACAGGGTGGACTATAAAGGCGATCACTGGGTATGTAATGAATTATGCGGAGGGATGTGAGTGACGTAGATGGGATCTATCCCTCCCATATGACGGGAGTGATATCTGTGGGCCCCTTGATCAAGTAGGACTACTGAAACGCATGGCCATGCTCGAATGAGTCAATATGAGATATTGAGCTCATTTGTTTGAGTGAGTCTACTTGGTGATCAAGAAACACAAGATTGATTGAGGATGACACGGTCTATGCCTCGTTAATCAATCTAGATATCAAGGATAGAAGGACAAGGTCATACATTGTCATAGCCATGGAGGTTTAGTCGGATCTTGACTTTTTCTTATTACTTGGGTAGCAGTGATGCATTGCTAGGTGCCGCTCACTGCTTATGTGTCTAAAGTGTTTAGGCACATTGCCAATGTCACGAGAACCTATTGGGTCATACACCATAGGACACGATGCTTCGGGAAATCTGATCAGAGATCTGAGCTCGAGTTGGGAACTCGGGAGCTCGGGTCGGCACTCGGCAGACTTGGTCGAGTTAGCCGATTCGGAATTGCATGAGGAAGTCGAAAAGCCACTCTTCATTAGATGAAGAGAAGGTGAAGGGTCACCTGGCTTTAATGAGAGGAATACAAAGAGACAAAAGTCTCTTCGTATTCATAAGAGGAATATAAGGAGACTTTGATTTTCGAAATCAGTGGGTGTGAGACTCTTCTTCTTCCTTGGCTCTCTTCTTGCTCTCCTCTTGTTGTGGCCGAAACTTCACTGTAAGGTTTCGAAGTGATCTGTGAGCGACCGGAAGTTGCTAGCACGACTTCGGTTGCTCTTCCCGAAGACGAGATATCGTGTCTGTGTGGATACGAGTAGAGGCATGGACGCTTGAACGTGTAGGAGATCCGGCAAGTCTTGGACGAGCGGGATAAACGAAGAGCACGCTCCGAAGGTATAAACAGTAGATAAATAGACAACTTCATACGATTTTCTTTCGCATGGATCGCTCGTGGGTTCTCGTTTCCACTGCGCATTATGTTTTAGTGCCGGGAGAACCCAACAGATTCAAGCTCTTTCCCTTCATCATCCTTTGGAGGGGTAAAGTCTTCCTTCACTGCAAACCAAGTGTTGATATCCATCTTCAAGTAATACTCCATTTTTGATCTCCAGTATTAGAAGTCTGCGCCATCAAAGAATGGAGGACGTGTAGTGGAGAATCCTTCTCTCAATGCCATGAATGATAGCTCTCGGTTGTTAATCCGCAAAAACAGAGCCCCAAGCTCTGATACCACTTGTTGGAACTTGGATGGCTAGAGAGGGGGGGGGGGTGAATATAGCCAGACACTTGAAGTCTAGCTCGTTTTTGACTTTCTGCACTTAGAGGGTTAATAGCATAGCGGAAGCAAACAAAACAGTGTATGCAGGAAATTATCTCTAAGCTAAAAACAAGATCAAACACGCTAACAGGGAGGATTTACAAGATTCGGGGATAACTTGCCCCTACTCCTTGGCGTGCCCTTAAGGTGGGCGATCCCTTGATCGTCGGCAGATCAAGCCCCGGTGATCACCGTATAAAACGTAACCTCCTTATCGGTGGAGTAACCTCTCCACAGCGTTTCAATCAAAGATATAATATTAAGCTCAATGAAAAACAAGAAAACCCTTACTCAGCACTTATCAAGGACAAGAACACAGTAAGCTTCTCCTGAGCTCTAACCAGCGACGATCTCACGCAAGAACCCTTCTTCGTGTCTTCTCGCTGATGGACTCACCAAGCCTCTTGTTCTTTCCACCAAGTACTCAAGCAAGGAAAGGTTGCTTCAAGAATTTGCAGTAGCTTGCTAAAAGTTGTATCAACAGCACACAAGCACAGCAACACAGAACACAGGGAAGATGGAGTAGTTCGTTGTTGAAGACTCGTTAGCCACACCAGCTCTTAAGTCTTCTTCTCACTGCCCCAGCTTACCATCTCACTGCAGCCTCCAGCTGCTCTCCTGCAACCACCAGCCACCACTGAGATCTTCTGAACTCTCTGAGCTTCCCTCAGACTAGTTCCAGACAGCAGCTCCAGCCAGCGCCAGCTTCCATTGCAACCTGAGATGGAAAACAAGACAAACCTGCTCCAAGGAAAGGCCATCCTTGACTATCCCAGAGTATTTGAATCCCTCCCTGTCACCTGAGACTTAATCAGATGGTTAGAGGAGTATATCAGGCAGTGTATCAAGATTCAGAGGCAAATCATAGAGAATCGTAAGCAAACAGATCGCGATCAGAGAGTCTGACAGTGTAATTTGAATTAAAGTGATCGGTCACCAGACCGATCCAGGGCTCGTGGATCGGTCACCTGACCGATCCACCGCTTTGCTGGGGCTCCCAGCTCACACGGCAGCATAAGCCTGATCGGTCACCAGACCGATCAGCTATCTCCCTGACCGATCAGGCTCAAGCCTGATCGGTCCACCTCTGAGTGAACAGTAACGATGAAAATTAGACCCTAGGTCATTAATCGGTCACCAGACCGATCAGGATGAAACATGATCGATCACCAGACCGATCAGGTGGATACCTGATCGATCAGACACAAGCCTGATCGATCCAGCTTTGAGTGCACAAATCTAATCCTAAGTCGTGGATCGGTCACCAGACCGATCAGGATTTGATCAGTAGGGGAACTCAACTCACTGTTCGCTCCTTGATCGGTCAATAGACCGATTAGGAGCTAAGCAGTGAGGACACTGTTTGCTCCCTGATCGGTCACCAGACCGATCAGGAGCTAAACAGTGAGGCAACGCCCTCCTCCCTGATCGGTCACCAGACCGATCAGGAGCCACACAGTAGGTTCCCAACCTCACTGTGTGCTCCCTGATCGGTCTCCAGACCGATCAGGAGTAGCTGGATCGGTCACCAGACCGATCCATTAACGAGCAGCGTGCCAACCAGCCTCCAGACCGATCTAGAGACTCTCACCTAGCCTCCAAGCTAGGATTTTTCCATCTAACCCTCCAAGTTGGGAATTTGCACCTATCCCTCCAAGTTAGGACTTTTCACCTAACCCTCCAAGCTAGGACTTTTCACCTAGCCCTCCAAGCTAGGACTTTTCACCCAACTCAACCGAGTTAGAAATCCAACCTAGCTCTCCAAGCTAGGACCTGACCCTCCAAGTCAGGGCTTTTTCACCTAATCCTCCAAGTTGGGAATTTGCACCTAACCCTCCAAGTTAGGACTTTTCACCTAGCCCTCCAAGCTCGGACCTTTCACCTAGCCCTCCAAGCTAGGACTTTTCACCCAACTTAACCGAATTAGGACTTTTCCATACCTAGCCCTCCAAGCTAGGATTTCCATCACCACCTGGCTTCACTCACCAGGATTTCTCACACCTAACCCTCCAGGTTAGGATTTCAATAATCCCGTGCCTAATCCCTGATTAGGACTTCATCATAATCATAATCATAATCATAATCATCAACCTAAACTAAAATCGGTGTCAATACCAAAATAACAATCAGGGCCAGACTGTATCAACAGTAACCTCCTCACCAGAATGGTGCTGCCAACCAACCTTGACCAACCGAATAGTCTTGTTCCTTAACCTATGCTCCTTGCGGTCCAGAATCCGCATAGGTACCTCCTCGTAGGTCTCGTCTTACTGGAGTGTGATCGACATCTTCGATAAGACATAAGTAGGATCTGGTATATATTTTCTCAGCATGGAAACATGAAACACATTGTGTACTCCAGCCAAAGATGGAGGTAGTGCCTGTTGGTGCTTGGATGGCTAGAGAGGGGGGGGGGGTGAATGTAGCCAGACACAAAAATCGCTTTCACTTTTGAACTTCTGCACTTAGGGTTAGTAGAACAGTCGAAGCAAAAACACAACAGAGTATAAATGCAGAAACTAAACCCTAAACTAAGCACAAGTACAAAATGCTAACAAAGAGGATTTACAAGGTTCGGGGATAACTTGCCCCTACTCCTTGGCGTGCCCATGAGGTGGGCGATCCCTTGATCGTTGGCAGATCAAGCCCCGGAGAATCCGGATAGAATGCAACCTCTTTTTCGGTGGAGTAACCTCTCCACAGCGTTTCAACATGAATAGAGTATTAAGCACAATGAAACAAAAGAAGGGATCTTACAGAGCACTTAGGAAAGCAAGAACACAAGAGAACTCCTCACCGAGCTTCACCCAGCACAGATCTCACGTAAGAACTACCTGCTTTTCGTGTCTTCTTGCTGATGGACTCGCCAAGCTCCTTGTTTCTTCCAAATCCTCAAGTTTCTGTATGTTGCTCAAGAGATGAATCAAAGTTATCGCTAGAACTCAAGAGTTGTCACTTGAAGAAGATGCGTATGCAGAATATCGTTGTTGAGACTTCTTAGCCACCAAGCTCATAAGTCTCAGCACGTTGATCCCAGGTCCAAGGCGCGCCTCTGCAGCTCCTAGCTGCTCACCAGCTTCTTTGCAACAGCCTCAGCTATCCTGACCACCTCTGGACTCACTGAACTCTCCAGTCAAGCCTAGGTCAGCTCATCAGCTTCCTGCCGTTGCAAGCTCACGCCATCCGTTGTGACCTGAGAACAAGAAATAAACAAACCTGCTCCAAGGAAAGCCTCCCATTGACCCTCCTTGAGTGTTTGAATCCACCCCTATCACCTACACACTTAATCACAGGTTTAGCAAATGAAATCAAAGTTACATCAGTGATAGCAGAGAAAATCAGCGCGAAATCGGAACGCGATCAGACGTCTGACACCGCTTTTGAAATAAAGCTGTCAGCTACTGATCGATCACCGGACCGATCAGAGTGACTCCTGATCGGTCACCAGACCGATTAGGATGGGCTCAGACCAATCAGGCTCCAACCTGATCGGTCCCCAAAACGCAATCAGAAATCGCGACATCTTCCTGATCGATCACCAGACCGATCCACCCCTTTGCAGAGTGATTTCTCAGCTTCGCAGCCCAACCCTCCTGATTGCTCACCAGATCGATCAGGGTGTGGCCTGATCAGTCCGGGGACCGATCAGGACACCTTCTGACCGATCAGGCTCCAGCCTGATTGGTCATAGTGAGGAGCTCGCGACATTTGATTGTTTATCAGAACGATCTGAAATCGATCTGTGAGATCGTGGCGTATGCTAGAGGAGGGGTGAATAGCACTTTCGGCGACTTCTTTCACCTACGTTGTTAGTTGCGCAAGCGGAAATACAATAATAAACAAACTAACAACTACACAATGCTAACAAACCAGATTTATGTGGTTCGGGGATGAAGCTCCTACTCCACGACAGTCCGTGAGGTGGACGATCCCTTGATCCTTCGGCGGATCGCTCCCTGGATTCCCTCCGGCTATCACGTGTCACTTCTTGTGGGTGGAGAAACCTCTCCACAATCACAAACAATCACCTGAGCACACAAGACTACTAACTTGCCCTATCCAAGCAAGTTTCGTCAAGAAGCCTAGCCCCAAAACGAGCTCCTTTAAATAGGACTCGGGGCTGAAAACACGCCTACCAGTCGACTGCCCAAAAGGGCAGTCGACTGGTGCCACTAAAATCCGACCGTTACACCCAACGTTCGAATTTCCAGCGGCTTCCCAGGCATCAGCAGTCGACTGCTCCCAGGGGCAGTCGACTGCTCCCAGTCGACTGCCCCAACTGGCAGTCGACTGCCAATCGATCAGAACCCTTCTGTGGGTTCTGGCAGTTGACTGCCCAACCTGGCAGTCGACTGCCCTGCCTACCAACCTAGGGTTTTGCCTCCCTGAGTACATTCCACTCAGCACTCGACCCCTAGGACTTCCCGAGTACATTCACACAGCACTCGTACCCTTACGACTCGACTGACTCCTCCTCCGCAGCCTCGACTATTGCCTTCGCGCCCTCTTCATCTTCGGCCCTCGTCCCTCGGATGCGCACACAATCCTCCAGCTTGCATCCATGCCACCCTTCACGTACCCTCGAAGTCCGCGCCCATCAGCTCATCATCCTTGCTCTCCAAGGTCCCTCAGATGTGCACGCAAGCCTCCAGCTTGCCTCCATGCCATCCTTCACCGTACTGAGGCCGTCCAGTCAAGTCCATATGTGTACCTGTACATCCTGCACACTCAACATACACATATCAAATACACAAGGGTAAACCTAACTTAAATCCTTTGCCTAAACATCAAAACCCATGGTCACACCGGACCATCTTAGGGTCGATTGCTCCAACAATCTCCCCCTTTTTGATGTTTGGCAATCCGTTTAAGTTAGGAAAGCAAGTAGTAGTCAATAGCAAAAATCATGCTAAATAAATGCATATGCAATGCAAAAATGGATCCTATCCCAAGGCATCCCACACCTAACCCTCCAGGTTAGGAATTTTACATCTAGCCCTCCAAGTTAGGACTTTTCCACACCTAACCCTGCAAGTTAGGAATTTTCAACACCTAGCCCTCCAAGCTAGGACTTTTACCACCTAACCCTCCGAGTTAGGATTTTTACCACCTAACCCTCCATGTTAGGATTTTTCAACACCTAGCCCTCCAAGCTAGGACTTTTACCACCTAACCCTCCAAGTTAGGATTTTTCCGACACCTAACTCTCAAAGTTAGGATTTTCAACCAAAACGGGCTTTTTAAAGCTTCTCCCAAGCTCTCCTTACATTGGACTTACAAAGGCTTTTTAAGAACCTCTCTAAGGTTCCCCTTACACCAAGAAGGGAGCAACCATGCTCCCCCTTAAACTCAGCTCCCCTTAAACCTAGGATTTCTAGCAAAGGTATGTTGGTTTCCCACTTAAACCCAACAATTTCTCCCCCTTTGTCATACATCAAAAGAACCCAACAATATTCCAATTATTGATTCTTTAAATCCCTAATGACCCTTAACATAGTGTACTAGACCCTCATACACTTGTCCCTTGTCATTTGGATCCTAAACCAGCTGCTGACAACCAAATCAGCACTTGGGCAGTCGACTGGCCAAAATGGAAGTCGACTGATACGCCTGTTTTTTGATTTCTGGCCGAATTTCAGAAATGCGCCAGAAATTCCATAAATCTCCAAAAAATCTCAAATTTTATGGAGAACTTTGTGGTACCTATACCTACTTGGGAAAAATACATCTACCCATGTATCTATCACCATTCCAAGTTTTTTTTTTAACTCAAATCATCCATTCTAGGTTAAAATTTTTACTTAAACCACCCATTCTCCCCCTTTGACACCATAAAAAATTAATGCCTCAAGCAACCATAACCCATGGTATCAACCGAGAGAAAACTGATTTCTGAAAAATCAACTCAGCAAGCTGAAATAGGCGTGCCAGTCGACTGCCCCCAGGGGTAGTCGACTGGTGAACCTTACAGAAGGTTCTTGCCAGCGATAGTAGTCGACTGCCACATGGGGCAGTCGACTGATACTCTTTCAGTTACAAGTTTCAGCTTCTGAGACGAAATTCAGAAACACCCAAAAATTTTCAAAAAATTCCAAAAATTGTAAAAGTTTACAGGCATATTTGAAATGATATACTTTATCAAGGAAAAATATTAGCCCATATAAAATTTCAAACATGCTTGACTTTTGACCAAAGTTCAAAATAGTTGAAAACCACTAAGTTTTGTATCAATTTCTTAATCTAAGTTTGCAAGCCTATTTCTTTCAAATGTAAGGCAATGCATGTGTATAAAACATAAAATGGTTTTCAAAGGTTAAAAATATCCAACTATGATCTTTGGGCAAAGTGTCCATTGATTAAACACTTGTCTTCCCCATAGTTGGTCTATTTTTCATATTTTGATACTTTTATTGATTCAACATTGTGCCACAAGCATAAGTGAGCCAAATGTATCATCCTAATGGATCAAGCACACTTTTCTCAATTTATTTCCCAAAGGTTCACCCTATACCTCTACAAAATACATTCCAAGGCCTCTTCTTAAGGATGTAAACTCCGATTCGGGAAGAGGCTTGGTAAAAATGTCGGCTAGGTTTGACTTTGACTCAACATAGTGTATGTTTATGTCTCCCCTTGCCACATGGTCTCTAATGAAGTGATGTTTCACTTCAATGTGTTTTGTCCCAGAATGGTGAACCGGATTCTTTGTCAAATTGATTGTGCTTACATTATCACACAAGACTTTGACCTTGGAATAATATAACTCATAATCCTCTAAGGTGTGCATGATCCAAAGTAGTTGGGAAACACAACCACCCATTGCCACATATTCGGCTTTGGTTGTTGATAGGAAAACATATGGTTGTTTCCTACTACTCCAACTAACTAAGAAAGACCCAAGAAAATGACACCCTCCACTAGTACTCTTCCTATCTAGCTTACACCCCGCATAGTCCGAGTCGATGTATCCAATGAGTTCAACACTAGGTGTTCTAGGATACCAAAGTCCGACATTGAGGGTACCTTTAACATATCTTAGGATCCTCTTTACAACAACCAAATGGGACTCTTTGGCACATGATTGATATCTTGCACACATACCTACCGCAAAAAATATATCGGGCCTACTAGAGGTTAGGTACAATAGACTACCAATCATGCTCCTATATTGCTTTGAGTCTACCATTTTTCCTTCATTATCACTATCCATTTTCACATTGATTCCTATAGGGGTAGATGCTATCTTAACATTTTCTAGGCTAAATTTCTTTATCATTTCCTTAGCATACTTAGTTTGAAAAACATGTGTACCTTCACTTGTTTGCTTAACTTGTAGGCCTAAAAAGAATGTTAACTCTCCTATAAGACTCATCTCAAATTCATCTTCCATGCATTTGATGAATTCTTGTAGAAAGTCATTATTTGTTGACCCAAAGATGATATCATCTACATACACTTGGGCAACAAATATGTCTTTATCCTTAGATTTTAGGAATAAAGTAGGGTCAATTGTTCCTCTCTTAAACCCCTTAGACACTAGAAATGAAGAAAGCCTTTCATACCAAGCCCGGGGAGCTTGTTTCAATCCATATAAGGCTTTTCTCAATTTGTAAACGTGTCTTGGATAGTTTGGGTCCTCAAACCCGGGGGGTTGTTCTACATAGACCTCTTCCTTAATGACCCCATTAAGGAATGCCGACTTCACATCCATTTGGTGAAGTGTGAAATCCATGTGAGTGACATAGGCTAGTAGAATTCTAATTGACTCTAATCTAGCTACAGGGGCATATGTCTTATCATAGTCTAATCCCTCAACTTGGTTAAACCCCCTAGCTACCAACCTAGCCTTATTCCTAGTAATCTTGCCTTGATCATCTAGCTTGTTCCTAAAGACCCATCTAGTGGTTACAATAGTACAATCATTGGGCCTAGGAACCAACTCCCAAACTTTACTTTTCTCAAATTGATTTAGCTCTTCTTGCATGGCTAAGACTCAATCCACATCTCTCAGTGCTTCATCAATAGACTTAGGTTCTAATTGAGAGATCAAGGCTATTTGACTAGTTTGGTCTCTAAAGTAGGACCTAGTCCTTACTCCTTGAGTGACATCACCCACTATTTGATCAATAGGGTGATCTTGGTGATGTCTTAATAGCCTAGAGGTTGTGGGTACATTGACTACTTGTTCCTCATCCTCTAGGGTACTTTTTACTCCCCCTTGATCATTGCTCTCCAAATGTAGGTCTTGGATTCTATGGGCAAGAGGTTGGACCTCTTCCATGTCCTTATCAATTGAGGCTCTCCTAGGGTAGGTAATTATGGTTTCATCAAAATTGACATTAGAGGACTTCTCAATCACCTTTGTCCTTTTGTTGTACACTCTATAACCTCTACTAGTGGAAGAGTAGCCAACTAGGATTCCTTCATCGGCTTTTGACTCAAACTTCCTTAGGTCATCTTTGGTATTTAAGATATAAATCTTACATCCAAAGACCCTAAGGTAATGAACTTATGGAATTCTCCCATTCCACAACTCAAAGGGGGTTTTACCTAAAAACCAATGTATCAAACCCCGATTTTGAATATAACAAGCGGTGTTAACTGCTTCGGCCCAAAAGTAGCTAGGAAGAGAGTATGCATTAAGCATAGTCCTAGCGGCTTCTTGTAGGGCTTTATTTCTCCTTTCAACTACCCCATTTGTTGAGGAGTCCTTGGGCATGAAAATTCATGCTTATACCCATTTTCTACATAAAATTGTGAGAAACTTGAGTTTTGGAACTCCCCACCGTGGTCACTCGTAATTCGGTTAATTTTGAGGTATTTTTCATTTTCAACCCTCTTACTAAAGCCTATGAAAATTTCTAAGGTATCATCCTTATGTTTCATGAAAAACACCCAAGTAAATCTAGAAAAGTCATCCACAATAACTAAACAATATTTACTACATACTAGAAATGGGGTACTATGACAATCAAACAAATAAATATGTAAAAGCTCTAAAGGTAAAGTAGTAGTGGTTAGGGTTTTACCTTTGTGTGATGATTTTGATTGCTTACCCTCTTGGCATGCATCACACAATTTGGTCTTTTCATACTTGATCATAGGTAGCCCCTTCACTAGCTCCTCTTTGGCCACTCTTGCAATGCTTCTCATGTTGATGTGTCCAAGTCTTCGGTGCCACAACCATCCTTCTTCTTCTTTAGACATGAGACACTTAGGCAAATTGTTAGTAGCATAAGCAAGATCAAGATAGTACAAGTTAGCCTCCCTATATCCTTCTAGTATGATATTATTTGATTCATTATGTTTAATTATGCACTTCTTAACATAATTGACTCACACTTAGTAAATTGAACTTCATATCTTTGATTAGGAGTACCTTAAACCTGTTGGATCGAGAGAGAACGATAGAGGGGGGGTGAATATCGTAAAACGTTTCGATTTGTAAAATAGAGAATGCACAGCGGAAATTAAAATAAAAAATACGCAAACATCAAGATTTTACTTGGTTCGGAGTCGCGTTCGGCTCCTACTCCAAGGCCCACGGTCGTTGACCGTTTACTTTGGGCAATTCTATAATGCGCAAAAGTGATTACACAAAGTATTACAAAATAAAGTGCGATAATATTAAAGTTACACTCTTCGTTACCGACGCCCGATGTGGATCGTTCTTCGGAGCGGAGGGTCGTCGTAGGCGCTAGGATGTCGTGATCGGAGTTTGCCGGAGTAGAGCGCTTGATCGAAGAGCTTGGAAGCGTAGAAAGCAGTTGTGTTCTGAGAAGCTTGGCCTTGGGTGCTATTTATAGCACTCGGGGGCGCCCTGAACATTGGGGGCGCCCCCCCCCCCACGTGTCAGCCGATTCGGAGTTATCTCGGTCAGCCCTTATCCCACTCGGATAGGGCTGAGGATTGACTCTGGGGGCGCCCGGGAAGCTGAGGGTGCCCTGGTTGACCTGTTCTGTGAGCTTCTCGGCTGGGTGAAAGCTATCCGCTTCGTTAGCTTGTGTGCGGGGCGCTAGGTGCATGGGGGCGCCCTGGAGCACGAGGGCGCCCGGGAGCATGGGGGTGCCTCGCCCAGCAAGCTACCGAAGCACTCCTTTGCTTAGCCTATTTTGTACTGGCCTTGGGGGCGCCCTAGACACTGGGGGCGCCCTACTCAGCTACTTGCCTCTCTCCTTTGGGCATTCTGAGCTGCAGACACACGTTCCTTTGGTCCTGCATCCAAGGTTAGTCCAAAACAATATAAAGCAATAAAGTATTAGGTTTATACAGCCTTAGCTGTCTTGGTTCTGACTTTGGGTCTCTAAAATGGAACCCTAGGTCGAACCGACGCCTACTGTTCCCTCGACAGGGAATGCGTCCTCATCTACTCCTCTCAGGAGAGTTTACCTGTTGCCAACCGGCTCCTCCGGTTGGACTTTTGCCTAGCGGTCCTTTGCCAGGTCTTTGGTACCAGGCTATCCTTCGCCCGGTGCCTAGCAGTCCTTCGCTAGGGCTTCTTATCCTGGCAGCCCTTCGCCAGGAGCCTAGCAGTCCTTCGCTAGGGCTTCTTATCCTGGCAGCCCTTCGCCAGGAGCCTAGCAGTCCTTCGCTAGGGCTTCTTATCCTGGTAGCCCTTCGCCAGATGCCTAGCAGCCCTTCGCTAGGGCTTTTTATCCTGGCAGCCCTTCGCCAGGAGCCTAGCAGTCCTTCGCTAGGGCTTATTATCCTGGCAGTCCTTCGCCAGGTGCCTAGTGTGAGATCGTGTACGTATGCTAGAGGGGGGGGGTGAATAGCGATTTTTCGGCTTCTTTCACCTACAATGGTTAGTAGCACAGCGGAAATACAATAATAAACAATATAAAAGTACTAACCAATGCTAACAAGATGATTTAGTTGGTATCCACCCCGGTCGGGTGACTAATCCAACAATCCTTCGGCGGATCAAGCCCCGGACAACTTCCGACTAGAAATCGAAGCTCCTTATGGGTGGAGAAACCTCTCCACAACTCAAGCCAAGCTCTGAGAACAGTAGACTACTAACTTGCCCTTAGCCAAGTCAAGTTTCGTCACCTTAATGGTAAGAAACGAGTTCCTTTAAATAGAACTCGAAATCTGAAACAGCCGCTACCAGTCGACTGCCCCCAGGGGCAGTCGACTGGTCCCACTCAGAATCGACCGTTGCCTCTCAACGTTCGAAACTTACAGCTGTTCCAGCCGACTAGCAGTCGACTGCCCAACCCTGGCAGTCGACTGCCCCCACAGGGCAGTCGACTGCCAGTCTCCTAAGCCTAGAGTTTTTCTCCCCGAGTACATTTCACTCCGCACTCGAACCCTCCCAGCTTAGACCCTGAGTACAACGACTCACTCCTGGACCCTCACAACTCAGTTGACTCTTCTCCAGCAGCCTTGACTGTTGCCTTCACGCCCTCTTCATCTTTGGCCCTCGTCCTTCGGATGCGCACGCAAGCCTCCAGCTTGCCTCCATGCCACCTTTCACGTACGCCTCGAAGTCCGCGTCCCTCGGCTCATCATCCCTGCTATCCAATGGTCACTCAGATGCGCACACCAGCCTCCAGCTGGCCTCCATGCCATCCTTCACCTGAAGGCATCAACCGAGTCCCTGTGTACCTGTACACCTGCACACTCATGTACACATGTGAGAACAATACAAATCCTAACTTAACCATATTGGCCAGCACACATCAAAACCCATGATCCTCCATATCATATCAGGCCGATTGCCCCAACAATCTCCCCCTTTTTGATGTGTGGAAATATGTTAAGTTAGGTAAACACAACAATAATAACAACATAAACAGCAATAGCAACTGAAAAATAAAGCATAACAAACAAGAGACAATCTCCCCCTTAACCTATGCTTTCTCCCATTTTTCAATTCTCATTGCTACCACCAAGTCAAGTCCTACCCAACTTGACTCTCACAACTTTGAGTTATTCCCAATTCATCATCCAAACTTACAACTCATAGTTAAGTTCCAAACCTAACTTAACCCTCAAGTTCTCCCCCTTTGACACCATCAAAAAATTGCCCCAAGCAACCTTAACCCTTGGTGCCAGATAGAACTTCCCAGATTTCCGAAAAACCCCTCAGAAATCACCAAAAACCAATCTATTCCACTTAGCAGTCGACTGCCCCCACAGGGCAGTCGACTGCCACCTTCGTGACACACTCACTGTAACACTTAGCAGTCGACTGCCCTCCCTGGCAGTCGACTGTCACCCCTATTACTGAATTTCCAGCCGAAATTTAGATCCCTCTAGAAAATTCTAGAAAATCCCTAAAAATGTAAAAGTTTGCAAGCACGTTTGCTAAGGTATACCCTACCCTAGAAAAATATGTTTCATGAAAAATAACAAACGTGCTTGACTTTTGGTACAAACCCAAGTTTTGACCAAACTTGGCTCTTTTATACCAACTTAGAGTTCTAAGCCTGGGACTCTATATTTAACCTTTTAAACAAGCCCCATTTGCCATTCAAAATCACTTCCCAACTCTAGTTTTCCATATAAATTGATGACATGATAGAATCTCCCCAATTCATCCTTGACTTCATGAATACATGATCTTTAACTAATTTCCTATAATGTTCAATGATATTACCCATCATAAAAATATGTACTAAGTTTCAAAATTCCCCCTTATCCATCTATTCTTGTCATTAGAGCATAAGGCAACCCATGTCCTAGGTTCCCATATAATACCATACAAGAATAGCATGACTTAGCACAATTTGCAAATGGCAACATAAACAACACATACAAATATAACATATCAACCCAAAAACTCATATCATAAGCATAAAGATGAAGTGTTTGTACAATGTCAACTGCCAAGCAAAATAAACCAAGTGCTAAGACTCTCAAAATGACAAATCATAACAAGTCAACTCTAGTGTTTGAGAGATACAAGATACATCAATAAAAGAAATCCTCTCAACACTCAAAAGCTCCACCATCTGAGCTCTCCCATCACCAGAACATGCTGCTGCCATCGCCTGAAGGAGGAGGAGGAGGAGGAGGACCCTGAGAGCCTTGATGCCACTGCTGCATCATGGTGTACATCTCCTCCTGACGCTGCTGGAAGCCCTGAAAGAACTGCGTCAGGCCGTCCACCTTGGCCTCAATCCTCTGCTCCGTCTGCTGGGATGTGTGAATATCCCCTCTAATCAGATGAACATCCTCCTGGAGCCCATGAACGTCAGTCTGGAGCTGAACAAACTCCTCTCGTGTGTAAGGTGCAGCAGGCTCCTCCGCATCCTCATCGTGCTCTGCAGTAGGGGCGGCAGGCTGAGCAGCAGGCTGAGGAGCCTCCTTTCGCACGAACTCCCCCCGACGATTCTCTATGCCTGCCAAGGACAAATGGCGTGCGCCAAACTGATCATAGTCCTTGGACAGGTGCCGGATCTCCCCCTCAGGCATCCTAATGCCCCGATGCCTCAGGAACTCTGACAGGACATTGCAGAAAGGCATATAAATCTTCCCACTGGCAGCGTGGGAGAAATGCACGATGGAGGTGAACACATGCAGGGAGACATCAATATCTAACCTATGCTCCAAGGCATACATTATCACTAAATGAATAAGACGGACTTTATACCGTCCCTTGGTGACCATGGGTAATAGACATTCCACAACAATTTTGTATATGCCATGACTGAACGGACTCAGGTCCTTTGCAGCAAACATGCGCTCAGTCTCGTCCCAGTGTGTCCCAAAGTAATGCATGTGAATCTGATCAATGGACATATTTGGAAAATCAAACGGCTCGACCACAGTAGGATAATAAACTCTAGGGTTGTTGGATGCCCTACACTCTAGAAATGCAGCTAATACCATAGGTGAGAAGGAGATAGGCATCCCGACAACCCTAGACTCATATAAACTGTTATTGGGATTGATACATGTAAGGTTCGCGTAGAACTCCTTGCACATGTCAACATGAATATCATGTTGGCAATACACAAGTTGCTCTAGCTTGAAGTGGTCGACTATCCCAATAATCTCAGGGGACTTCTCCTCAAAATACCTCTTATTCAGATACCGACATGTCATGACAATGAACTCATTGTCCTTAAACTGTTGCTCACACTCCGGTGACCTAAATCTAGCCTCTTTATGTTTGGACCTAATCTCCCTTTGAGCTTGTTGACTCGGTTGGGATGATCCTTCACCCCTTGGTCTCTTGGAAGCCAACCTAAAGTCCAAAAACATCAATAAACGCAAGAGCCACGAATAGATTAGTCCCAAACGTTGATTTCAACCTTAAAAATTGAAATGACAATCATTTACCTCTTAAGACGCTTCATGTTGATGGTGAGGTGAGATCAACAAACCCTAAGCGTAGATTGGAGTTGGAGGAGGCCTTAGACAACGATTTTGAGGCTTGGGGAGGCTTAAGGATGAGAAGGGAGGCTCAAGGAAGAGGAGACACACGGGGTTAGCACGACAAAACCCTAGGGTTTGGCGGCCACCCCGCGGCGCCCCTTTTATAAAACGCGCCTAGCAGTCGACTGCCCTCATGGGCAGTCGACTGCCGCCCCTCACAGATCGTTCTGTGGTTGATAGCAGTCGACTGCCCCCATGGGGCAGTCGACTGATAAGCGAACAGAATGATTCTGTTTTGCCAGCAGTCGACTGCCCCCATGGGGCAGTCGACTGATAAGCTTACAGAATGTTATCAAGTCGACACCAGTCGACTGCCCTTCCTTGGCAGTCGACTGCTACCACATTTCCAGGTTTCCTAGTCCAATTTCAGTAATGCATATCTAATTCCACAAATCTTCAAAAATTCTGAAATTTCGTGGGGAGATTTGTGGATCCTAACTCTACTTGGAAAAAATATAAATTTAATTAAGATTATCCCAAATCCCAAGATTGACACAAACTCCAAAGTTCTTCAAAGTTAACCAATTATCCTTAACTCTAAAGTTCTAATTTAAGCCTCTCCTTGATACTTAATCCCATACTTCTCATAATCCATTCCTAGCATCAAATTATACAACATTCAACCTTAAGAGTGAATTCTTCTCAATTATACTTCATTTTCCAACTTTCTCCCCTTTTGGTGTGCCAATATCCTAGAGTAAGGCTAACCTTAGCCTTTTAAGCACTTTGGCACACTCCATAACTTTTCTAGTCTTCTTGAAGCAAGCCACCTGAAATCCATTGACCATGGATTCCAACTTGGCTTCTAGAGCTCTCCTCTCTAGTTACCTCCCTAGGTAACTCATCTACCATTGCAATACCACACCGGTGCTCCTCCGGTGCTTCTTGCCTATCCACTATTCTTTTCTTAGCTCTCCACACCTTGCCCTTGATTAATTCCTTCTTTCTCTCTTTAAATGGCTTTTCTTTGCCATTTTTGACTTTCTATTTACTATAATCAAAAGACATCCTTGAATATGATACCTTATCATCATTAGCCCTCCTAGAATGGTACCCTAACCCCGGTCTACCATTCCTAAGTTGTTGGTCCTTTGGTATCATATTTACTCTCTTGACCTCTTGACCAACTCTTCCTAAGTTTCTTTCCAATTGGTCAAGTTTTGCCCTTAAAACTTGATTTTCTATTTCTAGCTCCCTAATCTTAGTGCCATGATTCCTAGGTTGATCATTTCTAGGTCTACCTATTTTCCTAGGCATATCTCTCCCTTTCTTGGAGTTTTTACCTTGGTCCTTAGGTCTAAAATTCCTAGGTGTATCATGAAACATGGAAGTTTTGGCATTTTGGCATGCAAAGGTATTTCTATTTTTATCATGGTATCTAAAACCAAAGTTATGCATGGGCAAGCAATCATTATTAATTCTAACATTCAAACATGCATTTTGATCATTCATGAAAGCTTTTGAACCATGAGTAACATTAGAAGATACCTTCCTTACCCATGTAGCTCCCCCTTGATACATGCTCTTCTTCCTTTCTTCCTTTTTCCATTTTCTTAAATGCTCCATCTTCTTGATGTCATTTTTCTTTGGGCACTTGGTGTGGTAGTGTCCCAATTCACCACAAGTGAAGCATCTTATCTTCATTTTCTTCTCTTGAGCTTCTCTACTCCTACAACCCATATTAGATTTAAATTGAATTGACTTGGATTTAGAGTGTACCTCCTTTTTACCTTTTGGACACTTATTCTTGTAGTGCCCCTTTTCATTACATCCAAAGCACACAATGTGATCTTTAATCTTGACTTTGGTAGAGGTTGACTCTAGGTTGACTACTTCTTCAACCTTGGAAGATGTGGAAGCTTCCTCTTGATCCGGACTTGATGAGGGTCTCTCCTCTCCCTCAATTCTTGAGCTTGATACTTCCTCTTCCTCTTCTCTAGATGAGGTAGATGACCTCTCACTCAATTCTTTCCCCTCACTTGAGGCTATAGATGTCTCTTTTTCTTTTTCTTGTTCTTTCTCGGTCTCATCTACCCCTTGAGCTTGTGTAGGGTTCTTGTGATACTCTATGAGCTTTCTCCACAACTTATAGGCATTTTGATATTCACCTACACAACTCAACACATTATTAGGCAAAATATTCACTAAAGTTGCCATTACCTTTACATTTGCTTTTGCTAGGTCTTGTTGCTCGTTTGTCCAATATCGTGGCCTAAGCTTCTTGCCATGCTTGTCTTTAGGAACTTCAAAGGATTTTTCAATAGACATTCGACACTCCCATTCCATTAGTAGCCACATCTCCATTCTTGACTTCCAACGCTCG